>CM052700.1:121419756-121433083 GCA_028551405.1 Uromys caudimaculatus | reverse complement strand
ACTCTTAAGGGTAGGTTCCATGCTTAGCAGTAGATAGTCAACAGAAAATGAACTCAACCACATCTTTGAATCTTTCTTGTCTCATATTGTTGTGTAAGGTATTTAAAAAAATTATTTCTTATATTTATATGTTTTATTTTATTTATACATTTTGCTATTCTCTCTTTTTTTTCTCCAGATCCTTTGTTATTGTTTCCAATTTAATATTTTTATGGCATTCTTGAGTATTCAAACCATTGTGTCTCTGCAGCTTTTGCCTAATCTTGGGCTCTTATTCTTCTCATTATCTTTTTTGCCCAATTAGTTTTTGTTTAATCTCATTTTATTTTATTATAATCTATTAGAAACCTATTTTTGTTCTAAAGAAACAGAAAGGTGGTGGTTCAGAATGAGAGATGGAAGAAACTGGGAAAAGTAGAGGGAGGGGATACTTTAATCAGGATATCTAATCTGATTAAGTAATAATTTAAATAATAATAATTTATATTCAATAATTGAAAAAATTAAAAAAGAAAACTTGTGTAGAATGATCTAGTATTTAAATGTTATTTAGAAATAATTTGATTATTTTTTGCTCATATTTGTAATGTAAAAGACTTGTTCTCATTGTCTTTTAATAGAATTCTGAATCATATTTTTGAATTATGCTTGAACTTTTATATTGCATTAGACATTTGCATAATTGAAATAACTTTTTCACAAAGAGAGCTATTGTTTTATAGGTATCAAGTTGCAGTAAGAATGTACACATGCACTAATTAAGCATTTAGAGAGTTTGGGTTCAGGATTGAGAATGTGAGAAAAACAATAATTTTTCATTTATGAAAAGTGAATATAGTAATAAATAATATTTACATTTGACTACTTGTTTGCAAGACAAATATATTTTAAATGATTTTTACTGTGGAGGTCATATGTTTAGCAAGTAGTCTAAGACCAGACTGTGGGGAGTAAATAAGAGCACAGACATATGATGAAACAGATTGTGTGTGTATCATGATGAAGCCATTACCTTTGTATGCTAAATAAATGTGAGTTAATTAAAATAAAATACCAACTTATCCCATTTTCTAAGAGAGAGAAGAAGCCTCTAAGAAACCAATGAAACACATATCCCAGTGACCATGATTTAGTGGAATAATTACCTACAGCTCTATAAGTCAGAACAATGGAACAGAGGAGCAACCAGACACAGGAGTAAAAGTAAATTGCCTTCAAGATTTTCTCTTCTTCCTTTCCCACTTCCCTTTTTTATCCCCTCCAGCCCTTCCTTTCTTCTGTCATCTTGTTTTCTGCTGAGTCTCTGCCAAAATCTGTGTTTCATATCCTAGAAGGGGATATTACTATAAAAACAATTGAAATATATGGCTAGAAATCAGCCAAGCCTTGATGATCATTCTTCCACAGACAAACATAAGGACAAACTTGAGCTGCATGTAACAACATAAGAGTCTTGAATTACAATCTACCATTAAGTACTTCCAAGATTGCTGATCCACACAGGGTGTAGATAAATATTTACTTTAAGGTTCTAAATTTTTGAGTAATTTTCTAGATAGAAAATAATAAATCTATCAAAGTATACATTTAACCCGTAGACTGAAATATATAATATTTCATATTAAAAATGTTAGGGAAACAATGAACAGCATACCATGACAATTCTATTCATAATGTAGGTCAAAAATTAGATAAATGTCAGCAAAATGAAGCAATCCACAAAAACGTATATCAACATTAACTAATGGAATTAATGAAATGGTATTAAAGCCCAAGGGAAAGATCAGTTTTGATGAGACGTTTCTTAAAGTTTAAAATATATGAGTTATTTTCTATGCTTGATAGACTGATTAGAACAAATGAAGACATTCAGTATCAAGATAAAACATTTACCAATATATGAGGTAGGAAATGACACAATAAATAGAAAGGAAGAAAAATCTAATAGGACTAAATATGTAGGAGCTTATCTAGTAAACTAGAGAAATAAAACTATGGAACATACATAATAGAATAATATTTATATTCCCAATATAGGATAAATAATATCGTTTAAGGCATGATATTTTACTGTAAATATTTGTATATGGTTTTACAGAATACAAATATTTTGTAGTCATTATTTTCTAGCTTCAAGTCTAATATTCTTTCTGCTAAAACACTTTTTCTGGTTTGACTTAGATTTTACTTGACTAGCAACAGGAAAAAATAGCTTTCTTCCCATAGGAAATTATCCTCATCAGAATCTACCATGCTCATGGTATTTATTCATTTTGAAGTGGTTTGAAGCACAAACTTCACAGAAAGAAGAGTCACAGGGTGATCAGATAAATAGACTTTTTATATAAAAATGGTATGTTTAAACTGCTGAGTAAGTATGTCAAGTTGTAATCATGTTTTAGGCCAGGTCTTCTGTGTTGACAGTTTGACAAAAACGTCTGTTTCTTAGGTCTGAATGTCTTTGAACTACTGTTTCTGATGACCTGTTACCACCAATCAACTGTAGCCTTGCAAAACAATTCTTTAAAACTTTGGCAGAATAAAAGATAAAACTGTTGAAGATGCTTTCTTTTTTTCCATTGTATGGAAAGCAAAATCAATCTCCCCTAGATGTGTGGATTTATTTCTGGATCTTCAATTCTAATATATCAACCTGTCCATTGCTGTACTAATACCATGCAGTTTTCACCATTGTTGCTTGAGGTCAGAGATGGTGATTCCTCCAGAATTTCTTTTATTGTTCAGGATTGTTTTGGCTATCCTAGATTTTTTGTTTATTTCTTTTTCTATATGATATGAAGAATTGCTCTTTCAATGTCTGTAAAAAGATGTGTTGGAAATTTGATGGGATTTGCAATGAATCCTTAAATTGCTTTTGGTAAAGTGGCAATTTTTACTATTTTAATCCTACTAATCCATTGGCTCAGGAAATCTTTCCATCTTTTAACATCTACTTCAATTTCCTTCTTCAAGGACTTGATATTCTTGTCATACAAATATTTTAGTGGCTTGGTAGGAGTTACACCAAGACATTTTATATTATTTGTAGCTATTGTGACAGTTAATTTTCCCTAATTGTTATATCTGCACATTTTTTCACTTGTATAAAGGAGGGCTACTGTTTTCATTGAGTTAATTTTATATCTAGCCACATTGCTATCAGCTGTAGGAATTCTCTGGTAGAATTTTTTGGGTTTCTTATGTACACTATCATATCATTTGCGAATATTGATACCTTGAATCTTCCTTTGTAATTTGTATCTCCTCAATAGACTTTTGTTGTTTTGTTGGTCTAACAAGTACTATATTGAATGAATAAGGAAAGTCTTGGCAGCCTTAGAAGAATGAAAATAGATCCTCATTCATCACAATGCACAAAACTCAAGTCCAAGAAGATCAAGGACCTCAAGACAAAATTAGATACACTAAATCTCATAGAACAGAAAATGTGAAATAGCCTTAAGCACAATGGTACAGGAGGCAATTACCTAAAAAGAACACCAATGGCTCATGATCAAAGATCAACAATTGATAAATGGGACCTCATGAAACTACACAGCTTCTTTAAGGCAAAGAATATTGTTAATAGGACAAAAAAGCTGGCTACACATTAGAAAAAGATCTTCACTAACACTACATCTGACAAAGGCTAATATCTAAAATTTAAAGAACTGAAGAAGTTATATATGCTCATGAGAAAAGTTCTGAAAAAAACATGAAAGGAAAGAATATTCGTCAAAATGACCATATGAAAAATAATATTAAATAGGAAAATATTATTATATTAAATAGAAAAATAATTGAAATAATTTCTTGTAAAATCAGCTTAGTCAAGGGTTACCATAGTCCTCATTAAAAATATTGTGGGAAGTATTAGCTAGAGTAATAAAAAAACATTAAAAAATAAAATGAAAATAAAAATCCTATCTCATGATGATAATAGAGTTTATTTATTTATTTATTCCCCTCCCGATCCACCCTCCAACTGTCCCACATCCCATACCTCCTCTCCAGCCCCTGCCTCCACGAAGATGTCCTCACCCCCCTCCCCCACCCCACCAGACCTTTAAACTCACTGGGGCCTCCAGTATCTTGAAGGTTAAGTGCTTCCTCTCTGACTAAACCCAGATCCAGCAATCCTCTGTTTTATATGTGTTGGGGGACTCATATCGGCTGGTTTATGCTGCCTGGTTGGTGGTCCAGAGTCTGAGAGATCTCGGGGTCCAGGTTAGTTAAGACTGCTGGTCCTCCTACAGAGTCACCCTCCTCCTCAGCTTCTTCCAGCTCTTCCCTAATTCAACAACAGGGTTCAGCAGCTTTTGTCCAATGATTAGGTGCACATATCTGCATCTGACTCTTTCAGCTGCTTGTTTGGTCTTTTGGAGGGCAGGCATGATAGGTTCACTTTGTGAGTGCTCCATAGCTTCCATAATAATGTCAGGTCTTGGGGCCTTCCATTAAGCTGGATCCCACTTTGGGCCTGTCACTGGGCCTTCCTTTCCTCAAAAAGAGATCAAGGGGATACAAATAGGCAAAGAAGAAATCAAGGTATCACAACTTGCAGATGATATGATAGTATACAAAAATGACCCCAAAAACTCTACCAGAGAACTTTTCTAGCTGATAAACAACTTCAGCAAATTACCAGAAATAAAATTAACTCAAATAAATCAGTAGCCTTCCTTTGTATAAATGATAAACAGGCTGAGAAAGAAATTAGGTAAACAACTTCCTTCACAATAGCAAAAAGTAATATAAAATATCTTTGGGTAACTCTAACCAAACAAGTGAAAGATCTGTATGATAATGGAGTTTTTAAGGAGGATATAAATAACTCACTTTTAAAAATAGAGGAAAACACAGGTAATAATGTAGAAGCCATTAAAGAAGAAGCAAATAATTTTTTAAAAGAAATACAGGAAGACACAATCAAACAGGTGAAGGAAAATGAACAAAATTGTGCAAAACCTAAGAAAGGAAGTATAAACAATAAAGAAAACACAAATAGAGGCAACTCTGGAAATAAAAACCTAGGAAAGAAGTCAAGAACTATAGATGCAAGCATCAACAGCAGAATACAAGAGATAGAAGAGAGAATCTCAGGTGTAGAAGATACATTAAAAGATATTGATAGAACAGTCAAAAAAAATTCAAAACATAAAAGACTCCTAACCTAAGACATCCAGAAAATTTAGAACACAATAAAAAGACCAAATCTAAGAATAATAGGAATAGAAGAGAGCAAAGATTCCCAATTCAAAGGATTCAAGAACATCTTCAACAAAGTCACAGAAGAAAACTTCCTCAACCTTAAGAAAGAGATGCCCATAAATATACAAGAAGCTTACAGAACACCAAATATATTGGACCAAAAAGAAAATCCTCTCATCACATAATAAACAAAACAGTAAATGCACAGAACAAAGAATATTCAAAATTATAAGGCAAAAAGGCCAAGTAACATATAATGGCAGACCTATCAAAATTATACCAGATTTCTCAACAGAGATGCCAAAAGCAAGAAAAACCTAGATAGAGGTCATGCAGTCCCTGAAAAAACAAATGCTAGCCCATGCTACTGTGCCCTGCAATACTCTGAATCAGCATAGATAGAGAAACCAAAATATTCCAGGACAAAATCGAATTTAAACAATGTCTTTCTACCAATACAGTTCTATAGAGGATCCCAGAAGGAAAACTCTAACCCAAGGATGGCACCTACACCGAAGGGGGAAAAAACAAACTAGAAATTAACTACAAAAACAAAAGGAGAGAATCACACACACACAGTGCAACCTACAACAACAAATATAACAGGAACTAACCATCACTTGTCTTTAGTATCTCTCAGTGTCAACGGATTCAATTCCCCAATAAAAAGACATAAGCTAACAGACTTGATATAAAAGCACGGTACAACACTGCTTCACGTTAAAAGTATTAGCGAGATCAGGGATTCAAGGCCCAAACCTAAACATAATAAAAGTAATACAGCAAGTCAACAGCCAGTATCAAATGAAATAGAGAGATACTTAAAGCAATTCCACTAAAATCAGGAACAAGACAAGGTTGCCCATTCTCGCCTGTATCTATACAATATAGTATTCAAAGTTCTAGCTAGAGCAATAAGACAACAAAAGGAGATCAAGGTGGATAAAAACTGGCAAAGAAGAAGTCAAGATATCACTACTTACAAATGACATGTTTGTATACATAAACAACCTCAAGTATTCTATCAGAGAACTTCTCCAGCAGATAAACAACTTCAGCAAAGTGGCTGGATAAAAAATTAACTCAAACAAATCAGTAGCCACATTTATACAAATGATAAATGTACTGAGAGAGAAAAAAGGGAAGCAACACCCTTCATAATAGTCACAAATAATATAAAATATCTTGATGTAACTCTAACCAAACAAGAGGAAGCTCTGTATGAAAAGAACTTCAAGTCTCTCAAGAAAGAAATCAAAAGAGACCTCAGAAAATGGAAAAATATCCCATGCTCAGATTGATAGAATTAGCATAGTAAAAATGACTATCCTGCCAAAAGCGATCAAAACTCCAACACAATTTTTCACTAACATGGGAAGAGCAATTGTCAATTTCTTATGGAAAAACAGAAAAACAAAAAACAAAACAAAACAAAACAAACAAAAAACAGGATACATTAAATCTAATAAAAGAGAAAATGGAAAGAGCCTTGAACTCATTGGCATGGGGGAGGGGAGGGAAGGAGGGTAATCCTAAACCAAACTCCAATGTCTCAGTCTCTAAGATCATGAATTGATAAGTGGGACCTAAGGAAGCTGAAAAGCTACTGTAAGGCAAAGGACATAGTCAATAGGACAAATTGTCAAACTACAGATTGGGAAAAAATCTTCACTAACCCCATATCCATTAGAGGGCTAATATCCAAAATATATAAAGAACTCAAGAAGCTAAGCTTCAAAAAACCAAACAACCCAATCAAAAAATGGGGTATAGAGATAAACAGAGGATGTGCATAATTCTGAAGATACTTGATGAGCCAGAGGTTAGCCAATGGGTCCTGTGGTGATGAGAAGGTGGGAATGGGGACAGGCTCTGTTATGGGAAGAACCTGAGGGGAGTGCATTTACGATGAAAGTAAATAAGTAATTAAAAAAAAAGAAGATAAAACTGAAAACACTGGTTTCACTGAAGACTTTGGATCCTAGCTCAATCAGAGAAATTAAGCTTTGTTTAGCTTTTCAATTTGGTAAATTGGTACCAACTTCACAGATGTCTAATGAAGATGAATATTCTGTTGTATTTGGGTTTAGAGAGATATCCTGCTTTGAATATTGGGAAATCTCTACCATTGGAATTAGTGGGTGGGGGGGGGGGTATAGGAGGCAATTGAGCATGCTTTTTGCCATAGAAAACTGTGCTATCAGAGATAAAGCATATATCAAAAAGCAACCATCAGGAATACATTTGAATGTTTTAAGCATTTTAAATGTGAAGATTAAATAATATAAAATTGTTCTGGAAGAATAAGATCTAATTCTACTGACATATTGAAAGAAAAATATTTAAATATTAGAACATTTATATCTCCACTGATTTAATGTTGTATTATTCAAAATGTATTTCCATACACTTTATTTTACTGTCTTATTTTGTGAGGCTTTTTCAAGATGCAATCATAGATCAATTAATCAGTATGTGTTACATTTTATATTTAATGTTTCAATCTCTGTAATAACATACTTATAAACTCTAAATTAAGTACAAATAGCTTCCCAATTTTTATCTTTAGGACTAATTTAATCAAGTACTTTGATTGATAATTTTATAGAAAATTTTTCTACAGTTATTTATATGTTTCCTACTGTGTATCAAGTTGTTTGACACATTCTATTCATACAGAACACCTGATTCTTATTTTAGAAACAAATCAGTTTCCAATCGCAAAGTAAGTTGGTTTGAAACTCTAATAAAATATTTATCTCAGAAGCATGAGATCATTTGTGGATATAATAAAACTTAAAATGTCTTATTTTAAAACAACAGTATATTTTTATATATCAGAAACAAATAATAAGTAACATAAGAGCATTTATAATGGAATAAAAATTATGAAATACCTAGGAATGAATCTAACAGTGCAATGGACTCAACACAGAAATATCTAACAGGAGTAAAAGAAACTAAAGAATGTGAATGGGGAGTCACCCCATGAAGATGAACTGAAAACTCAGCTGTTTCTCAAAAAGTAAGTTGCTTTTTTATTCTTTTTGTGTGTGTGAAGGATGTTTGCATTTTGCTGCAAAATCTCAAATGCTTGTATTGAAATCCTCTTATGAGAGGCATCATAATGACTCCAAAACAGCCTCTTTGTCTTCTAAAATTTAAATGTCAAAAGACTGTGGATCATACATCTCAAGTAGCAGAGAACTTAGATCATGGGGTCATTTTCTGCTCTGTGCCCCAATATAATTTATCTTTTGATGGTTTTAATATTTATTACTTAAATTTTTCATGTATATATGTAATGACTTTTAATTATATCTGTCTACACTCCCTAACTTCAACTGTCCCACCCTCCAACCACATTTCTCTCCAAATACACAACTTTAAAGGAAAATTACTTACTGTATCCAATTACGACCAAATGCCCATGGATGCTCATGCGCTCCCTACCAGTAGCCACTACTCTCCTCAGTAAATCATCATTTGTCAATAGCTCCTCTCTTAGGTGTGAGGTCCTTGCCACTCCATTCCAGAAGTTTTTTCGTGTATGTTCAATATTAGTTTTAAATTTTTCTACATGTAAACTTTATTCACATCACTTCTACCTCTCTACATCCAGCCCAACTCTTTTCTCAACTTTTTATTTTTTCAAATTAATAACATCTTCTTTCTTTGTGTTGCATATATACACACATATGTATACGTGCCTGTTGTGTCCAATCTGTGCTGCTTGCATATGTATATATTTATGGCTAACCACTATGAATCATATATTCTGTCAGGAGGCTTGTCCTTAAAGAAGTCTGTTTCTCTCTCTTTCAATTAATTCCTCATTTAGTTGTAAGTCCTTTAAGATTTTCCCATCTTTGTTGCTATCTCATTATTCAGGTCTTGTTTGGCCATATTGGTGAGATTGTATGGGTGCATCTTCTCTGTCATATATGGAAGTCACTATATCTTTCAGCAGTTATCCTGGCTCTCTGACTCGTATAAGTAGGTGGAGGTACGATTCCCAGTGGAAATAAGGAACCATCTATTACTGGAGATGGAGAAACCACTTCCACAGAGAAGGCAATCTCCATTAGAAATGAGGCAAAAGCCTGTTAGATTCACTTATGTAATTTAGAATGCAAGAGATTGTCATTGTGTATTGAAGAATCAACAACATCCTTGTGGAAGATGAAAACTCCATTGATCTTCTCCCTACAGCCTGAAGCCAGAACAAAGTAATATACCTCAGTGTAACTTCAAACCTTAAGAATGAGTCAGGTCAATTGTATCTGTCAAAGGGTAACTGATGAGTACTTCAACCCAGCTAAGTGTAGAAGGGATCTAGTGTTTCTCTTCTTATTCTGTTAATAAACTTAAAAATGAGCATATGCTCGGTTGCTTTGGGGAGAAAAGTGTGTTTTATTTAACTTACTAATTCAAAAAGTCAATTCACCTGAAAACACCCCCATAGATTTGGCCATGAGTACCCTGCAATTAAGTAAAAAACAATGATCTACACAGTTGCTTTTCATAGGTAACAGTAATTACAGCATGAAAATAGGCTGGTAGGAATTTTCCAAAAGAAAAGAAGAACTTATAATAAAGATAAGAATAGTTGATAAATAACAAATCAAAGAAAATGTTTGAAAACTAAAATTAAGTAAGGGGTGTTATCATTAGCCAGTTAGAAATTCTTGCAAATCAGTAAGAGAAAAGTGAATACTCAATACATGAATAGGCAAAGATAACAAATTGCTAATTAGTGAATACAGAGATGGAGATTGTAAAATAGGTTCATATTTTATAGTGCTTCAAGAGCTTACAATGAGAATACATATTTTCAATTATAACTTTGAAAGATAAAATTAAATACTTGCCTCAGACTTCTACATGATTTCTTGTTAGTATATCTAGATTGCCGATATATAATACCATATCAGTGAATATACTTCAGATAACTCAGAAAAAATCTTATGAAGATTTATTTATATGTTTGTTAAAAGAAATTTGATAAGGAAATTTGAAAAACAGACAACCCATATACTCACCAAAAAGTACCTTGTTCAATAAATTACTGCCATTCAAAACAGTGTTTGGAAGATTAGTTACATAAGAAATAGTTTAAGAACTTACAAATAAATGAATAAGAGAACATGTTAAAATTTAATGAAAGGAACTTTAGATGATTTTTTAATATGAAATATACATCTATGAAAAAGTGTGGATATTCCTTAATACCAGGTGAGGGGATCTCACCACATGGGTCATTTTGTCCTGACAATGTCTGGTTACACATGTGAATGTTTTATCTTGCTAAGTAGTAAATTTTACAGCATAAAGTATTTATTTGAAGATTGACCCTTTGTATAAGTTATGCTGGATATCAAGGGTCCTAACATATAGTAAACTTTACTATAGAATTTTAATTAACTATAATAAACAATTGCATTAGTTTCCATATAGATAAATTATCATTGCCATAGTAAAACAGAAATGGTGGCAATATGGCCCTATTTTTATGATACTGAGTTAATGTACTTGGATATTAAAATATGTTAACAATCTATTTTTGAAATATGTAACAATAGGTGCTTTACACACACACTTCCAGTGTGTGTGATATGTGATAATGTTTGTAAAATATAATTATTTCATATATATATATATATATATATATATATATATGAATGCAATATTTGAAAATGTTAACAGTATATAGGAATTTAAAGTTTCTTTTTAACTTTCTCATTAAGGATAAACCATCTACCTTACATGCAAAGAAGGACAAACTCTCTGAAGCAAGGTTGCAACTTCTAAATTCACAGGGATAGAACTCACTAGAAAATCTAGTTCTTAGAAGTTACTTCAGTTATTCCACTGACAAGAACAATATCAGTCACCTCCATCTCTGAGAAAAGAACCATTACTTTTTCTCAGAAACCAGTTTATCTCTTTTAAAAATCCAATCTCTCTTCATTACTGACACCTGAACATGTTGTCTATTTAGCCAATTTTCTAGGCCAAGAAAAACAGCAGTTCCACAGTGCACTCTAAATCTCCAGACCCCAGAAGATTATATCAACTAGATGAGGTCCAGAATTGAGACTTTCCAGGGAGTACTGTAAGAGCCATTTTGCCTTGAAGGTGTCTCTGCTTTTAGAACTAAGTGATGTGAATTTCCCTGAAATGCTTTGTTACTAAGGATTAGGGAGATCCATTCTCTCTTGAGGCTATGATTGCTTTTATTTGGAGAGAAGATCATAATTCAAGCTTGACAATTTATTACTATTATTACCTTCAATGACTAAAGTGAAGCTTTAAAATTTGAACATTCTGTTTTTATTGCCTGAGGATAAGTAATGGCAGTAATTATAGAATGTCAAACTTTAGTCAACATTTTCACCAAAGAAGACCTAGAAAGATAGCTGACAGGTAAATGTTGATTTTCAATGGTACTTTTGATCCTTGTCTCGAATGGTGAATACTTTTAGCTCTGTTTTTATTTTCACATAAGTTCTTTTAAGCACTACAAGAGTTTAAAACAACCCTGATTGTCCCTCCCAGACATTTTAACAATCAACTTCTAGGTAAATGCTGCCTGTTCTAAATCTAAGAGTTAAAATGTCTTTCATTGGTACAAACTTCTCTAGATTTTGAGTTGTATTTCTACTTTTGAGACATTTAAAGGATACATAATTTTACTAGTATGAATATTTGCCATAGTATCAAACAAAAACTGTAAATGTTTCATAACAAAAACGTTTCAAAATAAAATGAGAAATAATTTTAGTCATATATATATATGAATTTAAAGTTATTGTTTTGTTTCTAGTAATTATGTTGAAAAAAAGAAGAAAATGAACTGCATCTTGTACAGTATCTTGCAAATGTTAGCTATTTCATATTATCTCATATACAGGTTAATGTTACTCATTATATATCCTTCATACCCCTAGATACTACACCTTTCGTAGATAAAGTGATAAACTTTGTATAGATTCTACTAATGATTTCAGGACATAAAGTATTTTGTAGTAAAGCTAGTCTACACTTCATCTTTTTGTACCTAAATACTTTTAAAATTGTGCTCATTATATTTAGAGAATGATTATTATTTTAATTGCTAATATGCAAAGGCCCTTTTCTGCACTTCCATGATGCTAATAGCCAGAGTAATTAATGTATAATATGTTCATTTATTTTTTTAAAGATGCTTCTCAGATTTTTGTTACATATGCTACTTAATTTTGAAACGGTTTTCAATTCAGTGAGTTAACACATGAAAAGTAACAAAGTGTCAGAGCATTGGCTTTAAAATTAAAGATATTTTATCGTAGTATACATGAATATAAAATTTACATATATTTACAATATATATACTATATATATAGTATATAAAATATATATTATATAGCATGCATATATTTATAAGTATATGCTATATTTGTTGTAATATATATTGTATTTGTTGTGTCTCAAGAATCAGCTTCTAGCTTTACTTGCTGCCTCACATTAGTCAATTTGCTTCAATATTCGTAGACTTCAGATTCTTTGTTGGCAAAGTAGGTATTGTGCTTATACAACATTTTGGGCTTTTCTAGGTTGTTTGTCATTTCCCATTTCTTTTTGTGCCGCATGAACCCCGACTCAGCAGGTTCCTTGGAGGCTAAGGTCCCCAGAAGCATTTTTTTAAGGATACTTCCTCTCTGCTTCCTTTTACAAAGAAAACAGTGGAGGCAGAGCTCTCGGACTCCTCTACTGCACCTAACAATAGCCTAAAGGACCTGTGTGCATGAACTAAGCAGGTAGATGGGAGGATATTCTACCTAAAAGCAGATATTCTACCCAAAGCAGAAGGCAAGTTCACTGTTCGTACTGATCATAGCAAAGCAGCCGGGCAGGAACGGCGAGCACAGAGCTGAGGCATAATCTTGTATCTAATTCCTACAACTTGAACACAAAAATACTTTAGATTTCTGTCCATTTGCTCCAGCCTTGTTTCCCTATAACCTCTTTTGTAACTTAAACATGTCAATCTCCCCTCCCTCCCTCTCTCTCTACCCCTCCCTCCCTCCCTCCCTCCCTCCCTCCCTCCCTCCCTCTCTCTCTCTCTCTCTCTCTC
>CM052700.1:121397542-121419256 GCA_028551405.1 Uromys caudimaculatus | reverse complement strand
CTAGACAGATACCAAATACCAAAGTTAAGTCAGGATCAGATAAACCATCTAAACAGTCCCATAATGCCTAAAGAAATAGAAGCAGTCACTAAAAGTCTTCCTACCAAAAAAAGGCCAGTACCAGGTGGGTTCACTGCAGAATTCTATCAGATCTTCAATGAAGACCTAATACCAATATTCTTCAATCTATTCCACATAATAGAAACAGAAGGAACATTACCCAATTCCTTCTATGAGGCCACAGTTACACTGATACCAAAACCTCATGAAGACCCAACTAGGAAAGAAAACTTCAGACCAATTTCGCTTATGAAGATCGATGCAAAAATACCCAATAAATTTCTCGCAAACCAAATCCAAGAACACATCAAAACGATCATTCATCATAATCAAGTAGGCTTCATACAAGGGATGCAGGGATGGTTCAATACCCAGAAATCCATCAATGTAATCCACTACATAAACAAACTCAAAGAAAAAAGCCACATGGTCATTTCATCAGATGCTGAAAAAGCATTTGACAAAATTCAGCATCCCTTCATGATAAAAGTCGTGGAAAGATCAGGAATTCAAAGCCCATACCTAAACACAGTAAAAGCAATATAGAGCAAACCAGTAACCAACATCAAACTAAGTGGAGAGAAACTGGAAGCAATCCCACTAAAATCAGGGACTAGACAAGGCTGTGCTCTCTTTCCTTATCTATTCAATATAGTAATTGAAGTTCTAGCTAGAGCAATTAGACAACAAAAGGACATCAGAGGGATACAAATTGGAAAGAAAGAAATCAAAATATCACTATTTGCAGGTGATATGATTGTATACTTAAGTGACCCAAAAAACTCCACCAGAGAAACTGCTGCCGCTGATAAACAACTTCAGCAAAGTGGCCAGATATAAAATTAACTCAAACAAATCAGTAGCCTTCCTATACTCGAAGGGTAAACAGGCTGAGAAACAAATTAGGGAAATGACACCCTTCACAATTGTCACAAACAATTGTGAAAAGTATCTTGGTGTGACTGTACCCAAGCAAGTGAAAGATCTGTATGACAAGAACTTCAAGTCTCTGAAGAAAGAAATCGAAGAAGACCTCAGACTATGGAAAGATCTCCCTTGCTCATGGACTGGTAGGATTAATATAGTAAAAATGGCCATCCTGCCAAAAGCAATCTACAAATTCAGTGCAATCCCCATCAAAAATTCACAGGGCTGAGAAGCACCTAAAGAAATGTTCATCATCCTTAGTCATCAGGGAAATGCAAATCAAAACAAGTCTGAGATTCCACCTCACACCAGTCAGAATGACTAAGTTCAAAAACTCAGGTGACAACATGCTGGTGAGGATGTGGAGAAAGAGGAACACTCCTCCATTGTTGGTGGGATTGCAAGCTGGTACAACCACTCTCGAAATCAGTTTGGCGGACCCTCAGAAAATGGACATAATACTACCTGAGGACCCAGCTATACCACTCCTGGGCATATACCCAGAAGATGCTTCAACATAATAAAGACACATGCTCCACTATGTTCATTGCAGCCATATATATAATAGCCAGAAGCTGGAACCAACCCAGATGTCCCTCATCAGAGGAATGGATACAGAAAATGTGGTACATCTATACAATGGAGCACTACTCAACTATTAAAACAATGACTTCATGAAATTTGCAGTCAAATGGATAGAACTTGAAAATATCATTCTATGTGAGGTAACTCAGTCACAAAAAAATGATCATGGTATGTACTAACTGATAAGTGAATATTAGCCCAAAAGTCCAGAATGTCCAAGTTTTACTTTACAGTAACCACTGGTCTGAGAGTGAGGTCCCAGATGAAGGAGTTGGAGAAGGGACTGAAGGAACTGAGAGAGCTTGCTGTCCCATGAAGGGAGCAACAATGTCAACTGGCCTGATGCCCCTGGTGCTCCTAGAGGCTGGACCATCAACTAAAGAATAGACATCCATGGCTTGAACCACATATGTGGCAGAGGAGGGCCTTGTTGGCCATCAGGGGGAGAAGAGGTTCTTGGGCCTGAGGGTGTTAGAGGACCCAGTAAAGGAGAATGTCAAGGTGGGAATATGGGAGTGGGTGGGCGGGTGGGCGGGAGGTAGAATTCCCTCATAGAGGCGGGGGAGGAGGAGGGGATAGGGGGTTTCCAAAGAGGAGACCTACAAAGTGGGAAACATTGGAAATGTAAATAAATAAAGTATCAAAAAATAAAAATTAAAAAAGTATACAAGTTTTATATTAGGGTACAAAGAAAAATTTAAGCCTTGAAATTTAATGTCTCATATATATATATATATATATATATATATATATATATATATATATATATATATATCAAGAAACCTATAAAACTCTTCTTGAACAAAAAGAATAGACATTTAGATTCACATCACAATTTATCATTTTGAATTTGAAAGAAGGCATTTATCTTCATGTAATGTGTGAGAGAATATTTTTATTCTAGTTCCAAAATTTCATTTGTTTTGTAATTAGATCTTCAATTGGGAACCCTCTTTTATTTGTTGATGAAAATGTGTATTCAGATGTCCAGTTATTCACACTGCTATGCACAACAAAGTGGGAGTGTGCACTGCACATAGCCCCCCCGTTCTGCATTATCCAAAGCCGATCTTTACACATCTTCCTCTCTAAATCCAGACATTTTCAGACCTTAGAGGGAACACCCCTTACATCTGCTCCAAAAGAGTTATTTTCCTCTCCGATTCCTCTTAATTTTTCTTTCTTTTTTTCCTTATCACTCTTTCTCCCATAAGAGACAATGGTACTCTAGTCTTCAGAAGAGCGCTTCTTCCTTGAATCCCCTTCAATTTCTGTAAATACTGACTGAAGAATCATCACTTCTCATCCTCTACCCTCTATTATCTTTGTATACTACACTTTTAGTTAACTACTCATTCTCAATTACATCTGTCCATTACCATTTAAACATGTTGAATATTCAGCTCATTTTTAAGAGAATTGAAGAAAAAGGGTTTTTGCCCTGTCCAGTTATTGCCATCTCCATGTTTTCCATATCAATAGTGGAGTTCCAAAGAGTAATTCCCTGTTCTCATGGTCGACATCTGCTTGCCTCCTTCTCATTCTTCTTCTTATCCACTTGTCCACTGCTGTCACCAACATCACTAATTTCATTAACTAGTATTTGTTCTCACTTTACTTGCCTTCTCTAAGAAGAAAACTTTCACTCCATTTGTTCATCTGTCACCCATTCATAATTATTTATTCTCCTCGGGGTATATAATATGTGCTAGTCTATAGGTATAAGAACTAATGCTGTGAGTAAATGTTATAAAAACCATAATACATGAAGCAAAGAAAACTGACAATGAGTACAACAAATAAATAAACAAACAAACAAACAAACAAAAACCAAAAGGCTAGAAGAGATTTTATTGTGGAGTAAATTTTCTTTTCAAGCCTAAGGATCTGAGTTTGATACCCAGGACCCAGAGAGTGGAAGGAGGGAAGCAGCTCTCAGTTCTTATGTACATGCACAGACACACTAAGACACACATGTGCATACATCTATTGACATACATAAACACAATAAATAAATAAATAAATAAATAAGTGCTTTCCAATAGCTAAATAATTATTTTATTACAAAAATGTAGAAAAATTCTAAATTAAAGATCTTCGATGAAAGCAAAGTACAAAGGAGAGAGATAGTGATTTAAGCTTTCACCTTTAATTTAGGGAAAAAATTCAAGTTCAAACAAAATTAAGAGTTTCATTCAAAATATGAGCATAGTTTTGTAGCAAGCATCTGTGGTAAATCATGGGGTGATATTCATGCAAGAGAGCTGTAATTTAAAGTTCAGAGTCAGAGCTTATGAAGAGCTCTCTCCCTCTGCATGCCATAGAGTCTTGGTTAGCCTAACACATTTCTCTTTGTTTTCATGCTCAGTCTCATAAGACCATCATTTTATTGTCAAAATCTTTGTCATTTTCATACTTAAAAATATAAATTGGCTATTTTTCAAAGACATGATAATACACATCCAAGAATATGGATAACTGTAGTTTAAAATCTATCATTTGAATTTATAGTTTCCAAATTGCCACCTTGACACTGCAGTATGAGTGTCAAACATACCTTAAACTCAGTATGTCCAAACCCTATATTAAATTAAGACAGAGGTCATCTCTCTCCTTCTGTTCTTTAGTATAAAATGATACCACCTTTCTTTGGACTTCTGCAAAATCTTCCAGCTATCATCAATAACTCATATCTTCATCTTATAATCTAACAATCTTCATTTGTGTTTTCAATTTTATACCTTAAATATGCCTTTATTCAATTTTTATTCTCTCACACTCCATTTTCTTCTTTCTAGTCATAGGCCCCATCCTCTCTCATCTGTAACCCTGAAACACTCTTTAAATTCTCCTTGCTTTAAAAGGTTTTTACAGTGCAGCCATATTAATCATATGTTTAATCTTAATTCATTGATATTTGAGTAGTTTTCCATATTTTTGTTGTTCTTATGATAAAATTTTAAATGCCGAATACCATGTCCTGAGTACCACAACATGCTCTCTTGCCCTATCTGGCCACATTAGCCATAATTTTTTTTTCTTTCCTTCTTTCCTTCTTTCCTTCTTTCCTTCCTTCTTTCCTTCCTTCCTTCTCTTTCTTTCTTTCTTTCTTTCTTTCTTTCTTTCTTTCTTTCTTTCTTTCTTTCTTTCTTTCTTTCTTTCTTTCTTTCTTTCTTTCTTCTTCTTTTTCTGTGCTATAGACAAACTGAAGTCCCATGGCTTCCTCTAGGATGAGCTTCTCCGTAAGGATTTTGAGCATCCTTGCCTAATTTAATCTGGTTTTATCCTATTCTCTTTTGCCTACCTAATCTATAGTCTCTTCCCCAACTTATTTCTGAGGCTAATTTCTCTTGTTGCTCACAGTGAAGCAGAGCACCTTTGAACCTACAGCATAAGTTTCTGTACACCATGTTCCTTTTGCTTTTACCAACATTACCTCAGATGACTGTCCTCTACATGAACTATGACATAGATGAGGTGTACCTTCTCAAGATTCATTGCCTAAACACTTACTATACATTCATATGTATATGTATATGTAAATAGGGAAAAAGAATGAACCAGCAAGTCTTAAATGTGTTTTTTTAAAGCTGTGCGGCAAATGAGTATGTAGCTTATATTTTCCTATGTCCTAAATATATGCCATTTGGAAGTTGTGCAGCATCTTTCACCAATAGTGTTGTTATCTGTAATTGAAAAGCAAAAATGTTTTCCTATGTCATGGACTAAAAATGAAAGTACATAAATATTTATAAAGTACAGTTAATAGTTGCTTTCATATAGTAAGTATTCAACAAACAATAGCTTTTGTTATTTGTCTTCCTTAAATGTCTGATGCCAATAAGTCAGACTATAAAGTCTTGCTCATATACTTAATTAACTTAGTAGTTAGTACTTCATAGAAAGAATGATCCCAGGAGACTAGGATAATGTTTGAACTGCAATCATCATATTGAACTGCAGTAGAGTGTAGGTTTTTATTATAGAGCTTTAATTATTTCCTAAACATGAGGGATGGGGAGGTCATTGAAGTTCCTATAATTTATCCTTACCAGAAGATTTATTTTGCCCTAAGGGAAGAAATCAGTTAATTAACGACACCAGAGCAATGCAATCAGCTTAGGTAGATCTCAGACTAAGAAATGCTCATCTGATATAAAATAAAGACAAAATATATAAAACTATTAAATACAGCATTTATTATAACCAAATATCCCATTACTACAATATGACCTTGCCATTGACAGCTCCTCCTTTTCTCTCTGTCATTGATTTCACACATTATGAAGCATTATGCAGGGTGGGTTCAAGGCAGATAGTCCAGTTCCCTAGCATGGCAATCACTGTTGGCTTTCTATTTTAAATAAGGATTCTCCTCACACTGTCATTTAGTTCTTACGAACATCTCCCAAGGACATTGGCCTTCTTATATGTACTTGACCATCCCCAGTCTTCCATGAGTATGACACAGTATAGTCTCTTTTATTTTACAGATATACAAAAACAGCACTAAGGTGACATTGCCAAATTCTGACACCAACTTAAACAACAGGAAAAACCCTTTGGACCATAGTTGCATTAGTTTCTTGTGCATTTAAGGGGCTGGATCCAAAGAACACTTTGCATTGGGGGTCTGTATGTGAAAATGATTACAGGACAGTGCTCTTTTTCTAAAGGAAAAGCCCTTTGAGTAAGCTTGCAGTTTAACTCTTGGGGTATGTGGTGAGTGGTGTCTGGCCAAGTGTCATTCCAGTGTTAATTGCCTTGCTTCTTCTTAATGGCACTAATCTTATATGCAACCATACAGTCATTGTCTACAATATTTAACCTCTTTATTTTCTGATCAGACCAAAATTTTAAAAGTGTCTTTGCTCTATTCATTGCTCATGACCACAAGTCAACTATCTCTAAATATAAATTAATCATTTTCATATTCTGAGTGTTTGGAATTTCCTATGCCAAATTAAGTAGTCCATCACGGTGAAATGAGATTCATCCTTATATAAAGGCTGAATTTGGATGTAGAATTTAACTCAAATTATTTCAGGGACTCTAGTCCAGCTGCCAGTGCAATCTTTGTTCTCTGAAATCTTATGAGTCCAATCTCTTCTGCATATATTTCTATCAGCATCCCTGTCTCCTAAGTCCCCATTAGTATTGCCTTTTAAGCTCTGCTTGCATTTCTTTGAGTTATTTATATTATTTCTCTAAATTCTTACATCCATATACTTCAAATCACTGTAAAATGCTTGTGGATCACATTATCATGATCAAGTCATAGCATTGACCTCACTTTTTGGGGTAAAAATGTGTATGTTAATTACTCTCACAGACAACTTAAAAGAACAAAGGTTTATTTTAGATCGCAGATTCCCAGCATTTAGTCCGTAGCAGAGGGCAATCTGAGTTGTACTATGAAGGCTATGGTGGGTCAGGGAAAGAGAAGAAGAAAGCCAACCACTACACTCTCTGTCCTTCACCACTTTTAGGCCATAATGGATTTAAATGTTCAAGGTAGCCCTTCCCTTTCCAGCTAATTCTGTCTGCAAATGTCCTTTCTGTTGTATCAAAACATATGCTGAATATATAGACATATGTTAATTAACCCAATTAATTTAACAATCAACATTGACTACAAGTGTGCACAAATCTTTGCTTATTTTTAGTTTATTATTTTTATTGCTAATATTTGGGGGTAGTCTTTTCTGTGTTCAGATTTTTATGACATATGGGATTCTCACATACTTTGTTCCATTATGACTGTTCATTTTTTAGCAGGGTTGTCAAAATTAAATAGACTGTATACTTATAATATTTATTCAATAATTTATTAGGCGACAAAAATGAAGTTTTAAGAAATGTAAATATTTTAGAATAATTAGGTCTAGAATTAAATTTCAAATTATTATTTAGTTGCTCTTAATAAATTAATTCTTTATTTAAATATTAATTTTAGATTTTATTTTATATAAGCGTGGGGGAGGGCATGTGCACTTGATTATCCATGACCATGGAAACCAGAGGCTTTAAGTACTGGATCTTTCTGGAGCAGGATTATAGTAGGTTGGGAGATGCTCAACATGGATGCTTAGAACTGAATTAGGATCCTCTGTAAGACTGGTATGCACTCTTAACCACTTAGCCATCTTGTCAGCCCTAAGTATTTTTATTTTAAAGGATAGAAATACTAAAGTCTAATTGATTTAAATTATTTTATTGAATATTTTATTTATTTACATTTCAAATGTTATCCCCTTTCCCGGTTTCCCCTCTGGAAACCGCCTATCCAATCCGGCGACACCCTGCTTCTATGAGGGTGCTCCACCACCTACCCCCTACTCCCTCCTCACCACCCTGGCATTCCCCTACACTGGGCCATCAAGCCTTCACAGGACGTATGGTCTCTCATCCTACTGATGCCGGAAAGGCCATCCTCTGTAACATCTACGACTAGAGTCATGGTTACCTCCATGTGTACTCTTTGCTTGGTGTTTTAGTCCCTGGGAACTCGGGGGAGGAGGGCTGATTGATATTGTTTTTCTTCCTATGGGGTTCCAAACCCCTTCAGCTCCTTCAGTCCTTTCCCTAATACCTCCATTTTACATCTATGGTTAATATTCTATTTTATTCAAGTTTTATTCAAAGGTTTTGTTTGTTTCATTTTTTTTGGGTTTTTTTTTTTTTTTTTTTTTTTTTTTTTAGATCAGTTTAACAACACAGCATACTTTCTCATGAGAGTCCCAAAACTTTGAGAGTTTTGGAGAAATTAGGGTTTATTGTAAGACAGATACTCAGTCAAATTCACTCAAAAGCAGTATCAGTGCAGAACAAGATTGCCCATTGGATAAAGGTACTTGCTGCCAAGAATAAAAGGCTTGAGTTTCATTCCAAAATGCACTTAGAATGAAAATATCAGTCAGGAAACGTTTCCTCTGACCTCCACAATGCCCAGGGCACGCTGAAATAAATGTGAAAAAAAATGAACAAGTGAAATTACAAAAATATTTAAGAAATTATTTTTATTTATTTATTTATTTATTTATTTATTTATTTATTTATTTATTTATTTATTTATTTATTTATTTATTTATTTATTTATTTATTTTTGGTTTTTTCGAGACAGGGTTTCTCTGTGTAGCTCTGACTGTCCTGGAACTCACTCTGTAGACCAGGCTGGCCTCGAACTAAGAAATTCACCTGCCTCTGCTTCCCGAGTGCTGGGATTAAAAGTGTGCGCCACCACTGCCCGGCCTTAAGAAATTATTTTAATCTCATGCCATACATATTTGCCTTGCAATGTAATTCCTGTGGAAGAACTATGGAAGCAAGATATTTCATGAAGTCCATGTTTTCATATGAACCTTATTTTGTTGAAGACACTCACAGAACTGTTTAGAAGTCAGTTTAAAAAGTTTCTCTTGCTTCCCTGTGATAGAATAACAGTTGAAATAAAAGGAGGAAGATCCAAAGATGTGGTATAATAGCTGATATAAATAATTTAAAGAAGTGAAGCTTTAAGTCAGCTTACAGTTTCTGAGGTATCAATATACAGTGGGGGAAGGATTTGCCAGAGCAAAGCAGTTTAAATCACAGTGGCCATTTAATGCTTGTAGAAGTGGCTTTTATTTCCCTCAGCCTTTGGAGTAGTGACACCCATAATCATGGTTAGCTTTTTGCCCAATAATTCCTGGAAATTTCTTCATACATATCAAGAGAGGTGGGTTCAATGAGTCTCTTAGGTATCCAATAAATTTGGCAATCAAAATTAACCTATAGGCCTCCAAAGACATTAGAGCAGGAGGACTGAGCTTGCCTCCTGCCAATGGATGTCAGTGCCATAGCCACAGCAGTACTGGTTGTCTCACCATGGTGGTACAGAGAAGGGACCTGCTCTGACCAACTCAGCTATCTGTCACCCAAGCACAAATCCACTGACTTGGTCTGCTCAAAATCTATATCATCTGTCCTTCCTGCTAAGCCAAAACTGTAGGATCTCCATAACACAGGGCCACAACATAAAAAAAAAAACAGTAGGGTTCCTGATGAGGACTCAATACTGATGATGTAACAGAAACCAGAGATCTTAAAGCAAACCAATGACTCATCAAAATGTACTCTTCCAAGTGAAGATGGGTGGACAGAGGGATATACCGTGGGGCACAATGTGAGCTACTGGCTTCCAGGATGAGATGTTTTCTATGCTTTTTGTTGTTGTTGTTGACGATGATGATAATGATAATGATGACAATGTCTGTTGGTTTATTGTGTTTTATTTTGATGGGGAGGATGCAAGGGCAAAGGGTACATATCAGGCATGTATGAGTGGGTCTGGCGTATATGATGTGAAACTCACAAATAATATAAGTTTAAATAATCATTGTACTTAAGGTTATTTTATTTGTATGTTTTTAAATTCAAATTCAGTCCCTTTAAAGTAAGAGGCTAATATTTCCTCTGGATATATATGTAAATGTAAATTAATTAAAAAGAATGAACTGATATGTGAAAAAGAATAAAATTACTTAAATATGCAGGATAACATGTAACAATACAATGTGTAGTCAGCCTTGCCAAGGCAACCATATTAAAAATGGCTCATGTTCAGGATTTATTCACATTCTCTCTACTGATTACAAGGGGCTGCCTGAGGATATACATATAGATATATAGATGATATATAGATAGGCACAGATATACAGATATATAAATATGTTATATAGATGAGATATAGATAGATATAGATGAGATATAGATATACAGATATAGATGATTTATAGATATATAGAGAGATAGATATAGCTATATTAGATAAATAGGTGCATAGATACATAGATACATAATTAGATACATAGATACATAGGTACATAGGTACATACATACATAGATAAAGATATATAAACCTGTGAAAAGTTGGAAGGCATGAAAGGACCATCCTGCTGATCCGAAGCCACAGGATCTCCCTGACACAACAATGTGTGTGTGTGTGTGTGTGAAAAATTTTATAATCAGTATAGCACAAAATAAACCTATGATATTACCTGGTCACATGATGCTGATTATCAAGTTTAATGACTGCTACTTTTGACATGAAACTCTTCCTGACTCTCCTTGCTAAGACAAGAAATTGAAAGAAAAGGCATGCAGAATAGAGGGAGTACTTGTTGAGTATACAGTATTGCTATTGCCCTCTACAGAACAGAGAACCTACTTAACTCTAATTTGTCTTAGTGCTATTAAACTATGGTACATTTATTATTCTTCCCAACAACAAAATCCCCTTGTAATCAGGTTAGAGTTGAGAGACTGCGGATGAATCCTGAACGTGAGCGTTTTTAATACTGTTGCCTGGGCAAGGCTGACTACACATTGCATCACTAGATGTTGTCATGCATATTTAAGTATCTTTTTTATTTTTCATGTATCAGTTCACTCTTTTCCAATTAATTTACATTTACAGCATCTGACTGATCACAGGAGACAAATTTTTAATTAATTCAGGTCACTCATAGAAGCAAGTAGTTTCAATTTAAAAGAAACAGGGGTGATTTTGTCAGAAATCTGAATGGTCCCAGTCCTGCCATTTTATACTTGTTCTGTTCAAGGTCATTAGTGACCATAGAGATACTCAGTCCAGTATCAGTATATTCATGAACTGAAAATTGTATTTGTCTTTTCAGTAGTGATTTATAGTACATCTCCTTTAGAGCATTGCTTCTCATTTATTTCAATGCAATATGTCTCGCTGTATTGCTTTGCACTTCTTCTAATATCTGTTTTCTATTTGTCCATTTCTAGATTAATATTATTGTTATTTTTAAATGCTTCTGATAGCAGTTACCTTTTAAACTCATTTTCTTTAACTAATCTTCTGCTAGTTCCTTTATTTTATATGCAAAAATGATATTGAAATATACAAGTTCAAAAAGAAATGTGAAGGAATAACCAATAACCAATCACAAGACAAGATTAAACTTTTAAAGTGGTAACTCATTATAGCAAATAAGGCTGCATATTTGCATACTGACAAGGATCCTTCTATAAAAATTAGACATTATTTCCCTGATTTTGTGAGATTAACAAAATGGGCTCACAGAGATGGAAGCACCCAGCATGGGGCTTGCAAGGGTCTGCACCAGGTCCTCTGTATTTATGATAAGTTCTATGTTATAGTCCTGAGCTTGGAGGTTTTGTGGGACTCCAGCAGTGGGAGGTGGTGATCTCTGAATCTATTGTCTGCTCTTGAGACTCTTCTTCCTATTGTGTTACGATGTCCAGCCTTAATATGAGAGCCTTTGCCTTGTCTTATTGTATTGTTTTCTTCTACTTGGCTGTCATCATTTCCAGACCTGCACTTTTTTGCTGGGAAATGGAGGTGAAATGGATTTAGGAGAAAGGAGATGTTGGGGCAAGGGACTGGAAGGAATAAAAGGGGAGAAAAAATGGGATATATTGTATAAGACAAAAATCCATTTTTCATTAATAGAAAATTGGAACTTTTAGTATGTATTGCTGTGCTACCTAATAGCCAATTATTTAATGCTGTAAAATAATTCCTTATGAGTCTATGGGCAAGTAAAGGTATGAGGACCATGTCTAACTCATGGTGAGTGACTATTTCACATATCTACTGTTCGTTGGTTTGCCACATGGCATTCAGCCCTGTTTGCATAGATAGGCATGTTAAAAACCAAGATGTCTGCACAGGTTTCTGAGATTATTCCAGTAATTTAACTAAATTATTGTTACAGTGACAGTTGAAATCAAGAAAAGGAAGTAGAAAGTGCACGCATTTTCAAGTATCAGCATCCTTTACAGTGAGGCACGGTGCCGAGCTACAAGAGCTCACTCCGAAGGCGCTAATGCAATCTTTTGAGTCAGTTTAACATGTCAGTATTACAAGTTGTTGTCTGCTCTCCTACACCTTCCCCTCTCTACACCGCCTTGGTTATTCTCCAACTGTACTCCTGGTATTTACTTAGTGACCTTACTGAGGTTTTCATGTTCCAGCTGTCTGATTTCAGTGTACTTCAATCTGTATTCTTTCTTCCTGTAAACAGTCATCATCATATCAAATATACAAAACGCTTACACTAACAAATTATATACATATATATGCCATATAAATATACATATGTATCCATGATGATTACTTTTGGTTATTAAGTAGCTTATGAGTACCTATCTAGGATGTCAGTAAGGATGAAAGCCCTCATCTGGTTTATCCAACATTAGATAAAACTATGGACCTTGTTAAAATAAAAGAAAAAAAGGGAAAAGGAGAAAGTCATCTAGTACTGTCTGTCTTCGTCAGTGTACATATCTACCTCTAATCTATTATATATCATCTATTAATGTATCTATCATCTATCTGTATCTATTTTTAATCTACCTATCATCTATCTATAATCTATATATCAGTTATCTATCTATTCATTATGTATCTACCTTATTTACCTATTGTCTATCTATCTTTCTAATTTCTATCACCTACCATATATATATATATATATATATATATATATATATATATATATATATATATATATAAAATCATGATATATCGTATCATCCATCCCAATGGGCCAGAGGCATATAGTTAGGCCTTCGGCAACTAAACCTCTGAACCAAAAATAAAACTTTCCCTTCAGTAGTTTTCTCGTGTGTGTGTGTGTGTGTGTGTGTGTGTGTGTGTGTATGTATGTGTAAGTACATATAAATAAATAAAACTTAAACATCTTCACCATGCCTCAATCAATAAAATGGAATGAGAAAGTCATTAAAAGTCAAACATTGTGATTTTAATGATGTCTTTATAATGACAAAATTTTGGAGACAAAGACAGAAGGGTTTTGAGGTTAAAAATGGACAAAGTCTAGGCATAGAAAGATTACGTATCAGAACACTGAAGAACAATGAACTTGGTCAAAAACCCATTGCAAAAAAGTCTTTGGCTTTATATTTTAATAATTCGATATGATGTGCTTATCAATTTGCCTTCTAAATATTTATATTTATGCTTATATATAAGTACAGTTGTCAAATTCTGTCAGAAAATCTTAGTGGTTACTGAAGATACTTGTGACTATTCAAAGTACTAAGAACAACTGACTTTTGAATTATAAGCCCCAGGTGGGACATCTATATCAATCCACTAGTTCTCAAAGGGCATCACAGAAGAGAAACTGTAAATGCTTTAAATACTGCAAGAAGTGGAGTATTGTGGAATGCCTTCTTCCAGGAATAGTATGGCTTTTGCTCTGTTGTAGTCTTATCAACTCTGATTATCAACATAAGACCTGAATAGGGTGGGCTACATCAACATTCTAGTCATAGAGCAGAGAATAGATCATAATGTTTTATATCCTCTCGCCACTGAGGAATTATATGTAGTTAGTGGTTGATGGGAGAGGGAGAGACACTTGCTTGAATGGTATAGGCAGTGGAATGCTGCCTGTGCTCAAGGAAGTAACTCTGCAATCAAGCTCCAGTATTTAACCCTAGTAATACTAAGGTAGCTCATCAGAAAGGAAGAAAAGGAGGAAAGAATGGGAGATGGAAAAGGGGGAAGGAGGGAAGGAAGGAAGAAAGGAAGGAAAAAGGAAAAAAGGAAAGGAAGGAAGAAAGGAGAAAGGAAGAAGGAACAGAAGGAAGAAAGGAAGAAAGGAAGGAAGGAAGGAAGGAAGATAGATAGAAAGAAAGAAAAGAAAAGAATGGGAGACAGAGAAGGCTTAGTTGGAAATAAAAAGAGATGAGTGGGGAGAAGGCAAAAATGAGTTATGGAAAAATGCCATCAAACTACAATAATAAAAATAGAAAGAAGTAAAAATAAAGGAAGTTCTAAGAAGAACAGGAAAGATAACAGATTAACGAAAAAGAAAGAAGGAAAATTAAAAATAGATTCAATAGCTGCTTAATATCTGTTTATTGGCTGGATGAAGCAGCATGTTAATGCTGTAATCCAGAACATAACTAAACTGAAACTAAGATCATTGCTAAGTAAAATACTGCATTTAAACACCTTGCTCATTATGTTCTCACTTTATTTATTTATTTATTTATTTATTTATTTATTTATTGGGTCTCAGTTTTTATTATTTATTTATTTACATTCCAGTCGGTATCCCCCCTACTTGGTCCCTCCTCCCACAGTTCCTCATCCCATTTCTCCTCTCCCTTGCCTCCCAGAGGGTGCTCCCCTCAACCATGCCTCCCCTTTCCTTAGGGCCTCAAGATTCTCGAGGATTAACCCTATCTTCTCCTACTAAGCCCTGACCAGGCAGACCTCTGCTATATTTGTGCCAGTTGCCTCTGACTGGCCATTGTAGGCTCCTGGTTGAGGGCTCAGTCTTTGGGAGCTCCCAGGGGTCTGGGTAATTTGAAACTGTTGGTCTTTCTATGGGGTCATTCTCCTCCTCAGATGCTTCAATCCTTCCCTTAACTCAAACATAGGAATACCCTACTTCAGTTCAATGGCTGGGTGTAAGTATCTGCTTCTGCCTCAATCAACTGCTGGTAGGACCTCTCAGAGGACAGCTATGCTAGGCTCCCATCTGTAAGCATATCATAGCATTAGTAATGGTGTCAGACCTTGGTCCCCTCCCATGAGATGGATCCCAAGTTAGGCCAATCATTGGACTGCCTTTCCTTCAGTCTCTTTTCCATTTTTGTCCCTATGGTTCTTTTAGATAGGAATAGTGCTGGGTCAGAAATTTTGACTGTGGGTTAGTAACCCTGTCCCTCCCCTTGAGGCCCTGTCTATCTACTGGCATTGGACTTTTCAATTTCCCTCTCCCAAATGTTGGGCATATTGGCTAAGGTCACACTCATTGATTTCTTAGAGTCTCTCATCTCCCAGGTCTCTGGTACTTTCTAGAGGGTCCTGCTACCTCCTACCTCTTGATAGTACTAATCTCCATTCATTCTCTTGGCCCTCTGGGCTTCTTTCCTGTTTCTGCACCCCCAGAACTAATCCTTTCCTTGCCCCATCTCCTCTCCCACCCAAGTCCTGTTTGTGATGCTTGCATCTGTAGCTCCTGATCTCCTTCCTAAGTTGTCCATCTACCTGGTTGTCTCCCTTTGAGTTTTCTTTAATGTTTCTATCTCTATTTTTAGCTCTTGGACCGTTTTGCTCAGTTTCTTCACCTGCTTGATCGTATTTTCCTGTATTTCTTTAAGAGGTTTATTTGTTTCCTCTTTAAGGACTTCTACCTGTTTGCCTGTGTTTTTCTGTATTTTTAAAAGAGAGTTCTTTATATTCTCCTTAAAAGCCTCTATCATCTTCAGGAGATAGGATTTTAGGTCATTATCTTGCTTTTCAGGCACATGTTGGCATGCAGGGCTTGCTGTAGTGGAAGAACTGGATTCTGGTGGTGTCAAATTGCACTGGGTTCTGTTGCTTGGCATCTTGTGCTTCCCTCTGGCCATCTGTTTTCCTGGTGTTAACTGGCCTGGGTGTTTCCAACTAGATAAGGCCTCCTTGGAGGCCAGCAGCTCTTTCTCTGGTTAGGATGGGCCTCTTGTGTCTCTGGTTCAAGCAGGCCTCCTGTGTCCCTGGATACTGTGGAACTTCTAGGAGGCAAGCAGGCAAGTTCTGTCCCTGGTTACTGCAGGCCTCCTGGGAGGCACACAGGCTGTGGTTTGTGGGAGGGTATTGGTCCATTGATCTGGCCTGATTAGGGAAGTAGACCAGAAGGGAGGTGGCACTTGGCAGGATTGTTGGGGCCCAAGTAAGGTGGCTTCTGTGTCTTTGGTTACTGGGGACCTCCTTGGAGGCAAGCCAACTGTAGCAGTGGGTGGGTATTTGTCGGCTGCTCTGGCCTAAGTAGGAAGCAGACAGGAAGAAGGGTGGAGCTCAGGAGTGGTGGTTGTGGGAGGTGGGTCCCAGTGGTTGTTCCAGACAGCATGAGTATTTGGGCTAGATTCTCACCTGTGTCTTTGAATACTGCAGACCTCCTGGGAGGAATGCAGGCTTTAGGTGTGGGCAGGTATCTGGCCACTCTTCTGGCCATGTCTTCACTTTAGTTGCTTAGGAAACAGACATTATTATTTGCTAACTAAAAGTACATGCATCGACATTTTAATACGCAGCCAAAAGTTGACCCAGAACAACAAGATCACCAAAATGACTTTACTTCGTGAAAAACCTTCTATCTTTGGAGTCCTAAGTTTAATGATCCCCAGCCCTTACATCTCTACAGTAAGAGATGACCTACTAAAATTCTAAATGAAGATGAGCAATAACTCTTGCTGTATTTTATCTAAATCATATATACTATATCAGAGCATCTCTACCATAGGCAATATATGAAAATATAAGCTGTAGATACAAGTTTAGTCCAGGCTACTATTTTTCAAAGTTTCTATTTTAAGGTTAAGGTGGTTTCCTTAAAATACCTTCGGGACCACTTGAAAAATAGAAGGAAGGAGAAGTAGGTCTTGAAGCCACTATAGCATTTATTGCTATCACTCTGTCCAACAACCATAGAAAAAGTTAACCAGTATATAATACTGAAAGTTTGTTGCTCTTGTGTCTGCTGTCAGTGAGATGCATCTAATAATATGCTCATGTAAATAATAACCTTACTGTTCTGGATTGATCATGGCTGGAACTGGTTCTGTAAATTCTCTAGTCTGAGTATTTCTCATCCTCTTACTAAGCAAGTTATTTCAGGTATATCCTGCTAATTGTGATGCCACAAATATGGGCCACACAACAAGTCCATTTCATGCTTTTATTATCCCATTAGCTCATACAAATATTATACAAGAGTGTAGGATAGATTTCCCCATTACTTATGGAAGCTCAAAATGGTGTCTTGTGGATATAATCACATATAAAAGGCAGGGGAGGATTTGCATTCATCTTTCTTAGAGTCTACAGTCCTGACATCATATGGTTCTGCTTATTTTTCAAATTTTATATAGTGAACAACAGAGGACTTTGTCTAACTCCTTTACCTTTTTGCATCAAATCTTGTCTGTTTCAGGAATTTGACTTTGCAGTGTTGGAAGTCAGCACACACTCATGAATAGAGCTGAACCACTTCCTAAATCCCACATTTGGATTTTATAATGCTTTAATAGTTGCCATCTTCTTGTTATTAAAAAAAATGCCTGACAGAAGATACTTAAGCAAGGGTAGCTTTGTTGGTCTCAAGTATTAAAGATACAATTCAATATGTTGAGAAAGCTGTTAATCATGATTATGTAACCACTGATTATATCACATGTGCAGCCAAGAAACAGTTGAAGGGTTGCACTCTACTGAATTTCTCGTTTTCAGATTCGGGTCTTAAACCCCAGGCTACTCATAGTAATCCTTCCCTCTTCAAGATAATCTTTCTCTAAACACCCTGATAGACATGGCCATTAGTGTGTCTCCATGATGACTGAAAATCAGTCAGGTTGGCAATGAAAAGGAAGCTTCACAACTACATTCATAAAATCATTTCAGTTTGTTCCAATTTATTTCTCACTCATCTCTCCTTCTGTCTCACAGTCTCACCAATATTATTGTCTTCTAACTGAAACCCAGAGAAGCACCATTTGTTTGCACTTCTAAATCAATGCTGGGCTAGCATTAGTTCAGTCACACAGGGGATTAGAATACTGTATTTTTAAGTTGCTTTCTGTTTGAGAACGTATCCCTTGCAGTGTAGTTATCAGCTTTGCCATTAAACAGCTTGGTGCTTTCAATTATATCTGAAGCTAAGGATGTTCTACCACCTGTGTAAGTTTTCAGTAGCACAGGGCACACTGAATCAATGAGCCACACGTTAATAATTTCTTCAGGAAAGCCTGAACTGTATAGTCTGCTACAGTGCCAACTTCCACACCTGATTCTTTCTCATTTCTTTTAGTCATCATAGAACCAGGTACCCTTAAATAAAAATCGATTAAAGTAAGGTAAATAATTCTATTCTAAGAGTGTAAGAGCCATATTAGAGGTATACAGAAAACAGCAGAACTTACATTCAAAGCCAATAATCTGTCCTCCATATATTATTTACTTATTTTCTAATACTGTAGAATACCATTGTTATTGTCTCCCTTGGCATAGGATTCAATGGGGCCTTCAAACAATGAAATAACGGGACAAATATGATATAACTAGTAAACCTTGACTGTGAGAAAGTAATAACATTTTTGCTTTATTCTTTCTATTGTTATACGATCTGGATTCACAGCATATTCTTTAATTGTGCACATATTTCTCCTGTATTCAAGGGCTGAGATACAAATATGGCATAGAAAATGCATACAGTATTAGATGTGCATTGTAAACCAGGTATAGTTAGAGATGCTTGGGAGTCAGGTATAAAGAAGCATGGCTTTGCTACACACTGCTGACAGGCCACCTACATGCCAGTTTAAATAGGCTTACCTCAGGATAAAGCTAATGCTACTCTTATGCACAATCAAATAAAAGATGTGACCATTATAACTCTGTTACTGCCATTAAAATAGCAAGCAGAAAAGTATTAGGACAAAGAAAATAGAAATAAATCTCAAGTTCCAAACTGTGTTTGCCCACATTTAGGTGTGTCTACAATTCTGTTTGCTAATTGTGGAGGTTTTAAGCTGCATTGTACTTCTTCAACCTGAGACCACTCTTCTTCCCTTGGATCTACTTTATGAAGTGACTCTATGAACGTCTGACCTGTTTTTCTCAAGAGCTCTATGAGAAATCAGCTTAAATCTTTGTGAGGGCAGACATTACATGGAGAACAACAAAACCAAACAAGCAGCTTTTGAGGCTTCTTGTCACTGATTTTAAAATAGTTGAATTTGGTAGAAGAACTAGTTCATGTAATAAAAGCCAGACCAGCTCCAAAGCTCTAAATAGAATACAAGGAATACAGAATACTTTAGAGAAATGCAGAAGAGAGCAAAACACAGAACCATCAACAGTACAGGCCAAAGGTCTACCCCCATATGCTGGTTATAAGGCACTTTCTTCCTTCTGCCTGTGAACAGAGTGGAAGAACTAAAAAGTATGGTGCTTATTTTAAACCTTTTAGAAAATGTTTTCCCTTCTGGTCTGAGCTGGTACCCTGAGCAGACCTTGGGTGCTAGCTCTGCACCCAGTCCCAAAACACCCAGAGGAAGCTTGACTCCCAGAACCTTTAACACACCCAGGATCTCAGGATCACAGGATCCCAGAATCACAGGATCACAAATACAGCTGGACTCTGAGGAATTATGACAAAACAGGATCACAGGAGGGACAGACTCCAGTCACATACCCAGAGGGCAGGTAGCACTAGAGATAACCAGATGGCTAGAGGCAAGCCTAAGAACATAAGCAACAGAAACCAAGGGTATTTGGCATCATCAAAACCCAGTTTTCCCACCATAGCAAATCCTGGATACACCATCACACCAGAAAAGCAAGATTTGGATCTAAAACTACTTCTCATGATGATGATAGAGGACTTTAAGAAGGACATAAATAACTCCCTTTAAAAAATACACTTTTGGAATGGATACAGAAAATGTGGTACAACTACACAATGGAGTACTACTCAGCTATTAAAAACAATGACTTAATGAAATTTGCAGGCAAATGGATGGAACTTGAAAATATCATCCTGAGCAAGGTAACTCAGTCACAAAAGAAGGAACATGGTATGTACTCACTGATAAGCGGATATTAGCCCAAAAGTTCAGAATGCCCAAGTTTCACTTAACAGTAATCGCTGGACTGAGAGTGAGGTCCCAGATGGAGGAGACTCAGAAAAGGGGAAACATTGGAAATGTATATAAAGTATCAAAAATAAAAAAGGAGGAAAAAAAAATTAAAAAAAAATACACTTTTAAAGAACACTGGTAAACAGCTAGAAGCCCTTAAAAAGGAAACACAAAAATCCCTTAAAGAATTACAGAAAAACACAACCAAACAAGTGAAGGAATTGAACAAAACCATCCAGGATCTAAAAATGGAAATAGAAACAATAAAGAAATCAAAAAGGGAGACAACCCTTTAAATAGCAAATCTAGGAAAGAGATCAGGAGTCATAGATACAAGCATCACCAACAGAGTACAAGAGATAGAGGAGAGAATCTCCGGTGCAGAAGATATACCATAGAAAACATTGAGACATAGGTCAAAGAAAATGCAAAAGCAAAAGCACCTAACACAAATCATCCAGGAAATCCAGGACACAATGAGAAGACAAAACCTGAGGATAATTTGTATAGAAGAGAGCAAAGATTCCCATATTAAAGGGCCAGTAAATATCTTCAACAAAATTATAGAAGAAAACTTCCCTAACCTAAAGAAAGAGATGCCCATGAACATACAAGAAGCCTACAGAAATCCAAACGGACTAGAACAGAATAGAAATTCCTCCTGTCACATAATAATCAAAACACCAAATGCACTAAACAGAGAAAGAATATAAAAAGCAGTAAGGGAAAAAGGTCAAGTAAGATATAAACCTATACCTATCAGAATTACACCAGATTTCTCACCAGAGACTATGAAAGGAAGAAGATCCTGGGCAGATGCCATACTGACCTTAAGAGAACATAATTGCCAACCCAGGCTACTATACCCAGAAAAACTCTCAACTACCATAGATGGAGAAAACAAGATATCCCATGACAAAGCCAAATTTGCACACTATCTTTCCACAAATCCAGCCCTACTAAGGATAATTGATGGAAAACTTAAACACAAGGAGGGAAACTATACCCTAGAAAAAGCAAGAAATTAATCTTCTTTCAACAAACCCAAAAGAAGATACCCTCACAAGCATAACTCTACCCCTAACAACAAAAATAACAGGAAGTAACAATCACTTTTCCTTAATATTTCTTAACATCAATGGACTCAATTCCCCAATAAAAAGGTATATACTAACAGACTGAATGTGTAAACAGGACTCAGTATTTTACTGCACACAGAAAACGCAACTCAGTGACAAAGGCAGATACTACCTCACAGTAAAAGGCTAGAAAAAATTTTTCCAAGCAAATGGTCCCAAGAAAAAAGCTGGAGTAGCCATTCTAATATCGAATAAAATCGACTTTCAAACAAAAGGTATTTTAAAAGATAAGGAAGGACACTTCATACTCATCAAAGGAAAAATCTACCAAGATGAACTCTCAGTGCTGAACATCTATGCTCCAAATGCAAGG
>CM052700.1:121372741-121397442 GCA_028551405.1 Uromys caudimaculatus | reverse complement strand
AAAAACAAAAAAAAAAAAAAAAAAAAAAAAAAAAAAGAAGAAGCTAACATACATATGGAAACTGAACAAATGCTCTACTAAATGATAACTTGGTCAAGGAAGAAATAAAGAAAGAAATTAAAGACTTTTTAAAATTTAATGAAAATGAAGAAACATCATACAAAATCTTATGGGACACAATGAAAGCAGTGCTAAGCAGAAAACTCATAGCTCTAAGTGCCTCCAAAAAGAAACTGGAGAGAGTATACACTAGCAGCTTGACAGCACACTTGAAAGTTCTAGAACAAAAAGAAGCTAATACACCCAACAGGAGTAGAAGGCAAGAAATAATCAAATTCAGGGCTGAAACCAACCAAACAGAAAGAAAAAGATACAAGAAATCAACAACAGCAGGAGCTGGTTCTTTGAGAAAATCAACAAGATAGATAAACCCTTAGCCAGACTAACCAGAGGCAAAGAGACAGTATCCAAATTAACAATATCAGCAATGAAAAGGGAAATATAACAACAGAAACTGAGGAAATTCAAAAAATCATCAGATCCTACTACAAAAGCCTATATTTAACAAAACTGGAAAATGTGGCTGGAATGGATAATTTTCTCAACAGATACCAGATTCCAAAGTTAAATCAAGATCAGATAATCCATCTAAACACTCCCATAACCTCTAAAGAAATAAAAGCAGTCATTAAAAGTTTCCCAACCCAAAAAAGCCCAGGACCAGATGGGTTTAGTGGAGAATTCTATCACACCTTCAAAAAATACCTAATACGAATATGCTTCAAATTATTCCCCAAAAAAGAAACAGAAGAAACACTACCCAATTCCTTCTATAAAGCTACAATTACACGTATACCTAAACCACACAAAGACCAAACAAAGAAAGAGAACTTCAGACCAATTTCCCTTATGAACATCAATGCAAAAATACTCAATAAAATTCTCACAAACAGAATCCAAGAACACATCAAAATGATCATTCACCATGATCAAGTAGGCTTCATCCCAGGAATGTAGGTATGGTTCAATATACAGAAAACTATCAAAGTAATCCACTACATAAACAAACTCAAAGAACATGATCATTTCATTAGATGCTAAAAATAAAAAGCATTTTACAAAACTCAACATCACTTCATGTTAAAAGTTTTAGAATGATCAAGAATTCAAGACCCATACATAAACATAGTAAAAGCAATATACAGCAAACCAGTAGCCAACATCAAACTTAATGGAGAGAATCTTGAAGCAATCTCACTAAAATCAGGGACTAGACAAGGCTGCTCACTCTCTCCTGATCTATTCAATATAGTACTTGAAGTTCTAGCTAGAGCAATTCCACAACAAAAGGAGGTCAAAGGGATATAATTTCATAAGGAAGAAGTCAAGATATCATTATTTGGAGATGATATGATAGTATACTTAAGTGAACCCAAAAATTCTACCAGAGAAATCCCAGACCTGATAAACAACTTCAGCAAACTGCCTGGATATACAATTAACTCAAACAGATCAGTAGCCTTTCTCTACTCAAAGGATAAACAGACTGAGAAAGAAATTAGGGAAAGAGACCCTTCACAATAGTCACAAATAATATTACATACCTTGGTGTGACCAAACAAGTGAAAGATCTGTATGACAAGAACTTCAAGTCTCTGAAGAAAGAAACTGAAGAAGATCTCAGAAGATGGAAAGATCTCCCATGCTCATAGATTGGCAGGATTAATATAGTAGCAATGGCCATCTTGCCAAAAGCAATCTACAGATTCAATGCAATTCCCACCAAAATTCCAACTCAATTATTCTTAAAGTTAGAAAGAACAATTTGCAAATTCATTTGGAATAGCATAAAACTCAGGATAGCAAAAGCTATTCTCAACAATAAAAGAATTTCTGGGGAAAATCACCACCCCTGACCTGAAGCTACATTACAGAGCAATAGTGATAAAAACTGTATGATACTGGTACAGAGACAGGCAGAAAGATCAATGGAATAGAACTGAAGACCCAGAAATGAACCCACACATCTATGATCACTTGGTCTTTGACAAAGGAGCTAAAACCATCCAGTAGAAAAAAGACAGCCTTTTAAACAAATGGTGCTGGTTCAACTGGAGATCCGCATGTAGAAAAATGCAAATAGACCCATTCTTATCTCTTTGTACAAAGCTCAAGTCCAAGTGGATCAAGGACCTCCACATAAAACCAGATACACTGAAAGTGGGGGAAGAGCCTCGAACACATGGGCACAGGGGAAATGTTCCTGAATAGAACACCATTGGCTTATATTCTAGGATCAAGAATTGACAAATGGGACCCCATAATATTGCAAAGCTTCTGTAAGGCAAAGGATACTGTAAATAGAACAAAATGGCAACCAACTGACTGGGAAAAGATCTTTACCAATCCTACATCTGATAGAGTGCTAATATCAAATTTATTCATAGAACTCAAGAAGTTAGACTACAGAGAATCAAATAACCCTATTTAAAAATGGGTGCAGAGCTGAACAAATGATATTCAACTGAGGAATATTTAATGGCCAAGAAACACCCAAAGAAATGTTCAATATCCTTAGTCATCAGGGAAATGCAAATCAAAACAACCCTGAGATTCCACCTCATACCAGAATGGCTAAGATCAAAACCTCAGGCAACAGCACATGTTGGCGAGGATGTGGAGAAAGGGGAACACTCCTCCATTGCTGGTGCCATTGCAAACTGGTAAAACCACTCTGGAAATTAATCTGGAGGTTTCTCAGAAAATTGGAAATAGATATCCCTAAAGACCCAGCAATACCAGTCTTGGGCATATACCCAAATGTTGCCCCACCATGCCACAGGGGCACATATTTCCACTATATTCATAACAGCCTTGTTTGTGATAGTCAGAAGCTGGAAACAACCCAGTTGTCCCAGGACAGAAGAATGGATACAGAAACCATGGTTCATTTACCCAATGGATTACTACTCAGTTATTAAGAATGAGGACATCCTGAGTTTTGCAGGCAAATGGATGGAACAACAACAACAACAAATCATTCTGAGTGAGATAATTCAGACCCAAAAGGACATGCATGGTATGTACTCACTAATATGTGGATATTAGCCAAAAAAATAAAAAAGCGCCAAATACCCAATATTCAGGTCACAGAACTGAACAAGCTGAAGAGCCCAAGTGAGGATGCCTCAGTCCAACTTGGGAGGATGAAGAAACCAACCACAAGGGGAAAGGGAGGGACCTGGGTGGGAAAGAGGATAGGGGGACAGAGAGGGGAACTGATTGTGTATTAGGTGGGGAAAAAGAGTGAAATCCCTGAGGGCCAGCAGAAAGAAGGGAAATATGCAAACTTGGGAGTTAGGACGTTGGGGTTACCCTCCAGAATGTACCAGAGAGCTGGGAGATGAGAGACTCAGGAATCAAAGAGAGGGACCTTAGGTGAAATGCCTTAAATTGGGGAGAGCCCACCTTCAGCAGAAAGACAAGGCATCAAGTGAGGGAGGGGGTTGCCAGCCCACAGTCGAAACTCTGACCCATAATTGTTCCTGTCTGAAAGAATTGCAGGGATGGAAATGGAGAGGAGCCTGAGGAAAAGAAGGTCCAGTGACAGGCCCAAAGTGGGATCCAGCTCAAAGGAAAGCCCCAAGGCCTGACACTGTTACTGAGGCCATGGAGCATTCACAAAAAGGGACCTATCATGACTGCCCCCCGAAAGACCCAACAAGCAGCTGAAAGAATCAGATGCAGATATTTGCACTCAACCAATGAAACTGCTGACTCCTTTGCTTGAATTAGGAGAAAGCTGGAAGAGGCTGGGGAGGAAGTCGGTCCTGTGGGAAGACCAACAGTCTCAATTAACCTGGACCTTGGAGATCTCTCAGATACTGAAACACTGACCGGGCATCATATGCCAGTTGATATGGGACCCTCTGTACATATGCAGCGGAGGACTGAAGAGTCTGGGTTTAGTCAAAGAGGACGCACCTAACCCTCAAGAGACTGGAGGTCCCCTGGGAGTTGAGAGTTCTGGCGGCATGGGGTTGGGGGATGGGGACATCCTCATGGAGACGGGGGCTGGGGGTAGGTATGGGAGGTGGAACAGTCAGAGGGTGGACTGGGAGGGGAATAAAATCTGGAGTTTAATATAGATAGATAGATAGATAGATAGATAGATAGATAGATAGATAAATAAATAAATAAATAAATAAATAAATAATGTAAAATACTCTTTTCCAAAAACAGAAGTCTGGCATTTTAAAAAATGTATTTATTCACTATACTTCAGAATAGTACTTCAGCCCCCCTCGACTCCTAGTATCCATCCCCTCATGCATATCCTTACCCCCATTCATTCCTACCCTTCTCAGATGAGAAGGGTGAGCCTTCTTTGGATATCATCTACTACCTGCCCAACCCAAGAACATCAAGTCACTGCAGGACTAGGCGTATCCTCTCCCACTGGACAAGACAATGCATCACAGTTTAGGGAACAAGCTCTGACATTTTTTAAAGGAACTAAAAACATAGATGGTTATTAAGAAAAGTAGAGCTTTATTCTACTTTCACTTTTTATATATCCTCTCCTTTGGCAAGCTATTTCTTTTGCAGGAACTTAGTCATGTCCGCCACTGAACCTAGAAACTACTATAAGAAAAACAATCCCCTGATGCAATCTTACCAAGACCATTTTTAAAAATCCTTTGAAGCTGTATAATTTCATTAACAAAAGTTATCTGTTCAGCAAATCTAACATGAAAATCCAATTTTTAAATGAGATATTACGGCGGAGAAGATGGCTAAGACAGTAGACGCTTTTCTGCGGAAGCATGAAAACCTGTGTTTGGGTTGCCAGCACTCATGTTCATAGCTGTGTGAGGCTGCTTGAGTCTGTAATACTATCACAGTTGGAGGAGGTGTGGGTAGGCTGGACACAAGCTGAACCAAATCAGTGACCTCAGGGGTTAATGTGCTTCTCTGTCTCAAAAAAAAAAAAAAAAAACAATGTGAAGAAGAACTGAAGAAAACACTTTGCATCAACTCCTGGCCTCCTCATACTAAGCATACAAAAACACAATATGCACACATGCACATATTCATAAAACACACATACACAAGTACCACACACAAAAACACATAACATAAATACTCATACATGCACATATGAAGACAATAATGATAATTATTTTACTGCAAAAATAATTATTTATGTACAAAATAATTCCCTATTAGAATAATTTAAGTGATTTAAATTTAACATATTTGAAAATGATTGATAGAAAATTGATAAAAAGTGATAAAATAGATTCTTAATTTTATGGCAAAGTTGGCACATCATCTCTCAGTAAATATTTTACTGAGTTAAGCTAGAATGGATAGTTTATTCTTTCATGCCTTGCTATCTGAACACCATCTGTTAAAATGTTTTCTCCAGGTAGAATCCCTAGAACAGGAGGGAAAGCACAAAGACAGCAAGTTTAAAGACTGCTTTAACTACAAAGTTACTGTAAGGCCTCTCTGGACAATGTAGTGATATCCTGTGTCAAAATGGAAAAGTAGAAAACAAGAAGGTTGGGCTAAAACAGAGAGGTAGAACACTTGCCTAGGACCAGAGAGGGACTGGGTTCGAACCCTAGTAATTCAAAATAACCAGCTGGATCCATCTTTTGAAGTGTTTGATGAAGAGCAAAGCCAGGCTACATAAAACAAGCTAGGAGTAGAGAGGCTTTGAGAGGTTATGCTAAGGATTGAAGATAATAAATAGTTAACAGCAAACACGTAAGAAAAGCAAGCTCCTGCATAAGTTGTCCAGTCACAACTGGTCAGCCCCCGATACATGCACAAAATAATAAAATTATATGGCCTCACTCAGGAGATTGTAAATACACGTGCACATATATGCATACACACATATGCACATATATACATGCATGTAACAATACTATATAACAAAATACATCATGAATTTTGGAGAGAAGGCTGGACAAGGGAGAAATTTGAGGGTAAGGGGTAGACAAGAATAATTTCAATGCAGTGATCAAGTGTGAATTTCATACAAAATGATATTAATACAAACACTCCAGAATAAAGATAAATTATAAAAGAAGAAAAGCTAGGGAGACAGCTCAGTTGGTAAAGTGCTTGCAGCCAAACCAGGAAGTCCTAAGCTCAGATCCTCAGCACCCATGTGACCATCAGGGTGTGGTGACACGCCCCTAAATCCTAGAACTGGAAAGCAAAGGCAAGAACATCCCAGTGACCCATTGCTAGCTTGTTTAGAAAGTCTGTGAATTCCAGATTCTGTGAGAAACTTTGTCTCAAAAATTAAAGGAGACAATCGACAGATGAAGCTACTCAGCATCATCTTTGTCTCCATATGCATGTTCATAAGTGGCTACAACATTCGCCACCCACAGGTGCATATGCATACTCATAAGTGAAGTGGAAAACCTTGTTCAGGTATTAAAGGTGTGTAACAAAGATGAGGGAATTGGGTGAGCTTGGAGGACTCTTACTAGATCATCGTGTGCAAGCTTAATAAGCACAAGATGGACACTCAAGGTCAAAGACAAAACCTGGCTCAGATAACCTAATGACATGGATCAAACAAGTTTTTTTTTCTTTTCAAAACCTTATTAAAAGCTACAAAATTCTTTGTTTCTCCTCATGCCATCTCTAGAACACACACTGCAAATAAAATGAGGTACAATTAATGGATCCTCCAAAGTGTATATGACCACTAAGTATTTAAAAGCTTTTCTATATAACACATGTTTGAACTGCTATACTATTCGTGATCAGACTAACACGATGTAGGAATTTGAACAACTTTCTTGGATATGTTCAGTTTTTCCCCTTCTGTTGTAGTCATGTATTCCAAGATATTGATCAGTGTAGTAGAACCTATAGAGTCATACAAGAAACTATACTGTCAGGCTTCACGTAAGCCTTGCTCCATTATCAATCTTCTAATAGTAGGTGCGTGAGTAAAAATGATACTTTTAAAGAAGTTTTAACCTCTCCTTCCATTTCTGGAAGAAGTTAGGTACATACTGCTTAGTATACACATGCTCAAAGCAATGTGATACCCTGACTTATCAATGCTTTCTTCTCACAAAGAAAGTACTTTCTTTTCAAGAGTCCATTGATTACTTTTGAAGAAAAATAATTGATAAATTCTTTAAGCAGAATTTATCAGCCTTACTTTCTTTTTTTTTTCTTTTCTTTTTCTTTTTATTCAGCCTTACTTTCTATGTGAGCACAAGTTTAAACACAACTATAGAGGCAGGGAATAGCGACAAAATCCATTTAGGTTTCTAGAAATTATTTGTGTAATTGTTCTATTCCATTGATCCTCAGCACCCATCTAAAACAGCTGAGTGCAGCAGGATGCCCCTATAATCCCAGAGCTGGGAAGGCAGAGTCAGTGTGCCTGGAGCTTGCTGGCCAGCTGGTCTAGCCCAAGCAGTGAATTTCAGGTCCTGTGAGAGACCGCTTTCCCAAACTCCAATGGAGAGTGATTGAGGATTATGCTCATTTTCAACATCAGGCCTCCAGATATATAAAGACACACACACACACACACACACACACACACACACACACACACACACACACACACACGTTCGCACGCACGCACGCACGCATGCACACACTTTAATTTTTTCCTCGTGTTCTCTGGAACTTTTTCTGCTTTAGCTATTACATGGGATTGTTGTCATATCAGAAAACAAACAAATAACAAAATATATGATCATTGGCAAAGGACTTTTAGTACAGTCTTTGTTAATGAACGTTAAGTAAAAAGTCAAATAATCAATACACACAAAATGACCACTTCATTTTATACTTTCTCTGTTACAGAAGATGATTAATAAGCCAGACAACTAAACTCGGTAATTTAAATAATTATACAGTGATAGTCAGAAGGCATCCATGAGGAAGAGCGTACTGAACATAATGACTTTTGTCAGGCTTCCATGCAATGCCCTCATGTTGAATCAAGTAGAAGTTATCATTGCTTTGCAGTATTTATAAAGATAATTAAACTCGAGAAGAATTCCTGACAACATGATTATAATGTTCATGGCAAAAACCAAACCCCTATTGTTTGCAATACTCTCATTTCTTACATTTTTATAATAAAATGTTTTCATTTATAGCACCGGAGACTTTGTCTGCCTTCAGCAGGTTTTCTTTCTTTTATTTTAAATAATGGAGTTCCTCAAGTTCAGTCACTAGGCACTTATATGACTTAGTATCCGCTTTGAAAAAAATTAAAGTCTTCAAAAGCCTTTAGTTTGTTGTCTTCTTCAGCTACAAGGCTCATCTCTCCCAGCCGTCTGTCTCATTGCTCCAGTGTTTGCTGGGTATTACAAAGACCCTCTAATCAATGGGTCCAAAATTGGATCTCCAAACAGGTGTTGTGCATTGTTCTTTCTCTCTTTAAAGCCTAGAGCAATTCATCCCACTTCACAAAGGAAGTTGTGCTCTGCTGCATATCTTCTCCTCATTCAAGTGTGTTGGGAAAATTAATCACCAGTCCACTTGGTTTCACCTCTTGAATGTATATTATTATCATAAATCACACACAAAAACTCTTGACAGGTAATATGTCTAGAGTGTTGATTCAAAGAACATCTTTACAAATAAAATTCAGATGGAAAGATGCTCTTACTTTTAAAGAAGTACCAAAATCTGTGCTGAGATACTTCTCATGCTAAAAACAGTGAATGCAAAGTGTCTTGATCATATGTCGGCAGCTTTCTGCAGTCACAGCCATATTTTGTCAGAGTTTTTTCTTGAAAAGGGGAATGAAGATGATCTGGATCCTGCCACCATCACTTTTAGAAAAGAGTGAAATTCTTGGGTTGACCCACAGACCTCTTCAGTGGTCTCTCATCACTATGCTGTGGCTTTTCTGAACTATGCGCCCTTTCTGTTTGTTTCAGCAATACCAACTTTGATTCAATGTCTTCAAAAGCCCACATTCCATTCCACTACAGTCACTCCAAATTCCCTTGGCACTGTCTGAAGTATTTGACTTCAGCTTCAATATCTCTGCATGATTAATTATTCAGCTCACTTATATAAGTTGAATTACACTTTATCATAAAGTCTTTCATGATTAAAATGTGTAGATTCTTTTTCAATACATTCATCTTACTCTACAATTATATGGTTTCTTTATAGACTTCATAACTTGCAATTATACATTTGAGTGATCATGCCTTATCGTCACCATTTCACGTCCTTGGCACAGTGAGGGAAATGAGTAAGTAGTTTCATAGTGAGCATGAGTGAATGTATTGCAAAGATGTTGGGGGTGACTATTGAAATAGATTTTGAGTATTAATGTGAAATAGTATGTTATTGACATAAAAATAGGGAAACCAGAGCAGTATAAAGAAATAACTCTGTTAAAATATTAATGCCATAAACACAGGAATGTTTGAGGTAAAAGAGAGGACATACAGTTGGTTCCTTGGGGAAGGGGTATCTGGAAGAAGTTAGGAGAGGAACATGAGGAGGACATGTTGTTTGAAACCTAAAAAAAAAACATAGCATAAGAAAAAGTGATGTATATTTTTAAAATAATTATTACTTAAATACTCTGTGTGTCTGTCTGTCTGTCTTACAGCTTGGATCCTGGAACAATGACTCATCCGTTAAGAGCAGTGGCTCTTCTTCCAGAGGACTTGTGTTTGATTCCAAGCACTCAATAGCAGTTTACAAACATCCATAACCCTAGGTCCAAGGAATCTGAGGCCCTCTGCTGTTCCAGGACACCAGGCACAGGAGTGGCACAGAATCAATCATACGTGTAAGCAAACACCCATACATAAAACATCAAAATGGTAATTAGCAATTTTGTAAATCTCTTCTCCCACATTTGTCAGTGTTAAAATAAATCATGGCATCTAGGTAGGTTCAGTTTGTGGTTGTTTTAAAATTCAGAATCAAGATAGCTCTTCATATTTTGACACTCCAAATAAATTTTAGATTTTGTTTGTCAATACTCACTAGATGACTTGCTGAGATTTTGGTGAGTTAACACCAAATCTAAGGGCAAACTTGGTGATAATTGGTGACTTGACAATAATGAGTATTCATATCCAGACTCTATTTATCTATTTCCTGACTATGATTTTATAGACTTTTTCATTTAAACAGTATGTACATCTTATTGGATCTACACACAAATGTTTTATTTGGGGATTATAAATAGTAATTTCATAGTTTAAAGTACCAAATTTTTATTTTTCCCATATACAAAGAATGCTGTTAGTATATATTGGTCTTGTAATATGAGCCTTGTATTTGAAAAAAAAACTACATTTCTTCTGATCAGTGTATCTTTCCCTGAATATTTTCATGAAATACCATTAGGAATGATATTAGCTTTGTGATATTTTTGTACACGATCTTCATTAAATTGACGAAGTTGCTTCTGTTTCTAATTTTCTATTTATCTTCTTTGTAATAGGTATGGATTGGGTTTGTTTGACATGTTTCTATCATGACTGGATGACCATGTGATTATTTTTTCTTTAACTGGATGAAATATTCTGTCCTAATTGGTTCTAAAAACTTGAACCATTCTGCATACTTGACATAAATGACAGCTTCCCATAGTTTATAATATTATTTGACTTGTTGGATTTACTTTCCTATTATTTGCTGCACACTTTTGCTTTTATGACCAAGACATACACATATAATTTTTTTCTTTCTTTTAATGCTATTATTTGATTTGAGTACATGGGTGATGCTGTCCTGAAACTGAATCAGGAAGTGTTCAATCTTTTCAGTCTTTCTGAAACCGTTTGCTAAAACATTCACGTAGGACATAGGGTAAAAGGACTTGAAGAAAATAAGACTTTGTCATACAGACCTAAGATGCACGGGGGGGGGGGGCTTCTGGTGGTCCAATGCTTAGGTTTAATGTTGTTGGGAAGTCTGCTCCCCTAGACTGTGAATTTTGCCACTATTTCTTAGGGCTGCGATCCCAGAAAATGAGTAATGGTGGCTGGAATTCTTTGAGATTGTGGAATTTCCTAATTCTTGCATTTGATTAAAAAATTAGCTAATAATCTGGTTTTATTGATGTGAATTCCAAATAACTTCCATGCCTTTCTCAGAGAAATTATATATTTTAGATAATCCCAAAATTAAATTTGATATGTTGTAAGTCTGTTTTATATTCTGCCCAAACCATTAATTTAAGGGAATTGCTTTACTTTAAATCAGCTAGACAATAGTCCAACAAGAGACAGTATGGTAATTTCCACGAGGTAATGAAAAATCTGGGTGGAGCCATTTATCATAATTTATATATGATATTGCTAACATTTAAATGCATTGAGAGTAATACTAAAAATTCCTTACATGTTTTATGACAATTAATGTATCCGCCACTATAAAACCTAGATACCTTCATTAGTGAAAACACTGAGCCACACACAGGAATTACAAAACTTATATAATGTCAGAAACTGGCTCCAAAATGAATAGCTATAATAAATGGAGGTATTCATCTTTTGCAGATAGACATCAATAAATGTTTCATTTATATTTCTTCATGAATGGTGGGCTAACAGAGACCAACATTCCATTGAGGTGCATGTATAATCTTAAGATCATTCCTCCACTGGGTACCAAAATGGGAACTGACAACATATTTCTTGACTCCTGAGTGTATTCTTTATCCATTGGTGCTGACAAGCTATAGAAGCTCTCCTGCAGATGAAGACAAATCCTGCCACAATGCACAGCTGGTCCTCTAGAATGTTACTGTTGACTAGATATTTTTAGTCATTTAATTTTTGCTCTGTAAGCTGGATTTCAGCTTGCTTTCCTGACTGACACGTATTCTCCCCATCTTTTCCCTCTGCCGATGATTTTCTTTGGATATCCACTACAAGAAATAGTATGTATTGTTTTAAATTACCTGTCATCTACACACACAAAAAAACAGTGGGAATACAGGAGAAGTTTCGCCACAAAAGATATTACTCCATTTAATATAAGCTACATTTTCCCAACAACAACAGTACTGAAATCACATTGCATATATATGTTATCATAGTTATATATATATATATATATATATATATATATATATATATATATATATATATAACTCTGATATATATATATATAATAACATTCATATCTGAAACCACAGGTCAGAGTCAGAGTTAGGAGCTTTACTGAGAGAGGGGTACATTGATTTTGAATGAGAAAAATTATTTAGACTTTCACAAGAAGTGCTGTTAACAGAAAAAAAAATTAGTAATTTCAATCACCTGGCCTTAAACGTATTTTACAACTGCTATACAAATAACATATTCTAAGAGCTGATGTGATCGAAGAAATTCAAATAAACTACATAAGTTGAGTCTGTTTGATCTAAATCTTAGTTTCTATTGCATATTTTCAAATATAGTTAGGCGGAGAATAATAGTACATTTTAGGAGACATTAATTATAAAAAAATTTACTTTAACCTGTCACTGGAATTTTCACATACAATCTTAAATTATTTTTGAGATAAAAGATAATCTTTTTGCACAGTCAGATTATGCACATAGAAATGAATAGTGTAATGTCATATCAGAATAAAAACATTTTATGTATTATCAGATATAATATGTTGGGAGTATTTTTGTTTTCATAAATATGTAAAAGTGTGTTTTATAATGCATAGTAGACACTTAACTAAGGTTTAAAATTCATTTGTTATATCAACCACCATAAGAATAACAAAACCCCTACAAATTTGAATCTTTTCTTTCAACAATTAACAATTAACCGATACATAAATACATTTTTTTCTTGTGTGAGGTGGGGTATGTGTACATGTGTGAACATTCTGGGATTTTTGAATGGATGTACTCTTGCCAGGACACATGTGTGAATATCAGAAGGCAGTCTTAAGAGTCACTTGTTTAATGTTTCGCACTAAATCTTCTTTGAGATGAGGTTTCTTTGCAGTTCACTCCTGTTTATGCTAGACTAGATAGTCTGTGAGCTTCTGAAGAGTCTCCTCTCTGCTTCTCACCTTGCCGTAGGAGAAAGAGAAAAGCAGATGCACAGTACCAAACTAAGCTTTTAGAGGGTTCAGAGGATTCAGAACTCAAGTAGAACCTCATGCTTTGATGGCAAGTGCTTTGTGTACTTGTGTGTTTTGTTTCCCAAGGCTGAAGTAATTGTTTATAAAGGGAAGATTAGAAGTAATTTAAATGTCCATATGCTCTAAAGACAAGAACTCAAGGCTAATTTTGCTAATTATTAGAAACTTAATTTCAAGCAAATGTGCTTACTCTCCTGACATACAGTTTCTTCTTTTTATAAAAAATAAATAATAACACTTATATAGACAGAGATAAAAGTTAAATTTAATACATTTAAAATTCTCAGAACTCTTTCTGCAACATAATGAGGACTCCATATATATCACTGAATATTATATTCTATCTTGACTTGTGAATTTTACTATTTATATTTAAATAAATATAATAATATCCAATATTTTCAAATATGTATATACAGTTTGCTTTTCATTTTCCAAAATCTCTTTTGTCGGATTATTAGTACATTTTCTTTATTATGTTGCAAGCTGATGCAACAAATGAAACCATGCGTTCATATGCCCATAGAAAGCTTCTTGTAGTTGAGTCAGTATGCCAGCATTGTACAAAGGTCTTAAGTGTAATGTCTAAATCAATAACCATGACCATTTTTAATTTGAAGGTAACATTTACAAACTAAAGTGCTGACACATCTGGTGACCTTTACTCTAATGATGATTTCTTCCTGTTCCCACTTTCATATTTGTTCCTTCATTTTTCTTTAATAAAAGAAGATTAATTTTCTAGATTTATTTTCCATGTAAACTGCTATAAGGGAGAAAGCTAGTTGTCATTCACTAAAATCAAAATAGCCTGGATTAGTTAAGGTATTTATTTATTGTGTAGAATAAGGTTGAATGATTGGCAACGTTCTATGATTGAAGAACATTCATAGAGTTCTATCAAATTACAACTCCAGGGGTGTGTTTGTGTGTGTGTGTGTGTGTGTGTGTGTGTGTGTGTGTGTATGTGAGTGTGATGAGCAGAGGGGGAAGTATGCCATTAATAATTTCAGAAATCGCCAGTGTATGGCCCATTTCTGACTCTGAAGCTTTACTTGATCAGTGATTTTAAAACCAGAGATTTTGAAATTCACTGAGCAAATTGTTCACTGACTTTGCTGTATTTACATTGACAACCTCTTACCCACTCTATCTTCAACATTTGGTCTCATCTAGAAAATTGCAGACCTTTTATTCTTCTGAAATTCTCTTCTGATGTACCTACCACTCATTTTGTTCCATTAATATATATTTATTTCTATTTTAAGGACATAAGATAAGTGCATGAGCCAAATTTTGATCTTGAGGGAGTTTAAACATGTATCATGAAATCTTTATTAATATGCGTTGATCAAAGCTGTTAGCTTGAAGTATGATAAAGAATAGAAGTGACCTCTTCCTTGGGTGTAGCTCGGTTGGTTGAGTGCTTGCCTAACATGCATGACACCCTGGGTTCAATCCCAGCACTATAAAAACCAGCTTGTAATCCCAGCCAGAACTCTGGAGGGTGAGATAGGAGAATCAGAAGGGCAGGAACTGCTACAATTATCTGTATCCTGCCCAAATCAAAGGAAATGATTAAGAATAGATTCCTTCTAAACATTTTATGATGCTACAGTAAAAGCCCATCCCTGTGGCCTTTGAGGGCTTTCGTACTGTAATTTGAGAAAAGTTGCAAGCCTTCACTGAGCTTTGAACCTTGATTACTTTCCAGGTGTGAGATAATGAACGTAAGACAGTACTCTGATGATATTAAAATTCCCCTGAACTGGACATAATTGAATATAATTTTCTTCCAAATCTCAATTATAAATCCCAAAATATCCTCAATAATCAGCTCAGAGTAAGATAAGGAAATGCTAAGAACATTTATCTCATAAATTTGAGCTTCAAAGGGTTATCTTGAACTCTCTCACTGTCACAGAAGTATCGAAGCAAAGGTCGGGCTCTCATTAAAGCTTATCTGAGGCCAGAGTTATGTGCTATGGCTTATTGCCTCAATTACCAATTAATACAGAATTAAAGAAATGAAAATCCAGTGATTTATACCTTTGCCGGCAAGTCTTCACACGTCAGCATAATGCTAACACACTGTCATTTTAGTTATGGGGTATTTTATTGGGCACTTAACACTGCAGGTTTTATCAGTGGATATATAACATTTATTTTTAACAAAATGTGGAGGATATTTGGTGAACATTTGCTTAAAAGCTAATAAAGTAAAATAGGAGAGGTATCTCTAACCAGTAAGTAAAATGTGAATATCAATTATAAATGAGGTGAAAATGCTTAATAATAGGAGACTGGTAAGAGCTTATAAAAATGACGAAGGATTACCATAATATCAAGGTTGGGTTGTCATCTTAGAGGTTTATATAAAACAAAAGCAAAGAATAATTACACAGTAGTGCCAACGGGTGTTGTATTTAGGGCTATTGATGATGGAACATAGGGTAACGCTGAGTTAACCGAGGAACAGAGAAATGACTCCATGTGTTGTTGCGATGATTTTGGTGGTGGTGGTATTGTTGTGGTTGTTTTATGTAACTTGGAAGCATTATAATTAACCTCCTGGCAGATAAATGCAAACTGAATATTACCCAGGGTCTCTTTCAATTACTCAGGCAGTTTGCATGTATATCGGTTTTGTGATCAACATCGTTTGTCTACCTGAAGTCTTAACCAGTACCACATCTGGAGGTAAAACTGTGTTTCTTCCTAGAGATTTCTAAAACAGAGCATGGAGACCTGCCTCTAGAAAACAAAAGCCACACTTACAGAAATCTAAGCACACATACCAACTGAACAGAGGAAACTTCAAAAAAGTAGCTCTGATGGAGCTGTCATCAGCAAGCAGGCAAGGCTTACACAAGATGTAGCCTTGCTAAAGAGCCTTCTTGTGATGTGCACAGATAAGCATGGGTTCTTGTGTTATTATAGCCATTTAAGAGGTAGATGAAGCCTAAGCCTCTTAAGATTATTTGTGACTGAAAACCCACTGCCCATTTGAGGAATACTGCTTTAGAAATATTCTTGCATTGGCACTAGCCAAAAAGTGTGTCTTTGCTATGTCCAAAAGGGACAGAGCTAAAAATTGATGGATTCTCTTCATTGCTTTACACAAAGGAAATATCTTAAAAGGGCCACAAAGATTTGTTAGCCTGCCATGGCTGAACTGTTCAACTGCTTCCTGAGTAAGCTTTAAGTCTGGAATTTCCCATCCTCCCTTTCATAAGGGAACACGATGAATGTACCTTAGGCTAAAAAGGAGGTAAATAAGTTTACCTAAAAAGAATCTAACATCTTTTCTGTAGAGATTAACAAACTAATTTCCTGAGCATTCGGACCACGTAATTTGTCTGAAAAACACTCAGTAGCTCAATTTTACTGTTACCAATTTCATGTAACCTTTGAAATTAAAAGCACATATATCAAAATATTTTATAAAAAAACACAAATTAAATGAAACAACTAAAACCAATAAAGTGTATATTGCTTATATTCAGTGGTATATCTATATGCATATAAGCCATTTTCTGAGAAAAAAAGCCTCTTCATTTTGCAAAAACTTATATATATATCATTTGACTATTTATTAGTCAAGATGTATGGTATAGATATCCAGCATAAACAAAAAATATCTAAGATAGACATGGAAATTATAAAGAATACTACATGTTCCTCCAAAGTAATATTCAGACTCTTTCTCTGTCTTTACACATAAAATGGGGAATATTATGTTTGTCTATTGTGCTGGTTGGTTGTTACAGTAACTGTAATACAATTTAGAAGTAGGAAGCTTATCTGAGGAAGTGTTTAATTAGATTGGTCCATGAGCAAATCTATCAATCTCATGATTGTTGATTGATATAGGAAGCCCCACTGTGGGTGGCACTGCCCCTATGCAAACACTTCTGAGCTATATAAGAAAGCTTGCTGAGAATGAGTCAATGAGTTACCCAGAGAGCAAGCCAGCAAGCTACATCCTTGCTTGATTTTCCTCAGAATTCCTGCTGAGATTCTTAACTTGATGTCACTCAATGATATATTGTAGCCTAGGAGTATACACCAAATAAATTTATTGCTTCTCAGATTGATTTCAACCAGAATGTTTTATCATAGCAAAAGAATATCAAAATAGTACTTCAACAAGCAGAACTATTAGGATGATGTAAAGGCTTTTTAAAAATGGTGATGATAAAGTGCATTAAGTCCAATGCTTACCTAGAATCTTGCCTGAAAAATACTTGTTGCTATTGTTTCACTTTTTATTCTTGTATTAATCAATACACACACATTTATTTGTTTGTTTATTTATGAGGGTATTTATTACATTACCTTGAATGATCAGAGGATGAATGGTCCTACAATGCTCATCTGCAGGCTATAAAACAAATAAAATAATAGTGGCCCACCCAAAAGGTGGAAGTCTCAGAATAATACAAAGTCAGACTGTGAATGCAAACCTAAAAGCTAACTGCAGAGTTGATGGTATAAGGGCACACTAAAAAATAACAGACTCTGGAATCTGATGGAAAGTAATAACTTCATCACAGATTAAGACCAATTACTATTAAATTATTATAAAATTATTATAACTCATGTTGATATCAATGGCCCTTCTCATTGACTAATGCTGACTTTCACTATTCACCTTCCAGTCTGTGAAGGGCTCGGCCTTTCTTCTCTCAGTCAGGCGTCCTCCTATAGCAAACCACTTCCATGCTTCTTGTTGCAGAAAAGCACTACTAGAGGAATTCCTTCAAGGTCTTCACTTAACATTTCTTACCAAGTTGACTTACCTTTTGAGCACAAACAGGATTACATTTGGTTTAATGATGCTACAAATTTAGGTTCCCCGGTTACGGTTACTTAACATTTCTTTAAATTTGCCTGACAGTGTTGCATTGGCTCCTTATAATCAGGTAGTTAATCAAATAAAATTATTCTAAAATTTTCTTCCACTTTCTTCTCAGTAAAATTTCCTATCTCCTCTCCATCCTGAATTTACAAAGAACATCAGATTTGAAATGTACTTTCAGTCTCCTTACTCTGTATTGGTCGGTTTTATCATAATTGTAACCAAATGTCTGAGAGAAATAACTGATGAGAAAAAGAATTTCATTCATCCCACAGTGTCTACCAATCAGTCAGTTATATCAGGAGGTACATAGCGGAACAGTTGACAGTATGTTCAGCAAGACTCAGAGTGAAGCAGCCACAGGCGGGGTCAGTATAACACACCTCCCAAGAACACTCTCCAACTCAACGGCTTCCTCCAGTCAGGCCCTGCCTCCCTCAGTTCCATTGAGTCCAATAGTCTATTCAAACTGAATCCATCAATGAATGAGCATTCATTAGCCCAGAGAATTTATCACATAACTGGAGGGGGTTGAGGTAGCATGCTTAGTATGTAAGAACTAGTAAAGAGAAACATAACAAAACATAACATTTCTTTGACTTACAGTTACTAATTACAACCTTTTATCAAAATATTGTGTAGGCATAAAACCATCACTTGCTTAAAATACTGGCTTAATATTTCTTAACACTTCAACTTGTCTTTTGAGTACAAACAGAATTACATTTAGCTTAATTCTAGAACACAATGTGAAGAAATTGATTAGAGGTATGGAGAGATAGTAATAGCTGAGAGCTTGTTTCAGAACTCAGGAGGAAAGAGAAACTTTTTCTTTAGGGCAAAGTTTACATCCTGACTCAGAATGAAGAGTGAAAGGCAAAGAGAACAGGAGCATTTATTAGAGATGGTTACTAAAGAAGCTGTCAAGTGTACACCTCTTAGGCTGCCAGATGATGAGGCAGATGCTGCTCACCAAATTATTTACAGCTTTTTCATATAACACTTAGTGATGATAAATTATTCATTGAATATTTTAATGATTTTAATATCCTCTGCTTTCTCCTTATTGGAGCAGTAAAATTAACTCTTCGTTGTAAAACACTTTTGGAAACTTTACTCCAAATTCTGATTCAATTCTTTTGCATACACACTGGACTAGTTGTTTGACTTATTGCCTTGACCAATATACCTGGCAAAAGCAACTTAGATAAAGAAGGGATCGCTTTTTGTCCTCAGTCTGAGGGTACAGTCTATCACAGCAGCAGGAGCATGGGCCTGCTGTTCACTTGGCCATTGCATCTGCAAAGGAAGCAGAGGGAGCGAAGTACTGATCCTCTTCTCATTTCAGCCCTTCTCCCTTTATGTTTGGTCTAGGACTCCATTCCTAGGGATGCCATTGTCCTTCAGAGTGATTATTCCCTAAACAGTTAAATTTCCTGGAAGTATCATTATGGATAGCCTCAAGTATATCTTCTAGGTGATTCTATTTCAGTAAAGTTAACAATGAGGATTAACCATCACAACAACAAAGTATGATTCCAGATTTATCGTAGATTTTTATCATAGTTATAGCACAGCTTCCGTATTTATTTGTCTCACCGCTTTTATGAAATATCTGGCAAGAGCCTCTTCTGAAAGGAAAGTGTTTATTTGGACCACAGTTTCAGCATACAATACTAAATGGCAGGGTAAGCGTAGGTACAGTAATATGAGGCAAGTTATCACAGTGTACAGATTGTCCAGAAGCAGAGACAGAAAACTGATGCTCAACTCGTTTTTTCTTTTTTCTTCAACCTGAGTTCTCAGCCCAAAGACTGATACCACCCACATTTAAATAGGTAGTCTTACATAAATTAACCCTGTCTATGAGGAAATCCCTTATCAAGGTGCCCAGAAATTGGTTTCCATTGTGATTCTAAATACAGTCAAGTTGACCACTAAGACTAACTAACCTTCATAACAATAATAGTACTAAATCAGTTATCATTTGTGAGGAAGCCACAATAGTAGTTCTAGGTTTCCTATGTACTATCAGCAAAGTCCCCCCTAAAAGCCTAGGAGAAGTTGTTCATAAACAGCTAAGAATGCTCTTTTTGAAATGAACACAGCCAGGCTACATAATAAGGTTATTCTGAATCTATAACTACAGTCAGCCTTTGGAGTTGTTGTCTCAAAGTGCATTTCAGCTACTAGGTGTTCTGTAGTCTAACCTTGATGTCACTTCAATATATTGATTAGACAGCTCAATCATATGATTGTCATAATACTTCTGCTTTTATTTATTTAGCATTTCTAGACTATACTGTCAGTTTTCGTGACTAAGACTTTTATTCATGATTTCTCTTTATGGAAATTTTGATCACTATTCCAGGTTTATCTTAAGTCTCTATTCTTTCATTAAAACCTTCTAAAAGTAACTAATAGAAATTAATAGCATTTTTCTTGATATTTACTGCATACAAATTATATATCATTTTTTTAAAAAGTGTGTTTTACCTCAGTAGATACTTTTATTTTTTTATTTTTTATTGGCTACCTTATTTATTTACATTTCAAATGTTATCCCTCTTCCTGGTTTCCCCTCCAAAAACCCCTTATACCACCTCCTTCTTCCCTGCTCCTATAAGGATACTCCCCCCCCCAATCACCCAGCCACTCCCAACTTACCACCCTAGCATTCCCCTACATTGGGGCATCAAGCCTTCACAGGACCAAGGGTCTCCTTTCTCACTGATGCCAGATAAGGCCATCCTTTGCTACATGTGCAACTGGAGCCATGAGTCCCTCCATGTGTATTCTTTGGAGGGTGGTTTCATTCCTGGGAGCTCTGGGGGGGTCTGGTTGGTTGATATTGTTGTTCTTCCTATGGGTGCAAATCCTTTCAGGTCCTTCAGCCCGACCCCTATCTCCTCCATTGGAGTCCTCATGCTCAGTCCTATGGTTGGCTACAAGTATCTGCATCTGTATTGGTAAGGCTCTGGCAGAGCCTCTCAGGAGCCACTCATATCAGGCTCCTGTCAGCAAGTACTTCTTGGCATCAGCAATAGTGACTGAGTTTGGTGGCTGCATATGGGATGGATCTCCAGGTGGGGCAGTCTCTGGATGGTCTTCCTTCAGTCTCTGCTCCACTCTTTGTCTCTGTATTTCCTTTAGACAGGAGGAATTTTGGATTAATATTTTTGAGGTGGGTGGGTGGTCCCATCCCTCAACTAGGGGGTCATTCCTAACCTATGGATATGGTCTCAATAGGTTCTCCCTCCCCTATGTTGGGTATTTCAGCTAATGTCATCCCTGTTGGGGAGCCTCTTGCTTTCCTGGCATCTGGGAATTTCTGGTAGCTCCCCCCAGTTTTCCTATCACCCATTGCTACACACTTCTGTTCAATTTCCTGACCCTCTGTATGTCACCCCAGTCTCCTCCCACACCTGATCGGCCTCCTTTTTTTCCTCTCCCCCTCCTCTCTTCCTCCCAAGTCCCTCCCACTCTTTCCCTCCCATGATTATTTTGTTCCCCCTTCTAAATAGTACTGAAGCATCCACCCTTTTGTCTTACTTCTTCTTGAGCTTCATATGGTCTGTAAGTTGTATCATGGGTATTCTGAGCTTTTTCCCTAATATCTACTTATCAGTGAGTACAAACCATGTGTGTTCCTTTGTGACTGTGTTACCTCACTCAGGATGATATTTTCTAGTTCCATCCATTTGCCTAAGAATTTCATGAAGTCATTGTTTTTAATGGCTGAGTAATATTCCATTGTGTAAATGTACCATATTTTCTGTATCTATTCCTCTGTTAAGGGACATCTGTGCTGTTTCCAGCTTCTGGCTATTATAAATAAGGCTGCTATGAAAGTAGTGGAGCATGTATCCTTGTTATATGTTGGAGCATCTTTTGGGTATATGCCCAGGAGTGGTATAGCTGAGTCCTCAGTACTATGTCCAGTTTTTCTGAAGAACTGCCAAACTGATTTCCAGAGTGGTTGTACCAGCTTGCAACTCCAACAGCAAGAGGAGTGTTCCTTTTTCTCCAGTAGATACTTTTAATATGTATGCAGCCCATAACAAATATTTTTTGACACTCAGCATACTCAGCACATGTCCATTAAACAAAAGTTAAATGATTGTGTTTAAAATTAGGTTCTTAGTGTCAGTCTAAAAACCACAGCTCTTATCTTAAAGGGAATAAATCATAATTTATTCTGGAGCCATTTTGAATCACCATGGCCCAAGGATACAGATATAGGTTACTATAGATTCTACTCTCAAACATAAAGCAGTTTCATGAAGCATTTTTAGTTGTATACAACACAGAAAGTCATAAATCAAGGCAAAGTAAGATGTATTTGTAGATATACACCAGAGAGGCGGGTTAATGAAATGAAAGCATTTTTTCTATAGGCTCAAAATGCTATTTGGTGACATTCTCAGATTTTTGGTTGGTGAGCACTAATGTTCTGCTAAGTTAGTAAGTTTGAAAGGGTTTCTATTTAGTCACAGGGTGTTAGTTCTAGCACAGAGATGTAGTAGTAGGCAAGGAAATGGCTGTTCCTGAGGGTTAGAACCAACCTAAAATATGTTAATTAATCTCTAGACCTGCAACACTCCAATCTTTCCCTAGTACAGAAATTCTAATCAGCCAATGTATCTTTGTAGAAGTTGCTTCTTTTCAAGAGTTTTGGCTCAGGGCCAGACAGTGCTTCCTTTCAGGGGTTTTTATTCAGATCAGGAAGAAAAAGATGTCTAATATAGGAACCTAGAGAAATAAAGCTGAAGGGCTTGTCTGTTATCCTTCTCCTTTTCTTGGCCTTGAGAATCCTTGAGTTAATCAAGTCTCTAGGAAGCTAGCAGATGGCCCCAGAGTTGAGGTTTGTCTGGAATCTACATCTCTATGTAGATTCCCATGAGGTTGGCAATGTCTAACCTGTTGTCTATTCAGACCCACTTCTAATTCACCATTCAGGGAATGAAAATGGGGCTGAATTCACTTTTTCAATTATTGGAGGAAATAGGGAGTCTTTAAATTGTCCAAATTCACTAATAAACTCAAAGCTTTTAACATCTATTTCTTCTGCCTCTGAGACTATGTGGCAGCAGTTTCCCCAGTACAATCCTCTGTCTTGTGAAATCTATGGAAATGGAAAATCATAACCACAGCCACAAGTAAAATCACCTTTCTCCCTAAGTGACACAATTGTGCTGACAAATGACAACATACTAAGAAGTACCCCCTACCCCCAGGAGGTTAAACTAATCACTGCTCATTATTTTATTATCCTGTGAAATAGTCTGAAATCTGTGCCTTTCAATAGGAAATAAGAGGGTAATTTAAACACGTACTAATGGAGTCCCTGCCATTTCTCTTCCTCCACAGGAAGAAAGCCACACGGAAGACTTTGCCAACTCTTGCTCTCCTGAAATGCTGCTGGAAGGAAGGCAAATGAGAGCTCTCCCGAAACAGAAGCACAGCTGCAAGTGAGGTGTCTGGCCAAGCCCTGCTCCTTTCTCTGGCTGTTTCCTGAATTCTGCTTCCTTCTTCTGAATAGCGCTGATAAATTAGCAGGGGGAGAGCACGTGCAGGACTCTGGGCATGTGCCTCCAGGGCTTGGAGCCATAGCCTTCAGGAGCCATGCTGTGTGGGCCATTAAACAAATGACAAAGAAAGAAGAAAACACTCCTTAGCATAAATATCCAATGATTGATGGCAGGCTCTTTTATTTATCCCTACCCGGAATGCTTTCAATTCTATTCAAAAGAGTTAGACCCTGCTATCACTCAAATCACAGGGAAAGCATTTTATAGTTCACATAGTAGCCATTTTTCTGGTTTATGTCCTTCTTCTCCCTTGTGTGCAAAACACTATTATCCTTACCACGCCCAACATTGCCCTTGGCTCATTTGTTTGGTTGGACTGATTTAGGCTATTAATCCACAATCTCCACTTTCTCTTGATTTCTAAATAGTTTAATACATTTCATTAGTGGCATGATTTAGTATTTTTAAAGAAAGACTTATCCGTTTAAATTTTTATGACAGAATCTTAACACTTTGAGGAGGGTAAAGTATGCAGATTAAATTGATGACAGAAGTTCAGTAAGCATGGAATTTCTTTCTTAAAAAAAAGGCTTTTCTACAAACAGTAGTAGTCTGTTCAGTGTAGAGGTGTCCCCCACAGAACATAGTAGCAGCGGAATTGTGTGGTTGAGCCCTTATTCTCTAATTCCCAGCACATTCGGTGGATTACATACTGTTTATGCATCCGGCAGCCTCCCGGAGCCCTGTTTCTTTACAGTACTTACTCCTGCTGCTAAAAGGAAAATAGGCTCCGACAATCCTCTTTGCCTGCCAGAGCCGCTGCCTCTGAATGAACACATCCTGCTTCCAGGAGTCAAGCTGATCTCTGTGATCCTGGAATCCAACTGGAGTTCAAAAGCTTTCTGTGCGCCTCAAAGGGCAAAAATTGCTATTCGTTTAGGATTTACAGCAGCGCCCAAGCCTCCTCCTGTAAGAGCTTATGCTATCCTTCCTGACTCCAAGGCCTCTCTGCTGAACCAGCTCAAAGTGCAGATGAACCGGAAGGCCCCAATCTGCCTCTGGCTCAGGCTATCCTCCAGCCTGACACAGTTCAGTTCAGGCACAATAATGAGGCCATTGAATTTCCCACTGCAGCTGGAAGCCGGTGGTAAATGCTAAAGCTAAGTTGTTGAAATGAC
>CM052700.1:121334007-121372241 GCA_028551405.1 Uromys caudimaculatus | reverse complement strand
ATGCAAATAAAAATGTTTTAATACAGATGCAGTTACTCACAGCCAACCATCAGAAAGAGCCTGAGGACCCCAGTGGAAGAGTTAGGGGAAGGACTGAAGGAGTTGAAGGGGTTTGCAACCCCATAGAAGGGACAACAATATTAACCAATCAGAACCCCCAGAGCTCCCAGGGACTAAACCACCAACCAAAGAGTACACCTGGATGGACCCATGACTCTAGCTGCATATGTAGCAGAGGATGGCCTTGTTGGACATCAATGGGAGGAGAGGCCCTTGGTCCTGGGAAGGCTCAATGCCCCAGTGTCCGGGAATGCTAGGGCTGGGAGGCAAGAGTGGGGTGGGTGGGTGGGGGAGCACTCTCATAGAAGCAGGAGAGGGGGATGGGATAGGAGGTTTCTGGAGGGGAAACTGGGAAAGGTGGATAACATTTGAAATGTAAATAAATAAAATTTCCAATTAAAAAATTTAATTAATTTAAAATAACACAGGCAGTTAAGCTTTGTATGAATGTTGAACCTCTGTCAAAGAGAAGGTATTCTGCCTAGTAATACTAACTCAGAACTTAAATTTATACTTTCATAAAACATCTCAGATTATGAACACAACTTCCTTGCTAAAGAAAAATTAAAAGATCTAAAAACAAAAATGATGTTGAGTACTTAAGGTAGCATTGAATATATAACAAAATAAGACCGAATTCTAATATTTTCTTTAAAACATGTGAATAATTTTTGTATTAATGAGAAACATAAATACTATTACCATGAAAAACTGTAACTATGTCTGGGTAGGGTCAAATCAGCATGAGGCAAGAGCACAACCAGTTATAGCACAGCCTGGGCTACCAATGAAAACATGACAAAAGGGAAAAGGATGAAGATAATTAGTAAGCATTTACCTATAGGAATGTCTAGAATCTCACTTCAGATCACATTGGGAGTTTTCCTGCATAGTACATAAATGGAATCAGACAGATAGAGAATACCTATAACAAGAATCTTCAAACAGTGCAGGTAGTAACTGGCAGGCTACAACTTGAGAAGTGACATCAGTAAACAGAATATCAAAATTTTTCTCAGGCTATACAGACTTTAACTCATGATTAAAGATGCACATCAGTAGGTAGATACCATTTCAGATCTCTCTTTGCAATTTAATATGTTCTACTCATTTCAGATATCTCAGGGTTTGCTAACAGACTACTTCGGAATTCTGCTCTCCAACAGGTGCTGCTTCTTATCACAAAGTGAACTCATTTGCACCTGCTAAAGGCTCTGCCAGGAGTACAGTAGCCCTGTCAGTACTGCTCTGGCTTATCCAATTTGCATTTCAAAGTGTCTAAATTGTGGTCTAAGTTTATGCCCAATGTGGAATTCCTCGTCTTCTTTCCTGTATATAAAATGTATGTATATATGTATATGTGTGTGTGTGTGTGTGTGCCACATACTGACACACACACATACACACACACACACACACACACACACACACACACACACACACACACACACACACACACACACATAAGAAGGGAGAGAGAAAAGACAGAAAAAAAGCCTGTCATTGCTGCAAAACAGGAAGAGTTTACAATAATTCTTTATACAGATACATGTGACTTAAATCGGCAATAATTGTTCAAATAATACTGAAGTCAATGTTAAAGATTGAAAGAATGTTAGATAACGTCTGTTGGAACTTCCTCATATTACGGGTAAGAGAAGAACTGGGGGAAGGGAAATGATGTGCAAAGTAGCAAATCATTTGAGTCAGCTGTGGCTTGGGTTCAGTCACATTTGAGATGTGACACCTTCTCTATCTCCTAGGGACTCAATAAAATGACTTCAACAGATAACTGAGTAAACTTATGAAAGGATTCCACTGAAACAGACAGATTTTGCCATCAGTTTCTGCCAGAATGCTGACTGGTGTCGTGTCTGATGGTAGTTTCAACGTGTTATTCAGAGAGGCAGAAAATGGCTCAGACAGTATGATTTCCACTCTGGACCACTAGATCAAGTTCAGACAGATTGTTCACGGACACAGCCATTTTGTTTGTATTTGGAAACTGAACCATGTTTTTAGGTTAGCTTGTTGAAGGATGCACATGCCTATTTTGAGAGAGCCTTCCTATTACAGAAACAAAAGAAAAAAAAATTTCTCTTTCAATTACCTGCATAAGAAGTCTTTTTAAAAGGCTTTCCTTCCTTCTTGATACATTAGACAAAATGTATTGTGTGATTTCAGTAAAAGGAGTGCCAAATTTTATCTATTGTGATGATAAGCATTGTGAATGAGGCTTTATCACTTATTTTGCCAAAGAACTTAAAATTTCAATGAGTGGATTAGTTTTAATTCAGGCAATGGTCCCCAAAGACACAAGCAGTTTTCTATATGATCAAAGAAATGAAACAACAACTGCATATCATATGTCTTAGGAGAAAATAAAAATGTTTGAGGCCAGAATAGGCTAGGCAATGAACCAACGGCATTAAGATGTGAACGAATGATTTATTACATGTCCTCTCTCTCTCTCTCTCTCTCTTTCTTTATCTTTCTTTATCTCTTTCTTTCTTTCTTTCAAATCTTTATTAAATTATTTTATTTATTTACATTTTAAAAGTTGCCTCCCTTCTTGGTCATTCCCCCCTCCCCAAGTTGTTCACTCCCTACCCCCTCACCTCTGAGAGAGTGCTTCCTACCTATCCACCCACTGCCTGTCAGCATCCCTCTTCCAGGAGCATCAAGTCTCCACAGGATTAAGAGAATCTTCTCCCACTGAGGCCATGCAAGGCAGTCCTCTGCTACACATGTGAGGGTGGAGGGGGCGGGGGAGAGTGGGGAGCAGGGCAGAAACCAGTCCATGTATACTCCTTGGTTTTTGGCTTAGTTTCTGGGAACTCTGAGGGGTCAGGGTTAGCTGACATTGTTCTAAGTATCTGCATTTGTCTCAGTCAGTTGCTGGTAGAGCCTCTCCGAGGACAGGCATGCCCAGCTCCTGTCTCCACACACAATATGGCCTCAGTAACCATGTCAGGATTTGGTGTACTCGCATGGGATGGATCCCAAGTCGGGCCGGACACTGGTGGCCTTTCTTTCAGTTCTTTCAATGGTGTGTCCCCCACCCCCAACATCGTGGAGGTAAAAACCTGGCCTCGGATTTGTCATTCTGAGCTTTGGAATCTTCTGAAGATGCTCAGGTGATGAGTACAAAGGATTTGTTAAAGAGATCTGCATTCATATGAAAGACTCTGGGGAGACACTCTTTTCTCCTACCATGAAAAACAAAAAAACAAAAAAACAAAAAACAACCAAAGACTATGATCTTTGAACTATAAGCTGGCCTTCATGTTGAGCTATAAGCCCACCATATGGCACATGAATCACAGTCTTTAGTTTCTAAACTGCAAAAAATATATTTCAATTTTCTTATAAGCCAGTCAGCAGTAATTTATAGTAGCAACATGACAGATGAAGGGAAATGTGTTGTATTACTGTAGCAACGATTTAAACTATGATGCATATTAACTAACATGTAAAGTGGAAGAATAGATGAGAACCAGAAAGCCTCTCAGAATGCTGCTGTTGACTGGCCCAAAGCGCATCATTGTGAGGTTGAGCTCCAGCCTTTTACACCAAAAACAGCAAGTACAGTTGCTAAATATCATTGAAGTTCTGCTCTGGAACAGAAAGAGGAGAGACCATGGAGAAAAGAATGGAAGAGATAGGAAAGAGGTTGTCCTAACCTAATAGTTCTGTATTCCATGGAGATAAGATTTGTAAGAGGCAAATTTCCTCTCTGTGCACAATTTAAGTTATATGCTCACACTGCAGGCTGAAACTTGATATCTAAATTTATGTGATCATTCTTTCCCTCACCAGGTCAGGGACAGCTTTGTCCTTAGCCCACTCTATATATGTAACATTTCCCACGATCTATTCTTTTCTGTTTTGTCCTTGACCAATCAATTTATCTAGTTACATCCTCAGTTTGACGGGGGGGGGGTTCTTAATTGTGATATAAATTACCACATTTCTACATTTCCCAAATATAAAGCATAAAACTGCTGTTCTTTTTATGGCAATTTCAATCCAATACTTCCTAAGTTAATAACAAAATTTTTAACTTGGGAATTTATAGTACTCTAGTAAATGATAGTCCAGTTTCCTTGGTTAAAAAGAAGTTGGAGCATTTTTCAAAAAATTTTTTTAAGATTTTTAAGGATATATTTCATTAAGGTATTGTAAAAATGCTATACAGTCAAGAGCAATACTTGATGGCTTTTGGGGATTGATAAAATAATTTCAGATAATACTATCTTAGAAGAAAGTGCATTTCTGACTCATAGAAATACATGGTGAGAGGCAAATGCCTTTAATCCCAGCTCTTGGGAGAAGGCAGCAAGAGGATCTCTGTGGAAATGAGGCCAGCCTAATCTACACAGGACAACCAGGGTTATATAGAGACCCAGTCTCAGAAAGAGAAAAGGAGAAGGGGGAGGGAGAGGGGGAGAGGGAGGGAAAACAAAGAAATTATGGCAAAATGAATATATAAAATTAAGGTACATTTTGCATAATCAAAAATTTTGTTTTAATTGTTCCAGCGGTTTTAGTTCCATTTGGAAACATGGAGATGGTTCCAAAATTTGTGTTGAATCTCTTGCCCCAGTATGAATATATTTGGAAGTGACGTTTAGGAAGGTAAGTAGAAGTAGAAGAGTTAATGGAGAATTGTCTTATGATGAAATTAGTTTGCCTACACAACCAGAAAAATATCACTCTAGTTGTCTCTCTGTGCATTCGTGCCGAGAAATAGCCACATGAGCACATAGCAGGAACATAGCAGCCTCTAGGCAAGGAAGTAGTCTCCAGAATTGTGACAAATATTTATTGTGACAGGCATGTTAAGTTGGGTTTCCCAAACTTTAGTAAGGTCTCTGAACTTTCTCCTGGACCTATCAATATACTTCGTTAAATCTACTTTTGACAAATTTAGTTTTTACTGCATCCTTCTTGCTGAGCCTTCCTATTTGTAATATCTGAAATTTTTAATATCCGATTATCCCTCATTACCCTCTCAGTGATGTCTAGTCATCCTAGCCTTTGTTCAACGGGAATGTTGTCTGCTTAGTCATATTTCTCATTATTCCTTATATTTCCCTTAAGTAATTTTCCATTCTGTGTAGCCCCCCCCACCCACACACTACATCATTTATTGGCTATAAATTCCCATTTGTCCATCCCGTACTCACAGATGAGTCCAAACTTAACACTTTCTGTCAAACCCCAATGCAGCAGTGACTGAACATATTGTGATGGTTCTGAATAAGTCTGCTTTCCCACATCTGTAATAATGTCATAGATTATCTGTTTCTTTAATAGTTATGTTCTCTGTCATACATTGTTTCAGCAGCCTGAACCTAGACACAGTTCAAGACAAGAGTCTAAACTGGAAAACTATAGTGAATAAATATTTTAATATGATAAAAGAAAATATAAAACAAACACTATCATAGTTTCTTGGGGTGCATTTCACATTCATTCTGAGGAAGAAATTGTTTGGACGCCTACTGAAGGTTTTCAAGTTCATGATAATCTCAAAATCTTGGATTTTTTTGAAACACATATGCTAAAATACAGACAAATATGAAAAAGTCTGTTCAATGATGCATTGACCACAGTTAATTGCAGTAACAAATTTATGTTTAATAAGCTCAAGTTAAAAGATAAAAGTGGGGACAGGAGAGATAGCTCAATGCTTCTGAGTATGCATTCCTCTAGAAGAGGACTTGAGTTAGGTCCCAGCACCTGTATCTGGCAGATCACAGCTGCCTGAAACTTCAGCTCCAGGTACACCCCTGGCTTCCATGAACATCTGCCTTCATGTGCAGATACCCAGATATACTACACGCAATGAAAATAAATAAAAACATTTAAAAATATTTCACTGTAAAAATATTTCAAACTCTTGGAAAGTCGAAATACTAGATACACGTAGGATTATCATCTACACAATTACTGGTTTTGAAACAAAAATTTTGTTAGGAACAAGCAAGGTTATCATCTACTTAATTATTAGTAATATTTCTAAGAAGTGTACAGAAGTAAATATTTTCAAAAGGAGTTCTGCATTTGAGTGCATTTTAGTCTAATGAGTTTGACAATACTCTTTTAGATAAAGAATAATCTAAGACATGCAAGGACACTCCCGTCAGCATTCTTCCCTCTCTATACATGGAGTAGGGTCCTTGCTAGGAACAATCCTGAAGAAAACTCTTGCTCTAACCATGAACCTGAGTGCTAAAATGGACAGGAATCATTTTCAGATTCTCCTATTCTCTCTCCTCCTTTAACTTTTCAAGACCTACTTATGTTCCTTTCAAGTGACTATGCATCTAAGAGAAGGGAGACATGATTAATTTCTAGAAGCATCACAAAACCCAAGGAAGGCCTAATAAGATTAGTAAGGCTTGGAGACTTGTCAAAGGTCAAACCATTTCCTTGCTGAGTATCAACCTCTTGTTCACTAAGATTTTATTTTATTTTTTTAAGATCCATACTTAGGTTATGTTTAAGGGCCAGGTTACAGATTTTCACCAATAAAAATTATAGGATATACCGCTAGTTTTTAATTTAACTTAATTACAAATAACTGTGATTTTTACTTCATAAGAGTGATATTTTCTTATAAGCTTCAGAATTAACTTTTTATAGATTTTATGAATTTAATAATCTCTAACCTTGAGCAATTGTAATCAGGTTCATTTTAGAACACTGCATATCCAAGCACCCACTTTCCTGGTAGCCAGCTCTTTATGTGTATTTGCAAATTGAGCATTAGAAACATTGGTACTTCCTATAGAAATAATTATAATTCTAAATGCAATGCATTGATATGGGGATTGCTTTTGTGAACAGAGATAAGCAAGCAGTGTGCTACATTAATTTTCAAGTCTCTGCATATTAATGTCCTTAAAAATTTCATCTTTCATGCTTGCCTTAGTTTTGAACAGGTTGTGATAGGGAATCTTTATTTAATAATATTTGATCATGCAAAATTAAACACATTTAGTTTTAAATTTTCCTGGTAATAGACTAATACCCTCTCTAAGAAGATTTTTTTCCCTTCAAGCCCTCGAGGACTTCACTCCTGCAAACTTATTAAAATTCTATAACCCAGAGGGAAATATCTTAAATATTGCTGAATCAAGTTACATTCTCAATTTGAAACTTTATTGATCCATTCTGGGATGCTTTCTTAAAACTTCAGGGTTCTGGGCAGAAATAATATTCATTGAACTATTTAAGGTTGAAAAAAGGTAGTGTTTATTCCAATTTCTTAAGAAAGTTGATTATCTTTTAAATTATAAGAGAAAGACAGACACATAAAAAGGACAAGCTGAATGTACACTGAAGAAAAAAATCGTGTATATAAGAACAGTAGACAGAAATGCTCATTTTCTTCTTGTCTAGTTATTATACAATTTCAAGGATATTTATTATTGTGCCTTTTCTTCTTCTTTACTTGTCTTTCCTATAATTCATGTCAGTCAAACTGCTTGTAATGTCTTTAGATCTTAAACCATTTTGTTTCTAAATGTCTTGGTTTAGGACGTCCCTTCTAAATAGAACAGCTCCTATTTCTCACATTGTTCCCTGTAAATTATCTATCCTTCAAGGCTCAAATCAAAGAATTGCCTTCTCAAGAAAGTACTTTTAGATACATCCAATTGTTATAAAATTATTCGTGCTAATTTTTTTACTCCATCCATACTTATTAATGTATAAAACTCATAGATTTTACTATCCAGAATTTATTTTACCTCACAGTTTCATAGGTATATATATATATATACAAATTCCAATAATGCCATCATGTTAATACATGGATTATCTCAGAGCTTCTCTGCTCACAGTGTCTTTTGAAAACTCCAACAGAGGTAGCCAGAGGTATGTTCCACAAATCCCCTATGGGTTTCTAAATACAGTCAAATTGACAATATTTAACCGTCTTAGTCTCTGCAAGTTCTATCTTTTTCTTTGAAGTGTAATCTACATAACAAACATGGACTTGGAACTACTGCAAGATAAGATACAAATCAACCAAACCATTAGGAAAGTTGTTTTAAAGCTAGAGCAGCAATTACTTCTCTACGTTTTGGTACATGAACCCTTTTGAAGCCACATTGACATCTTACTGTTTCGTGTGTATACTACTTAGTTATAAATGTCAACTTGATACAGCATGGAATTACCTGAGAAGAAAATACCACCACATTCTGTATCACTTCACTGAGAGTTGTTTATGATGTGCTTTGATCATCTTCACCTCCTTCCTCTACTTGTCCCAGGCCTATGGCTCCCTCCACACTCAACTCTCTGTGTGTCTTCTCTATTTCTTAAACACCTCAAGAATGATTTATGGTAGTCATACTTTTGTATGTGTGACCCTTACTGGAGAATGGTCTATGTACCAGGGGCTGCACAGCCCACCCCTCCCCCCAATAAAAAAAAAGAAAAACAGAAAAAAATCCTCTCACTATTTCCTAGCAACTAACAATTACCAATTACAATTCCTTGTCTGGGAGTGGAACTGCATACTCGTCTTCCTTCTCCTTGTTAGAATTTAAGAATTAGCATTCCTTGGTTAGTGGCTTAGTCCCTGGGAGCTCTGGGAAGTCTGGTTGGTAGATATTGTTTTTCTAAGAATACACATGGAGGGACACATGGCTCCAGCTGCATATATAGCAGAGGATGGCCTTGTTGGGCATCAATTGGAAGAGAGGCCTTTAGTCCTGTGAAGGCTTGATGCTCCAGTGTAGGGGAATGCCAGGATGGGGAGGCAGGAGTGGGGGGGGGAACACCCTCATAGAAGCAGGGGGAGGGGGTATGGCATAGGAGGTTTGTGGGGGGACCAGGAAAGGGGATAACATTTGAAATGCAAATAAAGAAAATATCCAATAAAATAAAAGAATTAGAATTCTGTAGTTTTTTTGTTGAGGGTCTCAGTGTTAAGTACTATCTACTATTAAAAAGAAACTTCGCTGATGAAGTTTGACCAATGTATTAATCTATGGGTATAATGGTAATGTATTATAAGTTGTATAATATAGTGTCCACTTAGCAGAATGATAGTATTGATTTCACCCCTCAGGACTATTTATTTAGCAACTATTTCTTGATTCTGATAGCAGTACCATCTATAGGTTAACTTGTAGAGTGGCCTTTAAATCCAATCAGAAATTGGTAAGGGAATGGAGAATTAATGAAAAATTATGTAGATTAGATTGTCCTTTGGGTATGACTGGGTTTGTTGTCTTGGTTATAAATTAAAGTTGGAAGATATACCATGAATGTGAGCAAAGCTAGTTGAGCACAACCAGGCAGCATAGAAAAATGAGTTATTCTCTGCTCTTGACTGTTACTCCTGTATGATCAGCTAGCCCAACTACTCTCTCTGCAGGATAGACTCAAGTCTGAAGTGGTGAGCTAAAGTAAACTTTTCATCTTTTGTTGATTTTGGTCCAGGTATTTTATAACACCTAGATCAATGAAATGAGAATACCCTGTAATTGTGTGACTCTAACATCTTTATTGTAGATATCAATTTCCATAACTTTCCTAGCTTCCTGTTAAGTAATGAATTTCTTTAATAATAATCTTACTCTCATATGAGAAAAAGTAAAGATAGGGCCTTATCAGATATACCTAGTTCCATGTCTGACTCATAGCAAGGTCAAGAATTACATGTCAACTTTCTTTTTGCTCTTTTCTCTTTTAGTGTTCTCAGGGGTAAACCTACTTTTATCTCATTTACAGAAATGTTCTCAGGATGGGAGAAAACAACTTTTCTACTATGCAAGCAATGCTTGTAAGAAAATGATTGTAATTACTACTGGAAATTATTTCTTTCTTATTTTTCTTCTTTGGGTCTTCTACATATTCTTGCTATTTTTTCTTCCTTTCTTTGATCTTTCCTTTCAATTCTCTAGTTTTTGTTTTTCCACCCCCCTATGATATGAGGCAAACTGAATCAATATAACATTAGATTAAATGTTCATCTTCATAAGTCCTTTTCAGTTAAGATGATTTTTTTCAATCAGAAAATTGCCAATGATCTTTCATCTTTGTGTCTGTGTAAGTTATTTTCCAAACTTGTCTTTTTCTAGTTCAAGGTAAATAAAACTCACCATAAACTATTTAAAAAGCACTGTGTTCTTTCATCTATTGTGTACTTAAAATTGAATCTTTACGACTTCGTTGTTTTTCCTTTTCTTTTGCAATTTGACTCTGTAGAATGTTATATTAGGTAATTAGTTTAATTTTGCACAGACAAAACAACCATTTGATTGCTGAGTCTCTCACTATTTTAGCTCATTGTTTGAACATTAGGTGAGTAGACATCAATGGAGGTAGATATAAATGGAGGTTTTTTCCACTAGAATAGACTCTATAAAAGGCATTTTTCTCAGTACTAGTAGAGATTACAGCTGCTACCGTAGACTTTTAAGGTATTAGACAAGTATTTGGTGGAGAAGTCTTAATAAACACTAATTAAGTCAGCTACAAAGAAACCCTTGGGGGAAGATCAATATTATTAAGTGTTTAAACTAGCTTTTCACATTTAGAAAACCTATATGCAGTTGGGCAAGTTACAGTTCCTCCCCCACTCCCTTGCTTTCTCCTCTTCTGTTATTTAAACTGATGTTTAATCTCAGAACACATGCTTTGCTGATCACACAATTAATCATCTTTTGTTGTCTAAAAAGTATATTAAAGTAGACAAACATTTAAAACATTGCCTAACTGTGCTCAAATCTGATTTATTGAACTTAGTCAATATGTAAGGCTGATGGATTATTAAAGTTCAAAATGTATATGAGAAAGGGGAATACTTAAAAGAATTCCATTTTTCTCCCTCGAGGATACAACTTTGTACAACTGTATTTGAGTGACAGAACACATATAAACAATTCATTATATTAGGACTACCTTCTGTGATCTAGAGCTAAATGATTCTTTTTCTTTAATTTTTTTATTATTTGTAAATTTCACATTATGCACCCCAATCCCACTCATCTATCTGTCCCTCCATATTTGCTCTCTATCATTGCAACCTCCCCCAACTAAACAAACCAACACATCTCGCCAAAGCTGAAGTGTATCATTGTGTGTCACTCAATATATACTCTTTTGTCCAATTAGCTTCACTTGCAAATGTTCCTTATAATGAATAGTTGCTCTGGTTAAAGGCCTCTGGCTTCTGCCATACTTTCTATACTGGAGCCTCACTGGGGTTACTGGGAGATACTCTGTTCTTGCCCTGAGTCACAGAGATCCTGCAGCTTTAGTTCTACAGGACTGGCCCTTTCATGTGTTCTAGCAATTCATAGTTGGTGTAGATGTTGGGGTAGGATAACACCAAGTCCTGGATCCACTATTTCCTGGGCAGCATCAGACAGATATACACCCACCCCCACCCCTCCACAACTGCAACACTCAGGAGAGCTACCCTGCATCTTGCCTGAGCAGTACAGTAGAGCTGACCCTGATATCAGGGGTTCTAGTGAACAATCCCACAGCCATAAACATGGGAGAGCTAGCCCTACCCCTCACCAGGGAAATGCAGGAGAGCTGGCAGGAAGAACAACTCGCCCAGGCTAAATGATTCTTAAATAGCCACTATCAAAGAAGAAAAATTCACCAGCTACATAAGATCTGAATTACATTGTGAAAGCAAAATATCTTTCACCAGATTTTGGTTAAAGTGTCCTTAGTTTAATGGTCACAAAATGGATAGTATAACTTAACATGGATTATTATGTGATAAGTATTAACTATTTTACATTTTATCCTTTAGTTTGTTTGAGGTAGGGATTATTATGTCTTCATTTTTAAAAGAAAATAACATGAAGGTCAGAGAGGTCAAGCTATTGCTAAAACTTAACACAGCTAGTAGATGTTAGTGTCTGAACTCAGACAATACAGTGTCTTTGGGAGTTCATTTACTCAGACAATGGTTCTCAACCTGTGGGTCACGACCCCTTTGAGCAGTCAAGCAATATTTTCACAGCCATCATATATCCGATATACTCCACATCATGTATTTATTTACATTATGATTCGTAGCAGTAGCAAAGTTACTGTTATTAAGTAGCAACAAATATGGCTGGGATGCACCACAGCATGAAGAACTATATTAACAGATTGGAGCATTGGTAAACTTGAGAACCGCTGCTTTAAGACAATTCTCTGTCTTCTGAGCAGATTGGATTCTCTTTTGAATTCTACAGAACAGCCAAGGGCTAGAGAGGCTGTCTACAATGCAGCAAATTGAATAAGTTGCATAGGCAAAAATGAGCAATTATCTACTTGTGAGGGTAAAATAGGAAATAGTTGGGGGGGGGAATTACTAAAGTTATCAGAGAAAACAATCAGAGACTAAGACATCAGCAATTTCTTTTATAAAACTATTTATGATTGTACATAAACTGAAGATTCTAGATTATTTTATGCAGTTGGCAACTGGCTGCCATCTGCAGAGGCTTAGATAATTTCCAACAATAATCAACCACTGAAAATAAAAAGATCTTACACTTACTGGATATTTAGTTGGAGCCAGACACTGAATAAAGTTAATTGTGTATATTAGTTAATAGTTCTTCCTTGAAATTCTATGAAATATTTTTGTTTATTTAAAAGTTGGACAAATGAACTGAGGAACTTCACCTCATAAATTATGACACCACAAATTTAGACAGAAAAAATATGATTCCAAAATTCCTGCATAAGAATCAGGATAACAGGAGTAGAAAGATACATAATTATAACTCAGCACGGATTCAGAATTGTGATAAAGGAAACTTCATGCATTGCTTGAGTGTACTGACTGGCTCAGCAACTCTCAAAATCATAATGGCTGATAGTTAAATTATCCATTACCCACAAATTATTTTATATACATATATATATATCATATATATGCCTCAAAGATGTACATCATGAAATTCTATACAGATATTAATTAAGCATATGCATGATAATAAAGTAGAGTTATAAATCAAAGAATGATTAAATCAGTAATACATGGTAGAAGGCAATCATGGGATAACTTGCAAGACTTAGAGATATAGTACATTCAAATGTTTTCACAGGTACATCACAAAATGTTACACAGAGTGTATCAAAAGTCTAATAATCATATCTAACAAAATTATATAGTCAGAATGAACAACTTGTATCATAATGAAAACAAAGTCACTATGGTTAAAAATGAATGAAGATTGTGTGTGTACATGTGTGTGTGAATATTTGTGCACATGTGTGTGTCAGTATTCTTTCAGGGTAGATATATAAATGATAGTAAGGGCATGAAGAGTTTCTTAATCCTACAAGTTTCGTGCCACTATTGCAGGAGCATGTCTTGGAAGAATATCACCATTGTAGAATGAAAACTGTGTAGCTAGGTTATTGTTTATTTTTTTTTCCTTTTGTAGCATACAGAGTACCTTCCAATACCAGAAATATTAGTCCATAGAGAAGAAAACTCTAGATAGATACCAGCTTGAAATCTCCAGTATCAATGAATTTTGTCCGTGTTCTTTGTAGCAATGGGGCCTTACCATTAGTTTGTGGAGAACTACCAAAAGCTTTGAGATAGCCTGTGCTATTTGAGAGTTACCCTTTGGCTAACTGCTCAATTAGTTGTAACCAATTCTTAGTACTGGAAGCACCATTTGGTGACAGTCCATTGGTTGTGTGTAAGTATCTGCATCTGTCTCAGTCAGCTGCTGGTTGGGACAGCCATGCTAGGCTTCTGTCTGTAAGCACACCACACCATCAGTAATAGTGTCAGGCCAAAGAGCCTCCCCTAGAGACGGATCCCAAGTTGGGCCCGTCACTGGATCTTCTTTTCCTCAGTCTCTTATCCATTTTTGTCCCTGCAGTTCTTTTAGACAGGAACAATTCTGGGTCAGAGTTTTTGACAGTGTGATGGTAACCTCTCCACTTGATGCCCTGACTTTCTAATGGAGGTGGACTCTAGAGGTTCCCTCTCCCAACTTCTCAAGTTTGCATATCTCCATTCATTCTGCTGGCCCTCAGGGCTTCACTCCTGCTCCCCCCAATACCTAATTATGTTCCCCCTTTTCTCTTCCCTCTTGCACCTAGGTCCCTCCCTTGCTCTGCCCCCTGTGATTGCTTTCTTCTCCCTCTCAAGTGGGATTGAAGCATCCTGACTTGGGCCCTTCGGCTTGTTAACCTTGATGATTTCTCCTTTTAAATTGCAGAGTAGCAATCTATTATGCATACATACATTTTCTTTATCTATTCATCCATGGTCAGACATATAGGTTGCTTCCGGTTTCTGAATATTACAAATAGATCAACAGTGATCACAGTTAAGCACGTGACTATATAGCAGAATGAAGCATTATTTAGCTTATACCCAAGAATGGTGTAGCCAGACCCTGAGGTGGGTTGATTCCCATCTATCTGATCAACCACCACACTGATTCCCACAGTGTTAGTCCAAATTTTCACTCCCAGAATCTATGGATGAATGTTGCCCTTACTCCACTTCATCTTTAATATGAGCTATCACTTGTTTAATTGAACTTAATCGTTTTTTTCTTGATACTTAGTTTTTTGAGTTCTTTATATATTTTAGATACTAGCCTTCTATTGGATATATAGCTGGTCAATTCTTTCTCCTTCTGTATCCTGCTGTTTTGTTTAAAAGCTAGTGTCCTTTATCATACAAAAGTTCTTCAGTTTCATTGAATCTCATTTCTAGTCATTTATCTTAGTGTCTATGCATTTGGTGGTCTATTCCAAAATTCTTTTCCTGTGCCAGTGAGTTCAAGTATATTTCCCACTTTCTCTTCTATCAGGTTAAGTATATCTGGTTTTATGTTGAGGTCTTTGATACATTTAGAATTGAGTTTTGTGCAGGGTAATGTGTATGAATCAATTTGTATTCTATATACAGACATCCAGTTTGACCAACACCATATGTTGAAGATGCTGTCTATGTATTTCTGGCTTCTTATTTTAAAAAGTCTGATGTACATAGGTGTATACGGACTTATTTCTAGGTCATTACTTCTATTAATCAGTCAATGTATTGTTTTTTCCATTTTCATGTTTGTTTAATTACTATATTCCTGTAGTACAGCTTGAAATAGAGTACGGTGGTACTTCCAGCAGTTTTTTCGCAATTAAGAGAATCTTAGGTACATTTTTTGTTGTTATTTATTATGAACAGGTTGACCTCTGAACCTAAAAAATTTTTAATTCAACTTCTGTGAAAAACTGTTGAAATTTTGTTAGAGATTACATTGAATCATTAGATTGCTTTTGGTAAAATGGGCATTTTTATTATGTTAATCCTACCAACACATGAGCATGAGAGATTGTTTAATCTTCAAACATTGTATTCAATTAATTTCTTCAGAATCTTAAGTTTTTATGATACAGGTTTTTCACTTGATTTCTTAGAGTTACCTCAAGATATTTTATACTGTTTGAGTCTATTGTGAGAAGTGTTGTTTTCTTGATTTTTTTCAGTCTGCTTGTTATTTGTATAGAAAGGCTAGATGTGGGAAATATGAAACGTTTATACATTATTTCTTAGGTTATAAAATGCTTTGAGAAAATTTGAAAACAGCTTATTGTTTCCATAAAATGTTAAGAACAGAGTTCCATAAGACACCGTAATTCTACAACTTAGAGTGTGCCATAGACAGCTAAATATATATGCCTATCTGTGCATAAATATTTGCAGCAGCACTAACTACAATAGCTAAAATATATGTCAAGGAAGAACAACATCTCAGTAGTCATTCAATTGCTATGTTCCTTTAACAGACTAATGGCTATATACATAGCTCAAAGCATGGTTAACTCTTATCAGTGAAGCTTCTTTTTGTAGTATACAGGAATTAGTATGAAGACTCACAACTAGGCAATGTGCAGTGAGACACTGGGACACTTGGTACTGATTGGGTTGCGTTTATCAAACCCTTCCTTTTTGGTTCAGGGATTCATATGGAAGAGGAGACAGAAAAATTGTCAGAGCCAGATGTGTTGGGTGACTCTAAGGAAACAGTGTCTTCAGACATAGTAAGTTGATCATATATGAACTCACAGAGACTGTGACAGTATGCATATGCCTGTACAGGTTCAAGCCAGACAAAATCCCTGCATAGAAAAGAGAAAGAAGCTACAGAATCCCACCCATATCCAAGAAGCTATTTGCAACTCATACCTGGGAAGAAAGGAAAAATCAGTTTTCTCTAATAGATTGTCACTGGGTATATCAATCATACTGCAAGGGAGGTTCCTGCCTAGAAGTAGTTGGTCCAAACAGACTCCATGTTTTGGGGGACTTTTATTTTGCTTTGTTATGGCATTTATTGTCTAAACTTTTTGTTTTCTTTTTGACTTTTGTGTTTGTTTCTTGGATTCTTGCAATATCCAAGGAAATAGACATCCAATTAGAAGCTGAAAAAGCCAAGGAATAGAGATCTCAGCAGCCACAGAAAATAAGGAATACTGTGATTTCAAATATTTGGGGTGACATTCTATAGATAGGTAGACCATTACTTTCTTCGATGATTAAAACACAGATGTAAAAGTAATGGCAACTAGAGAATTGGGGGAGTCTGACATCAAGAATTGCTACAACGGAATGTGTAATGTCTAGTTTTAACATAAATTTTACAAAACATGCAGAAGGTTAGAGTAGTCTGGTCCACTGAATGGAGAGAATCCATCCAAGGACTAGGAATAGACATCGAAACAAGTACCTCTCCCACTACTAAAGTGTGCAGGCTTTGTGCAGTCTTTTGGTTGCCTCTTCCTGGAGATATGCATACTACATAAAACATGTTAAACAAATGTGTGAGCTTTCTCTTTATAAGGTTTTAAGAAATAAAATTTATTCTAAGGCCCAATGTGAGATACTAAGAGAGCTGTCTGTAAATGTTTGCCTTCCTTGGAGTGGAAAATAATTAGACTTTAATTGAGATTGATGATGTCTACACCTTATTGGAGAGAAACAGAACTAACCAGGTAAGAGTAACTTCTTTTTAAAAATGGATTTAAAGGGACCTGGTATTAAGAGGTGTAGCTGAGAGGATACAATGAACTCCATTTTGTCTTCATTGCAATTTTCTTTAAAATTGGTTCTGAGCTGGCCATGATAGTGCAAGCCTGCCAGAAGTCCGAGAATCTTTATAAATTCTGGGTCAGCTTGGTATACATAGAACCAAGGGCTAGCCAGGACTACATATTGAGAACCTGTCTTTAACTCAAAACAATACAATTGAGATAGCCCAATGGATGAGGTCAAGTTTGAGCAAACTTGATGACCAGAATTAAAATCCTGGAACATATGATGGGAGAGAGAACTGGTTCTGCTGTGGGTTGTCCTCTGACCTCCTTATGAGGTCACCATGGCACTAACCAGCCCACATGTATGTGTATACATGCACATATATGCACATATACACCCACAAAATGAACATTTAAAAAATTCCTAGACAAATAAACAAAACAAAACAAAATTAACAAAACAAAACAAAACAAAACAAAAAAACCCAAATCCTCCGAACCATCAGAAAGTATTGTTTTTGGTTTTTGATCTTTTATGTTTACACTTTATTCATCTGCCTCCTACAAATAATCCTGTACTTTACCTATTGAGATATTCTTTAATGAAAATAGAGAGGACAAAATCGGGTACCCTTACTCCCTCTCATCAAGGAATGCTACCAGCACACAATAGTTCTTCATTTAAAATTGAGACAGTAAGGAAAGAGAAAGGTATGCATGAGAAATGGAATGCATGAGGAACCATGAGACAGAACATGGGCAATAGAAATCAGTCATTAACAACTGCATCTCCAGTCACTAAAAACATTTCATAGGCTCCTAAAAATTGGGCTCTGTGAAATGTTTGTTAAATTGCCTAAATATTATGCCACGATCTAGAGACATACAATATTAAACATGATACTAGACAAAAATAGAACAGCTTTTGCTCTTAATAATGCAAGATTGAATTGATTTTGTATTTATGCCTCACTCCTTTCTAGCTGCCATGAAGATTGTGCAGTGCTGGTGGGATTTGGAATTGTTCAGAGTGAATTTAAAAGAAATTTCATCAGGAGTCAGTCACTCTGTTAGCAAGAGTACTTGTCTTTCTTTCTTTTTTCCCCCTAGAGAACAAGCTTGAAAGTCTCCAAGACAAGAGACTCACTACATAGAAGAGCACTGTTCAGACTTATTTCAATCTCCTTAATACAATATCCATTAGGAAAGGCAAGTTATGACTGCCAGAGTAGTCACTGGATTTTAAGGTCATTTAAAGGTCCATGTTATATATTCTAATGCAATTATTTTAATATTAATATTAACATGAATTACCAGATGCTTCCTAAATAAGCTTTATAAATCTAGTATATTTTTAAATAAATCTGAGTTAGCCTTCTATTGCTATGCGCTTATTGTAAAACAGCAAATTAAAGAATTGTCATCAATAATAATAACTTATGACTGGCATGTACATTTAATATACCATGATTGAAATAACAACCCTGGGTGCTTTCTTCATAATTTATGTTACCGTAGAATAATCACAAAATGGAGAACAGACAAATGGTGATATGACAATCTACAAATACTGTTCTAATAGTGATGAGACCATTGAGGACAATAAAAAAAAAAAAAAAAAAAGAAAAGAAAATATAAGAAACCATTTATTCAAGCAACACCGAGATAAAAAAATTAAATGTAATTTAGTTCTCTTAATGAAGTCTTGCAATATAAAAGGACATTAAGTTAATAAATGTTACAGTTGAAAATGTAGGTACTTTTATGACAATATATCAATATTGAGGTTTACTTGAAATCAATGAGCCATATAAGCTGTATATAACTGTGTTTATATTATAATATCTATCTATCAATGTGTAAGTTGAGGACAGGAGTTTGAGAGCTCCTGATCATCTTTGCAAATTTTCTGTGAATATTTCAATGTGTTTCAACCTTTCTTCCTTTTTACTGTGAATGTCTGAGTACAGTTTTCCTCAAAGTAACATTTTTGCTGCTGCCTAAAAATGTTTATGTGAACTCTCTTTTGATTAGTTTTACTGAGATTTTGTTTAGTGTAAACCCCTTTACAACTCTAAAATTTTATCAACAGTTACCCGAAATGTAACAGTAAGTCTGGTCATAGCATAATCTGAGTAATGAGAAATACACACAAAAAATACATTTGAATACACCTTGAATTCTATACTGTTAATATGTAGTCTTATATATAAATATATTTAAGAACCTAGTCCTCTATTGAATGTCTGAGACCATAATGGCATTCACAAGTGTGCTCCACCCCCACACATATGCACATGAACACGCACACACAAAAATTATAATTCAATCATTGCTGTGTAGGGGAGACCAAATATCTTTATTAGGTTTTAAAGAAAATGGTTATTAGGTGTACTGTATAAACCGTCAAATGAATTCAGAAATTGTATCTAGAGATAATTTCAAAGTCCATTTTTCTTCTAGTTTTACATCATCTCCTCTCTCACACACATGTATTCCTTCATTTATTCCTTCTTCCGTTGATGCATGGTCTAATGCACTATCCTGAATTCTACATACAGATAGGAGCCCACTGGGTCACTCACCAGCCTTCACCTTCTATTGCAGAAGCACTCTTAATTAATGTGTAAGTACTCTGCTAGAAGTGCAACAGAGTTAATTCAACTCCATGAAGTGCCAGCTGAACCACTATTGGCAATGTAAAAGTGAAGGCAGAGAAGCAGTGTGAATCCGGGACACTGAGGCACTATACTGGGTGCTCTGAAGATTTCTCAGGTATGAATTATTTAAGCCCAGCTTTCAGTGAATCCTTTGTAGTACTTTTTTGCATGGAGTCAAATAAAGAAGCCACTAAAAATATGAATTTTATATTGCATTCTTCTTTATCTCTCACCAAGAAATTATGTTTGCATTGAAAAGTAACGACCTATCAACTCTGTTGTATTAGCAAACTCATATACTCTTAAATATACACTATTCCTAAAAAGATTGAATCACAAAACAGATATTTTTTTTTGAGTATCTTAGGAATCAACTTTTATCAATAAAGTAAATTTTAGAGGATTTTTTTATACCTTTCAACCTAGGGTACAAGAACAAAAATATATCACATTATAAATACGCCATGACAGTAAAACACATTATGAATCTTAGAAAAGCAACATCTGAAGTGAAGAATAATTAAAATGTCTCTATTTATTTATATCAGTAATTTGTAGAATTTTGATTCCTCACGAAATGACTTTTATTAGGTATATCTAGGAAAGATAAAATGTACAAATGTTGATATATATTAGCTGTCGATTGTGATAGAACATAGGTACAAGTCAAGATGGTTGAGGGAAGAAGTTTAAGGAGGGAAAGGAGACGGCAAAGCATGACATGTTTTCAGCAGCATGTGGTTTGCTTCATTTTCATTCACAGACAGGAAGTTGAAGTCTAGAGTAGGAAGTAGGATTAGTTCACAAACCTTCAAAGCTTTCCCCCAGTATTTGACTTTGTCCAGCAAGGATACACCATCTAAAGGTTCCATAACCTCCCCAAACTGTGCAGCTAACTGGAGACCAAGTGTTCAAATTCAGGAGCCAGTGGAGGAGTATTTTTCTTTAAACCACATTCGTCTTATGTGTTCACAATAATCTGTGGCTAAAGGTCATATACTCTGTTCACTTTCTTCCTGCGTGAAGATTGAACCATGCACAAATATCCTCCTTTACTGTAAACTACAGCATTACATTGAATTTATTGGCCGCCCAAATGATCTAAGGACTGAAGGAGCTGAAGGGGGTTGCAACCCATAGGAAGAACAATCAACCAACCAGACCCTGCCCAGAGCTCCCAGGGACTAAACCCATGGCTCCAACCCCATATGTAGCAGAGGATGGCATTGTTGGGCATCAATGGGAGAAGAGGCCCGTGGTCCTGTGAAGCCTCAATGCCCCATTGTAGGGGAATGTTAGGGCAGCAGGCGGGAGTGGGTGGGTGGGGAGCACCTTCATAGAAGCAGGGGGAACGGAGATGAGATAGGGAGGTTGGGGGGAGGGACCAGGAAATGGGATAACATTTGAAATGTAAATAAAGAAAATATCCAATAAATAAAAAGAAGTGATTCCATTTCTAATTCTTCTTTCCTCATGATCAAGAAAGAACTTTTAAAGGAAAGGATTCATTCTAAATATTATATTAAAATTTATAATTAATGTAATTTATCAAGTAATCTGCATGCAATTTGCATGAATGTCACATAGATAAATACTAGTATCTATTTAAGTTCACATCTATGTGTACAAATTTAAACATTTTAAGTAGTTTACATATTAATGTGACAGCAGATCATATAGTTGATAAAAATTATAAATTTAAAAAGAAGATGAATCCTGTGATGAGGAATTACATTTTCACTTTTCAAAGCTGTTACATATTTTTTTAATCTTTTACTTCATCATTACATTAACACAAATTCATAAGAAATGTCACACTAATTGGGGTAACTCTCAATTTGGTATAGAAAAAGGTCATGATTAATTAAAATAGACTAGAATATTCACAAAGTCTTTTTATAGCTAGTGCTATATAGTGAGACCCTATGTGAAAAGGAAGGAGGAGGAGGAGAATGAGGAGGAAGGAAGGTGAAGAAGAGGAGAAGAAGAGGAAGAGGAGCAAGAGAAAGAAAATAATGAAGTCAAGCATAGTGATGCTAACCTATGATCCCATCTCTTGGGAGCTACCTGAAGCCACAGGATTACAACTTCAAGACCAGCTTTGTCTAGAAATCAAAGAACAACTAAAGGACCAGGGAAACTAAAAATAATGTTATCGGATCTCAGAAACCAGATTCTAAGATGCCATGGAAGGCTTTGTAGCCATAGACAGGCAGCCAAGGAACAGAAATGGGGATGACTCTGCCCATTGGTATTGTGTCAGTGGCCAAAGAACTCTCTACACCTCCAGCCAGATACTGCTGCTATGTAAATCCTGACTCTGCTCATGGTGTCCTTCAGCCTGGTAACATTTTAAGTTTTATAAGAATAATTATAATTTACTTTTGCATATTGATCAAAATGTGGATGCTTCAGTGCTTTTTAGAAGGGTGAACAAAATACTCACAGGAAGAAATATGGAGACAAAGTGTAGAGCAGAGACTGAAGGAAAGGCCATCCAGAGACTGCCCCACCTGGGGATTCATCCCATATACAGCCACCAAACCCAGACGCTATTGTGGATGCTTGCTGACAGGAGCCTGATATAGCTGTCTCCTGAGAGGCTCTGCCAGAGCCTGACAAATACAGAGGCAGATTCTTGCAGCCAATCATTGGACTGAGCACGGGGGTCCACAATGGAGGAATTGGAGAAGGGACTGAAGGAGCGGAGGGTGTTTGCAGCCCCATGGAGTGAGCAACAGTGTCCACAGGCCATACCCTCCAACCCCCAGAGCTTCCAGAGACTGCACCACCAACCAAAGAACACACATGGAGGGACCCATGGCGCTGGCTGTATATGTGGCAGATGGTCTTGTTGGACATCAGTGGGAGAAGGCCTTGGGCCTGAAAGTGTTCAATGCCCCAGTGTAGGGGAATGCAGGCCTGGAGGACAGGAGTGGGTGGGTGGGGGACCAACCTCATAGAGGCAGGGGGAGGGAGGATGGGATAGGCGGTTGCTGAAGGAGACACCTAGAAAGGGGAAAACATTTGAAATGTAAGTAAAGAAAATATCCAATAAAAAAAATCTGTATAATTTTGGATGTTTTGTCAAAAAAAACCCAAGTGTCTCTAGGTATATGGGTTTACTTCATGGTCTTTGATTTAATTCCATTGATCAAATAGCCTGTTTTTATGCCATAACATGTGATTTTTATTACTATTGCTCTGTAGTACAGCCTGAAATCAGGGATGGTGATATATACAGAAGTTATTTTATTGTAGAGAATTGTTTTAGCTATCCTGTAGCTTTTGTATTTCCATATGAAGATGAGTACTGTCTTTTCTTTTTTTTTTTTAATTGGATATTTTCTTTATTTACATTTCAAATGTTATTCCCTTTCCTGGTTCCCCCCAAAAACCCCTATTCCATCCCTCCTCCTCCTGCTTGTATGAGGGTGTTCCCCTACCCATGCTCGTAGCCGAATTCATCTACACTGGGGCATCTAGCCTTCACAGGACCAAGGGCCTCTCTTCCTATTGATGCTGGACAAGGCTATCCTCTGCTACATATGCAGCTGGAGCCACAGGTCCCTCCTTGTGTACTCCATGGTTGGTGGCTTAGTCCCTGGGAGCTCTGGGGGGTCTGGGTGGTTGATATTGTTGTTCTTCCTATGGGGTTGCAAATCCCTTCAGCTCCTTTAGTCCTTTCTCTAACTCCTCCATTGGGGACTCCATGCTCAGTTCTGTTCTTTCAAAGTCTGTAAATAATTGTGTTGGAATGTTGATGGGAATTGCATTGTATCTGCAGATTGATTTTGATAAAAGCAATGCCCATTTTAACTATTTTAATCCTACTTATCCATGAACATGGGAGATCTTTTCATCTTCTGATGTCTTCTCCAATTTCTTTCTTCAAACCCTGAAGTTCTTTTCCTACAGGCTTTCTGTTGAGTCTTGCTATGTGTACAACTATATGGTCAATTTTGGAGTTGCTGAAAAGAAGTATAATTTTTTTGTTTGAGTGAAATGTTCTATAGATATCTGTTAGGACCATTTGATTCATATAATTTGTTAGTTTCATTATTTCTCTGATTACTTTCTGTCTAGATGACCTGTCCATTGGTGAGAGTGGGGTGTTAATGTCTTTCACTATTAATGTGTGTGACTTGGTGTGTGATTTAAGCTTTAGAAATGTTTCATTTATGAATGTGGGTTTCCTTGCCTTTGGAACATAGATATTCAAAATTGAGGTGTCTTTCCTTTGATGAGTATGAAGTGTCCATTGGCAACTCTTTTGACTAATTTAGGTTGAAAGTCTGTTTTATTGCATACAAGAATGGCTGTTCTAGTTTTCTTCTTGGGTACATTTGCATTCACTGTTCTGTGCATTGATTTTTTTGATTATCCTGTGACAGATGGATTTTTTTTTTTTTTTTTTTTTACCTCAGATCTACTCAGTGTTCTGTAATCTACTTATATGTACATAGGTATCTCTTTCTTTAGGTTGGAAAATTTTTCTCTATGATTTTGCTGTAAATATTTTTTGGGCCTTGAAGCTTGGAATCTTACCCTTCTATTCTTATGATTCTCAAGAATCAGTATGATCTTTTCATAGTGTCTCAGATTTCTTGGATGTTTTGTTTCAGAAACGTTTTAGATTCAGTATTTTCTTTGACCAGTATATAGGTTTCTTCTATCCTCTTTTATGCCTGAGAATCTTCCATTTCTTTCATTCTGTTGGTGATACTTGAGTCTGTAGCTTCTGTTTTTTAGCTATATTTTCCATCCCCAGGATTCCCTTAGTTTGTATTTTTTGTTTATTTGATTGATTGATTTGTTTTTTCTTCTTCTATTTCCATTTTCAGGTCTGATACAGTTTTATTCATTTCCTTTACCTGTTTGATCTATTTTCTTGTATTTCTTTTAGGGATTTATTCATTTACTTTTCACAAGCCTGTATCTTCTTCCTAAGTTTGGATTTAAGGTCATTTTCTTGTGCTTCAGCTGTGTTAGTATGTCCAGGGCTTGCTGTAGTGGGATAGTTGGGACCTGCTTGTACCTTAGTATTCTGGCTATTGTAGATTGTGTTCTTCAGCTTCTCACTGGCCATCTGAGTTTTGTGATTATTATAGGTACAGGTGCTGATTTCTGAGTTTATCTTTGATAGCTGTGTGGGATTTTTAATTTTTTCCCCTTGGTTTCTGTTTCCTCTAGTAGCTCTTCTGACTTGAGTAGCCTATGTTGTGGTGACCAGAATGTCTTCAGGTCCAGTAAATTATCTCCACTGAACTTTTTGTGGCTCTGCGGTTCTGTATGCAAAAGTTGCCTTTGCCTTTCCTATTACTCTCTTACCAGCATGTATTGGGGTCCCAGGTACCTCCAAGGCCTTCAGGAAAGCATGCAGGATTAGAGGGCAGAAAATGGAACATGGGGCCTGGGTACAGTTTACCATTGTTGGGAGTTGGCAGATAAGGGTTTTGGGTGCGGAGGTTTACTTAGTTTTGCTTGTGTTAGCAGGCCTCCAAGAAAGTAGGGCATGTAAATGGCTTCATTCTCACTTTCTTTTTAATTTTATATTTCATGGCAAGCGTGACTATATGTGTCATGGTATGCATGTGGAGATCAGAGGGCAGCTTGTCAACATAGTTCTTGTGGCTTTCAAAGACCTGGTCAGGTCTTCAGCCTTGGTAAATGAGCCTTTGCTTTTTCAGATATCATGATGAAGATTCTATTCTCTGTCTCTGTTTCTCTCTCTTTATCTCTCTCTATATCTCTTTCTCTGTCTGTCTCTCTCTGTCTCTGTCTGTCTTCCTCTCTCTCTCTCTCCACAACTGATCTTTCCCAGCCTTCAGCCTTCCAGTTCCTGCTTGGGTCACCAAACTTGGAGACAAACATTATCACTTATTAGTTCTTGAAAGCTTATGTTAATGGTAAGTCACACTATGAACTTTGGCACAAATACTGCAAAAATTACAAAATAATTTTACCTTGAAATATCCATTTATAACCCTACTGTATTGTCTATGAATATTATTTTTTCATTTGAAAACACATAAATTTCTGTGAGGAAGTGAAAAAATGCTTAAGTTCAAAGAGAAGTCAACCATTGAAGATTTTTAGTTAATAATAAAGAGATTAAAATTAAATGTTTTAAGTAGAGAGTGGCAAGTATCAAATACCTATGGTATTGAGACTGCATTGAATAAATTTTAATAAATAGGTCTAATTTAATTAACAATGGAAGTATACATATATATGTATATGAATACATACACACACACACACACATATATATATAAAATAAGGATCAGAGGTTGGCAACATTGTGTAAAACAAATAAAAGACTTTAGAAATCCACATATGCATTTGTTCCACATATGGGTGAATTTTATAAATTCATCATAAGCTTATCGAGACAATTCAAAATTCACCTTGCATATTAGTAAATGACTGAGGCAAATAGACTTATAGTGACTATCTTACTGTTCAGAAATATTTTATTCACAGATCTTGGATACATAATATTCTATTGAGTAGGCTTATAGAATAAAAATACCTATCTTTTTTTTATTAAAATAAAAGGGACAATTGATATACTTATCCAAGATAAAACACATCTTAAAGTTTTCACTGATACATGTTAGTGAAAATTACATGTAAAAGTAAAGAATTAAGGAAGGATGGTAATAAATTGTAAGTTATAAAGGAAGAATTATTGCAAAATGGTGTATGATGCAAGAGTAGATATTTGTTTAAAGAGAAAGAGACTTATACTCTCTCAACACAATACATGAGTATTTCATAAAATAAATATTCAATGTGTGACTCAGCCATGTATTCAACCTACAAGTATAATAAACACCATTAATTTAAGCAATGAGCTCAGCACTGAAGAAGATGAACAAGATAAGAACATGGGCTGTCTAAATCTCATAAGTCAATAGTGAAGATCAGGATGGTTGAATTATACAAAAACACCAATATGGTTTGAAAAGCGTAAGTCACAGAACTGTTAAAAGTAAAATATATTACAAACAAAGCACAAAATCCTCTAGCAGTTAATGAAGAACTTATAAATAATACCATGGGAAGTCTATAAAATGCATGCAAATAAGTTCAGTGCTCCAAATAAGAATTCAAAGAAAGTGGCCAGAATGTGACTGCTTGTTCCATAATACAAATGAGTTTTTGAAGGAAAATATTGATATCTGAGTTGGTATTTCTGATTGTGAGCAGGTTACTAATTAAAAATTTGAATGAACTTTTATTGCAGCCTAAAATTTAGTTACCTAAGTTAGTCTTCTTTTTCAATAATATTTTATTCCTTTGTGCATACACATGTATATGTTTGTGCACACATATGTACATGCACATTCATACATGTACTTGTATATCTATCATCATTGTAAATGAAAAGCAAATTACATCACAATACACCCATTTTCTTTTTTCTTTCATTACTTGGGTTTTATTTCTGGTGCTACAGAAATGAAATGACTTTGCTGAGAAATCATAAAGATACATTATTTTATGTCTACTTTAGACATTCTAATATAACTGTATTTTCTCTTCTCTTTCCTCTCTTCAAACTCTCCCATACATCCCTCCAAACTCTCCCATACATCCCTCCAAACTCTCCCATACATCCCTCCAAGCTCCCTTCAAATGCACTGTTATTGCATGTGTACATGTATTACATTATTTGTGTATTTTCAAGTCTGATCGTTTAGCACTGGGTGAATAGTTGGTATGTTCTTCCTTGGAGAGCACAACCTCTCTTAATCCCAGCTTTCCTCAGTTGCCTGTGTGTCTTTGTGTAGTGTGGAAGACTTGTGGGCTTTTCCTCAGTTGCTTTGGCACGACCGCTGGTGTTATCCTTATTCAGCTCACATTGGAACAGTCATGCTGATGGTATTTTTTGGGGTCCAGGCATTATTAGTGAACAATCTCACAGCAAGAGCCATGATCCTCTGGTCTTACAATCTTTCTACATCCTCTTCCTTGAGCTTCCTATTTCCTGAGCCTTAAGGGAAGGACCATAAACTTTAATACACGTGTCCAATTCTCTCTCTCTCTCTCTCTCTCTCTCTCTCTCTCTCTCTTTCTCTCTCTCTCTTTCTCTCTCTCTCTCTCTCTCTCTCTCTCTCTATATATATATATATATATATATATATATATATATATATATATTGTCAAGTTTCTTCATCTATTTGAAGCTGTGTCACAAAGAGATAATACTGACTACATTTTCTTCAATTCAAGGTAAATTTAATGATAAAATAATTTTAATGCTTTTAGAATTTCTAATGCTACTTTTGTTTGTTTTTAGGTTGAATAGTTGACATTATAATACTTCAAAGAAATCTGTTCTCTTTACAATATTGGTGAAACATTATGAGATAACTAATGCTCCTAGCAATATTTTCTTATACATACATAAACACACATGCATAGTCTGTGCCCTACTCTCTCCTAAAGAGATACATCAACATGAAAGGGAAGTGATGCTCCTGTGTACAGAGTAGAAGAAAGCAGTGCAGACTTTGAATTACTTACAATAAAATTTAATTTCATATCTACTATTTTTGGATAAAAGGTTACAAGTTTATATTATTAAAAGGCAAGTGAAGACCATGTTATCTTACTTATAAGAATGATAGAATGATAAAAAGGCAAAATAATAACATATTAGACAACAATAGATCACAATCTATGAGCTAAGCCTTAGCAATGGTAAGTGTAGTGTGCCTTGTTTACAATGAGTTATTCATCTCCAGTGACATTATTGTTGTGCTCAATCAGTCTTGAGAAATATAGACAAGATTTTCAAGTACAGTCTCCTTACATTCTCAGTTTTTCTGTTTCTGTCCTACCCTTATTTGTAGAAACTAAGAATGTAAATAATAATAATAATAATAATAGCTAAAGCAAAACTCTAACATTTAGGAAATATTGACTCAATGCTTGGGCATTTTGCAGAGAATTAATTTAATTCTTACAAAGCCTTGGAAGACAAATATAATTTGCAACACACCTGTGTTTTTTACTAGTACGGGTATATTAATATTTGTTCTATTTTTTAGTGTGTGTGTGTCTATGTCTACATGTGTGTGTGCATACACATTCCACAGTGTGCATATGAGGTCAGAGGTCAGCTTTGTGGAGTCATATTCCTCTTTCTGTCTTGACATTAGTGCTGAGATCTAAGGCACAGCAAACACTGTTACCACTACTATTCACAGAGTCATGTTGCCCGACCAAATATTCATTTGAAAACAGACAGATATTACATAATGAAGAAAGAGTGCGGGAATAAAGGTTTGAAAACTAAAACTCTTTTGACAATTTTCTAAATGCAGTGTCTAAAATTTCGGGTGAAGATCAAACAAACCAAAACACAAACTATAAAAAGGAAACATGTTCAGAAAGTATTTTTATTTGTAATGAAAATCAGTCATGTTACTAGGTAAGTAAATTTTCATAAGCACATTAAAGTTCGGAAGATGAAACTAGTCACTCACCTGTATGGAAGAGATAGAAAACAAATGTATACTGCCATTCAGATTCCCTTTAATGAAAGCTAAACCATCTCTCACATACCCACATCTCATGATGTAAGCATTCAAAAATCAATGAAAGAAGACTCTAGATGCAGATAATTTGCAAAGACAAAGAATTTTTATTCTGCAGAAACATCCAGCATGTATGGATCACCCAATCTCCAAAATGGCGACCACAAATGAAGGTGCATGCCCTTCTTATAGGAAACCAGGTAAATTCTCTAGAAAGATTAGGTAATCTCTACTGTGATTTGCAGAGGCCAGAGTGGTGACATTAGTATAACTTCAATTGTCTACCATGTTAGTTCTTCTATATTTAAAGAATCGGTTAAGTAATGTAAAATTTCATTGGTGGGTACTGGATAGGTGCAGGTGTCAGTTTCTGATTGGCCTGTGCCAGGAGGTCAGTGACCTGTATTCTTATGTCATGAATATTTAACTAATAGATGAGATAGGACTGCCCAACACAGATGCTCCATCCTGGAATAAAACGTTTTCCCATTCTTGTGACTATTCCCAAACTGTTCTTTGGGAGTGGGTTTTATGATCTTGTTCTGGATCTTATGGTCTGTTCCTGGAGCTATTGCCTATAGCCTTCTTTTAGACCTGGTCCTTAAATGGAGACATATAGGATTTATTTATCCTTTCAATGAAACATCGTTCTTAGTGTTTGTATAAGGAAATGGCCCTGTTAAACTACCATACTCTTCTTAGAGAGGAAAGAAGGGGTGTCAGGGGGCAGCAAAAATGACTTGAAGATCTTGAGTCCAAGTTGGTGGCCTTGGTTATGCTGAGATGGCTTTCCAAATTTCTCTCTCTCTCTCTCTCTCTCTCTCTCTCTCTCTCTCTCTTTCTCTCTCTCTCTCTTCTGCTCTGCTCGAGACAGCATTTTCTTGCTATTCTAAACTTGAGACATCTCTCTCTCTGCTAGTAAAAATTCTAAAAGTTATCTGGATAGCCATCGGTTTTCTAATTAAAGTTAGAAAAGCTGTTATAAAAAATTCTGGGATCTTTTGCCCAAGACAGAAATCCTGTTAGAAAAAAAAAATTCCTGCAGAGCTATTTTCACTCTCCAGGAATCTCCAGACAGCTCAGATCTCTCTAGAGAAAAATTCTAAAGAACTTCCGTTACTTTCTATTAGCTCATCTCATGCAGACCAAAAGCCCAGTTTTTTATTTACATGTCAATTAAATTATTTATTCCAGGTTCCTTATTGATTGTTTTATGAGCAGCATCCAGTGACTCCAGCCCTTTGATTCTTTGGAGACAGTATACATACATTTTTTTTCTTAACAGTGCAAAAGAATTGAGAGAACTGTCTGCCTTTGTTAAGCACAGACAATAAGCTAGTTGGGTGGGACCCTGCTCGGAAATTACCATTTCTACCAAGCCTGAGTTTAACTTTGCTCTGTGTGCTAGGCTGATCCTGAACTCAGGAATCTATCTGCCTTTGTAAACATACACGAAAAACTTACCTGGGTGGGATCTTCTGCAATCACCACTTCCTAAAACTCTTTATCTCATTCTTTAATAATTCTTTTTAACAAGTTGGCTCACAGCATAGCTGCTTTTGTTCCTTTAGATTTGTGAAGTCCCTTATATAATTCATATTACATCTTTATTTTTTACATATTTGAGAAATTGCATAAAATTGAACTCACGTATTTAGAGTTCTTTCCCATAGCCTTAAGGGATATACTGCATGTCCCAGTGCTTAACATTTTGCTGAGATATAGCCATACCCTCCACTCCTGGACTTCTCCTGTTTATAATTACCATGGAATCATTAACATTAACAGGGAAGAACAACAATATCAACCAACCAGACCCCCTATAGCTTCCATGGACTAAACCACCAACCTAAGAGTAAACATGCAGCAACCCATGGCTCCAGCCACATATGTAGCAGAGGATGGCCTTGTTGGACATCAATAGGAGGAGAGGCCCTTGGTCATGTGCTGACTTAATGCCCTAGTGTAGGGGAATGTGAGAGTGGGGAGGCAGGAGTGGGTGAGTGGTAGAGGGGAACACCCTCACAGAAGCAGAGGGAGGGAGGATGGAATAGGGAGTTTGGGGGGGACGGGGGAAGTGGATAACATTTGAAATGTAAATAAAGGAAATATCCAATTTAAAAACAAAAACAAATAACAAAAACAGAGAGGACATTCCTCAGAAGGAAAGAGTTCTCCACTGTTAGTACTGGTTCCAGAAAAAAATTTACATTATCACACAAAAAAAAACTTATGCCCACAGAAGACAGACATGACACTTTTGGAGGCTCATACCAGAAACCTGTCCTAGGGGTAGGAACCATATGACTTTGCCCCCACCAAGGCCATGGCATAAAAGTAAAGGGTGGCTTGGGGGGGGGGGCTGTTTCAGAAACCTCCATGATAAGGACAGTGAAACTGTGCCATTATGTTGATCACTTTTTTTGTTGCTGAGACATAAACAAATTAAGGAGGAAAAGATATATTTTTGTTTAAGCTTGAGGGAATATAGCTCTTCTTGAACTGGGAAGACATGTAGCTTTCAGTGGCTTGTCCCATTGTATTACAGTTGGAAATCAGAGAGAGGATCTAAGCTAAGAAAACTCAAGGTTTGTTGTACACGTTGACCATTGTTCTTCGTGTGACTTCAACTTAAAGCTGTCTACCAGGTGGAAACTGAGTATTCAGATACAAAATAAAGCAAGCACTATACATTTCAACTTCAAACAATCCCCTTTGGCCACCAGTTCTTACCAAGTGTCATTTTGCCCAGGTTTGTCTGTTATTTAAATACTGAGAAAAAAAAGTCATGTAATGGTGGCAAATGTCTTTAATCTCAGCACTCAGGAGGTAGAAATAGACAGATCTCTGAGTTCAAGGCCAGCGTGGTGTACAGAGCAAGTTCCAGGTCAACCGGTTTCATACAGAAAAACCCTGCCTGGGCAGACAAAAAAAAGAAAAAGGAAAAAAAAAAGTACCCACCACCACCACCAACAGGAAAAAGTGACAAGAAGAAATACATGGTAGCACAATACACACTCCTCTGTACTTAGCTATACTTATGGTTATATGTTTAAGATACAGCTCAAGTTATGATTTTTGTAATTGTTTAAATGATTAAAATTAAGTTTCAATAACAATTTTTATATGCTTAATGATCTTAACTGAAATTTAACTACAAAGTATTTTTTCCAGTTCTGGGCAATCTGGAATATGGGAGGAAATGATGGCATAGATAACCTTTCAGCAATGGATGTAGATATTTGCTTTCTCAGGTGTCTTTCATTAGAGTTATCCCAATAATATTGACTGATGCATCAGGTCTTCATATTGCATGAATCCTTGCCTGTCTACCTAAAGGGTGGCAAAATCAGTTGTGGTAGTATTGACACAGAGATAACAATAGTTTTATCCTAAAAGTGGCTACAGAACTCTATCTCTGTACAGACTTATGGATCAATATATTACTTTTAGCAAATTTACTGTTATGGTGATAATCAAATTAGCTTTTAAAACCAGATATCTCAAAATTTCTTTTCTAGTCTTAATTATCCCTTGATCATAACAAAAAGTCTCTGCTTTTAATCTTGTCAAGAAAATAAAAACCAGCATAAACTGGAAGTCTGTTTATGTTTTCAATGATCTCTGAAACTAATATGATAATACATAATAAAAACAACGTCAGGGTTCATAGATTCAACATAGATGACAACAACAGGCAATGGATCGAAAGAAATAATTCAAGTTTTATTTAAAGACTAAGATATAAGAGCAGCACTCTAGAATCTTCCTCTTTTTGCCAGAACTTGTTTCCCAATCACTTCTTACCAAGTATCATTTTGCCCAGGTTGTCCATTATTAAATAGTGAGAAAAAGAAATAGAAATAGGCCCTCTTCTGTATCTAGCTTTAAAAACATATCGCCTTATGAGATTTATTTGTATTTTATATGTTTATGAACTGATTATTTTTGTTAATGTTTTATTCCACTGGATGAATCTACATTTTAATCTGTTATTGTTACCCATGTTCAGACTACTTCAAGTTGATGGCCAATTTTGATTACTACATACAACAACAGGACTGATCATTTTATTTGGAATAGAAGTGTAAGTATTTATACTGGAAATACTTAAGAAAGCAGCTAGTATAACAGAGTCTGCATGTGTATATCATTAATGGACAATGGCAGCTTTCCCACAAACTATTACTTTAAAAATCCCACACTATTTAGAAATTCAAACACATTAAAAGTTCAGTCTTTTTAAAATAGCCAATCTCTCTTAGAATCCAAAGTGGTGTAAAATTCAAAGTCTCTCAACTGTGCACTCCTGTAAACTCAAAAATAAATACTCTCATATTTCAATGAACCAGGACACAGACAAAATCAAATGAAAGCAAAACAAAACTCTACAAGTGGAAATCACTAAATGTCCAACTTCTGGGATTCACTCACAATCTTCTGGGCTCCTCCAAAGGCCTTGGGTCATTTCTCTAGCTCTTCTTTCTGCAATACACAAGCTTGTCTTTGAGGATTCAGAGGATTCCAATTCATAGCTGTTTCTGTTCTTGGTAGTCATCCCATGCTACTGGCATTTCCAAACTGCTGGGCTACGCCATTATCAATAGCTTCTCATAGACTTTCTTCATGATGTCCAAGCTTCAACTTCTTTTCATGTCCCCTTCAGTCATGGATCTCAAACTGCCACTGAAGCTACAACTTCGCTAATGACTCCTCATGCCTTCAAAACCAATACCTTCTGGGTGACTTTTTTTTTAATTGGATATTTTCTTTATTTACATTTCAAATGTTATCCCCTTTCCAGGTTTACCTCCCTCCCAGGAAAGCTCCTATCCCGTTCCCCCCTCCCCCTGCTTCTGTGAGGGTGTTGCTCCCATGAGTATTTTGTTTCTCCTTCTAAGAAGAACTGCATCACCCACACTTTGGTTTTCCTTCTTCTTGAGCTTCATGTAGTCTGTGAATTGTATCATGGGTATTCTGAGTTTTTGGGCTAATATTCACTTATCAGTGAGTGCATACCGTGTGTGTTCTTTTGTGATTGAGTTACCTCACTCAGGATGATATTTTCTAATTTCATCCATTTGCCTAAGAATTTCATGAATTCATCATTTTTAGTAGCTGAGTAATACTCCATTGTGTAAATGTACCACGTTTTCTGAATCCATTCCTCTGTTGAAGGACATCTGGGTTCTTTCCAGCTTCTGCCTATTATAAATAAGGCTGCTATGCACATACTGGAGCTTGTGTCCTTGTTATATCTTGGAGAATCTTTTGGGACTCTTATACTACTAAGTTTGGCTTCCAACATGAGGAACAGTCATGGCTGCCTCTGGAACACAGCTTCTCTGTGTTGACACCAAGGAAATATTTCCAAAAGATTACTTTAGGCACAGCTAACCAGAACCACAGAATCTTAATTCAAAATAACAAATGACCCTGCTAGAGTCTTTAGACTTCCCTTAAAATTCTACTTTTTTTTTTTTTTTTTTTTTTAGTATAGAAATAGAGTTTATTTAGGGCATGGGGAGGGGAGTTAAGAGGATAGTAGAGGCAGAGAAAGGCAGAGAGAGGAAGAGAGTAGAGAAGTAGAGAGGTGGAGGCCGGCCATGACCACGTGGAGAGAGGGGGGAAGGGAATGGGGAGAGGTAAGAGATAAGAGATGTAAGAGAGAGGCAAGAGAAAGAGATGAGAGAGCAGAAACTTCACTTCTGCATTTCCTTTAACATTCTTATCATTGAAGCTCTTACAGATCAGCTCACCAAGCAGTGGACTCTCAATGGCTTTTCCTGAAGAAAGTTCAAAGTCCTTCTACAATCTCCCTCAAAACAACATGATCAGGTCTGCTAGAAAAATACCCCACAATCCAATCCTGGCATCAAAGTGTCTTAGTGATGGTTTCTATTCCAGCACAAAACATCATTACCAAAAGAGCAAGTTAGGGAGGAAAGGGTTTATTTGGCTTACATTTCCGTACAGCTCTTCAAAAGGATAATCATAGACATAAAACTTTAATGTATTTTAACAATTACATTTATTTATGAAAGTCTATGAAACATTTGATGAACTTTATCAATGTTTATTAATTTAATCGTTTTAAGATTTAAAAAAAAACCTTTTCAAATTAAACTAATTTCTTAGTTTTTTTCTTGGTTAATCAAAATGACACCATACAGTGTTTTCTTAAGGAACTGAAACTAATTTTGGGAACAAGATTGAAACTGAATGTTATGAGATTTGGCTCCTAGCCTTCCTTGATCTTTTTGGCTATAGACATAGAGGTGACCTTTATTATTAACAGGTCATTATATTCACAGGAAGAATAATTGACAACAATTACAACTTTTAAGGTTTTCACAAAATGTTTATTATTAAATTACAGTGCCACAAACAAAATGGGGAACAGGAATATGCAGGAAGCTCAGAATAATGTAGGAAAACAGCAACATAGTTTGCAATAAATTAAATTGATATTCTTTCTGAAATAAAATGCAACACAATAAATGAAGGACATAGTAAACATAAATATCCTGATACCTAAACACCCCCAAATTCATAATAAATGTCAGTAACTATATTTGTTGGACTACAACATAAAAAATAATAAAAGGTATAGAAAATATGAATAAAATTAGATGATTTGGTTGGAAAGTAAATACCTACAAAACAGATTTCAGTAAAAAGAATTAGAAAATGCGTAGGAGTGTAAAATACCAAAACACAAAAGAAAACATCTCCATAAATGAAGTAAATGAAAGGTCAGAATTTAATTGCCCCATTTAGTCAAAAATAGAATAGCAGTACAAAGTCCTACAAAAGATGACATTTCAAAGACAGGGACACAGAGATCCTAGAAACATTCAGAATTAAACATGGAAAAAACAAATACTATTATGGTATTATTAAAATTTCCCCAAAGCCCATTTGTTTAAAATTATGTCACCACCTGTGGCAGTGTTGGAAGATGGAAAAACATTTCAAAATAGGGTCTGACAGAAGGATTTAAATCACAAGGGATGTGCTCTTAACGGGAATAGTGGTAGACAAACTCAACTTCTCTAGTTTTCCTAGTTTTTAGTTTGCTTCCTGCTCACTGTGAATTGAGGAGCTTTGCTTCATCTTCTCTGTCTATCATGTGCTTTTTCCTCCATAGCCAAATAAATAAATAAAACAGAGCCAGCTGTCAGAGATCCAGAGTTCTGAAACTTGGAGCTTCAATAAAGCTTTTCTCTAAATTTATTGCTTATTCCTGACACTGCATATGTTCCTTTGCTGGTACTAGGATGAAACCATAAAGGCCATTTACGGAACAGTTTACTTTGGCTTCTAGTTTCGGGATAGCAGGGCATCAGGTGACAGGGATGGACAAAAGCAAGAGGCTGCAACCAGGATGCACAGAGAGCAAATGGATGTGGCTCTAGGGTTTAAAACGTTGAAGTCCACCTCCAGTGACATATTTCCTCAAGCAAATTCTAACATTCTAAAACTCCCTGAATATTTCTGTCAACCAAATGTTCAAATAAATGAGCCTACAGTGGCATTTTCATTCAAACCACTACAGGTATTTTGTCCTCAGATCAAAAAATGACATGAATTTCTATGTAATTGTCAAATGTTAATGAAAGCTGTTGCAACCTTTACTTTAAAAGGTGATAGAAAATAGTTTCTATCTATGATTCTATCCACTATGTATCAATGCATCATGGCAATCACATAAACATAGGACACTCTGAGAATTGACCACCACCCCATCATTTCTGAAGGACACCAAAGAACTCAGAAAGATATGACTATATGAAAACAAAAGCAAACAAAACAATAACTAAACATTAAAGAAGCAAAATGTAGACTCAAAAACCTAGCTAATTCAAAATGTAGGAGAATAAAGAAAATTTACAGCACAGTCCAAGGGACAATGACATGTGTGGGAGGGACTAGTCAAGATCAGTTCATGACAACAGAGAGTAAGTAAAAAGCAACAAACCACACTAAAATGAAAAGAAAGCCACTGATTACAATTTTGTCCCTACAGCAATGTTAGGAGTTGATGGTTGGAAGAAAGATCAAACACTGTCTAAAAAAAATTCCTGAACATTTTTCCTTTTATTGAAAATAGATTTAAAAAAAAAAATCACTTAATCTGGGCTGGAGAGATAACTCAGCAGTTAAGAGCACTGACTGCTTTTCCAGAGGTCCTGAGTTCAATTCCCAGCAACCACATTGTGACTCACAACCATTTGTAATGAGATCTGATGCCCTCTTCTGGTGTGTTTGAATAAAGTAAATCTTTTTTTTTTTTTTAAATCACTTCTTCCATCCTGAATAGTTTCTCCTTGCTCTACTCTTCCTAGTTCCTTTCCACCTCCCCTCCCACATCCCCTATTGTCTCTCATAAAACAAACAAACAAAAAACAAATAACAGCAAAACAAAAAAGTCATGTAAAGGATAATAAAACGCAATATGATACAATAAGATAAAATAAAAACTAGCACATTGGAATAGAACAAGACCAACAAACAAGAAAAAGAGCCTAAGAACAGAAACAGATACAGATACAAATACAGTTACAGAGACCAACCGGTTCTCACACTCAGATAGGTAGCCCATAAAAACACTAAACTGGAAGCCACAATGTATGCACAAAAGATCTGAAGGAAAATAAATAAATAAAAGAAGATTAAAACAAACACATCAAAATAGGAGAAAATAAATGAACAGAAGGAAAAGAGATCCCCAGAAAAGGCAAAAGCAGCAGATATAGGTCCCATTGGTCCACAAACTCTGGAATCCTTTAAAGTAGAAGCCAAGATGTATATGCATGGAAACTGGATGGGAAAAGAAAGAATATCTATCTATCTATCTATCTATCTATCTATCTATCTATCTATCTATCTATCTATCTATACACACACA
>CM052700.1:121316278-121333507 GCA_028551405.1 Uromys caudimaculatus | reverse complement strand
ATATATATATATATAGCAGAAGACCTTGTCTGACATCAATGGGAGGGAAGGCTCTTGGTCCTGGGGAGGTTTGGTGCCCCAGAGTAGGGGGATACTGGAGCAGTGGGGCAGGAGAGTGTGGGTGGGTGGGTGGGAGAGCACCCTCATGCAGGCAAAGGGGAGGGGGAAGAGCAGATGAGGGATGGGGGTGGGTGGAGGGGTAACCTGGAAGTGGGATGTCATTTGAGATGTAAATGAATTTGGAATGATTAATTAAACCAACAAAAAGAAAAGAAGGAAGGAAGGAAGGAAGGAAGGAAGGAAGGAAGGAAGGAAGGAAGGAAGGAAGGAAGGAAGGAAAGAAAAAAAATAAAGAGTGAGCATTGGGAAACCAGAGACTCAGACAGGCCTCACATGCAAAAACCTTTCCAGGGCTGAGGCAAATAGGTTGCTCCTAACAGATACTGAGGACATGAGACTTGGCTTGCACAGATGGGAAAACAGACAAGGGCAGCTTGCTAGACCAAGCTGAGGGGGCAGAGCTAGCCATCATAGGCACATAGGCCTGAGAAGCCTTCAAATGCCCAGAAGGGCAGAAGGAACATTTTCCTGAAGCTGTGATGGAACTGAAATTTCCAAATTTCTGAACTATAATGCATAAGTTTAAAACCAGTAAAAGAGAAACAAATATTTCGTCTGAGAATAATAAAATAAAGTCCTTAATGACAGAATTACATATTAAAAAGAATTCCACACAGGAAAATAGGACAGAGTTTTTGAGATAATTAAACACAGAAAAAGATTAGGGTTAGGGAACAATTTGAGAGAAATAAATAAATGGGTACAGTAAGTCAAGTCTCCAAAGAAAGGAGTAAGAAAGAAAAGTAAAATAAAGTCTCAAAAGAAAGAAAGAAAGAAAGAAAGAAAGAAAGAAAGAAAGAAAGGAAAATAAATTTTCCATAGAGAAGAAAGAGTTAGAAAGATTTAAAAAGAAACACTTTCATGTTAAAAAAAAAAAAAAAATGAAAACACTGTAAAAGATGGCATTTGGACCCAATATAATTTTGTTTTGACTCTCAACATAAAAAATAATTAATTTTTTGTAATGATTAGAGTTGCATGTATCCTCTTTTAAAAGATCAGAATACAACAGAGTTAATGCAGGAGAAGACCAAAAGTTTCCATGTCAGATTGGAGGCCTTAGAACAGAGATTAGAGGGTTCTTTAAATCAGAGTAAAGAATTTTTAGAATAGTCTAATGTGGAAACTTTAACAATAGCAAAAAGGTAGTTCTAGATGAGAAAAGACTTCAAAAGTTTGAGGAACTAGAATGGCACCACATCAGAATACAACATTTTGAGTTAAAAATATTCTGTTTAATAAAGTCACCTTAGAAGATTGTCATACAAGAAGTGTCTTTTATTTTGTAGAGTTTGGAGAATTATTTATTCCAGCATCCTGCTTAACCCAACCTCAGACTACCTCAATACCTGTTTCATCAAACTTGCTTCCAGAACAGCTTCAAAGCTGCTGAATCCAGTTGGTCTAGCTTATCAGACTGTTGCAAGTAGGACTTCAGTTAAGCCCTGAATTTTCATAGCACAAAGAAACTGGACAGCAAAAGTTAGACCTTGGTTGATATCCCAGTTTTCTTAGGGCCTAAAAGAGGCTGATGCCTCCAAACAACAGGAAACAATTATAACAGAACAACTCCCCAAATATGTGAGGTAGAGGATTTTTGGTTGTCTAGTGGGTAAATTGTTAATAGTCTTGGTTAGGGAGGGAACAAACTGGAGCTCACTAAAGCATTGAAAGATACACAGAAGATTCTTCAAAATCTATTCTAATAGGTAACTTAATAGATATTTTAAATTAATTTTTAATGACCAATGATAGAGAAATTATTCTAAATTCCTCTAGGTAAATTCATATTTATACAACATAATTAGTTGTATGCAACATGAGAGAAACATTCACTATCTAGGAGGAACTTAGAAAGCTAGCAGACTTGAAAATCCCTAAAAAATTCATAGATAAGCATATCATAAAAGAAATAGTAGAGTTTTATCTTAGTGGTAGTGTGAATACTGTGTGTGAGAGAGGACATAGGTTCCATTTTCTGAACATGCAGACTCATAACAGGTATTCTAGAATATCAAGAAAAACACATTAACATAGTGATAGAGATAGCCATTATTTTCCTACTTCATGAGATCAAACATAATCGATATTTGTTATCATTTAGCATATACTATTTTGTGATTTAATATCTTTTCATAATAATAACAGTAGTTTTAAACACTGGTTAGCATAAAATAGACAGGACTAGAAATGCAGGTCAGTGGCAGAATAAGTGTGGCTGGTCTACTTGACAACCTAAATTTAATGCCCAGCCCTGAAAGGTCAAACAAAAAATGTAAATGATTTCAAATTGTAGATGAGGTCAAAGAACAAGTATGAAGAATTATTTTCTGGCCATTCGTGTTATAGGGAGAATTTATTGTCAAGGAACAACAACAATGAAAAAGTACGAAAAAAAATTTCCTAGAACTCCTGTGGGACAGAATAGCCATGTACCATATTTAGACAAGTCATGCAAATAGAAACATTAATCACCTCAAACTTTTTGTTTCTGATTTTGGGAGTAATTTTTTTATTAGAAGAATTGATAACTCCATGGATACAGAGATATAAAACATCATGAGGACGCAGTTTAGAGGAGAATTTAGGCCCCAATGTTAGAGCTAGACAAAATGGTGTGGCCTCTGGAGGGAGAAAACTGGGGCAGCTTATGGCAAAAGCAGGAGTTTTTATGATGAAGGTAGTGATAGAGGTTGGACATAGAGAATATCAAGAGAAGTAATGAACAAAATGTCACTATGAAACAAGTCATCAATGAGCATAGATATTGTCTTACAGGTCAAGAGGACATGGGCAAAAGGAAGCTTAGGAATTTCAAACATATCACCAATGCGCACAGACTCCATGTGCACCACAATGTAAGCAGTTAATGAAGGAGTAACATTCCTTCAAGAATATTATAGTAAGACAACTTTAGGGAAATCCAAATATAAATCACAGTAATTAGATATAATCAGAATATCATCAAGAGATTAAAATAATCTAATTTTTTTTCAGAACAGAACATGGTATTCAAATCTCAGAAGGAGAGAGAAACCATAGTCAAGCATCATATTTGAATCATAACGTCACATGGAGCAGAGAGGTAGATTGAATCATGATGCATTTATATTTTAAACCCGAAGATAAAATAGCTTAGGCACATTAAGTCAGTGCTTAGAGTCTATTCTCATTGGGAGGAACATTGTATCAGGCCTTTTACTATTTTGTGTATTTATTAGAATATGTAGATATCTTCTGTTAATGTAAACTGCATTTTACTTAGCCATGTTAAATTTTCAGAGAAACATTTATTCTCACTGAAAACAATGAAGTTGTTTTCACACATTCTTTAAGCATGGATACAGACAGACAAAGGAGAAGATCCTTCTTTCCTGATATCATTTTAATGCTTCTCATTTCTCAAAGACCACCCTTAGGCAAAAGTCTTGTATCTGTTATAGAGACATTGGAACAAAGTCTCAATTCCCATAAAACATTTGCACATTCTAGGACGGAGTATTTCCTGTATTGTATTGGCATTATCAATGAGGATAGCAAAAACGATATAGTAACTAATTCATACTAAATATACCACATTTGATGCTGCAATTAAAGATAGAAAACTTGCATTAAACTCTGCTATTTTTACTGTTCTTGATTCAAGTAGGATTTTGAACCCTATTGCTCTGTTGTGATAAAAAATGACTTTTAATGCTAGCATGCATGAAAGAATATTTCAAATGTAATTTTGACTCTTAATTTTCACCATCTTGTTTCTCAAATTAAACAGGTTATAATTAATGATTCGGAAAAATGTTAATATATTCACCATGCTATTAAATCCTTAAAAAAAAGTATGAGAGATCTCGGGGGTTCAGGTTAATTGAGACTGCTGGTCCTCCCACAGGGTTGCCCTCCTCCTCAGCTTCTTCCAGCTTTTCCCTAGTTCAACCACAGGGTCAGCAGCTTCTGTCCATAGGTTGGATGCAAATACCTGCATCTGACTCTTTCAGCTGCTTGTTGGGTCTTTCAGAGGCTAGTCATAATAGGTCCCTTTTTGTGAGCGTTCTGTAGCCTATGTAATAGTGTCAGACCTTGGGACCTCCCCTTGATCTGGATCCCACTTTGGGTCTGTCACTGGACATTCTTTTCCTCAGCTTCCTCTCCATTTCCATCCCTGTAGTTCTTTCTTACAGGACCATTTATGGGTGAGAGATCTGACTGTAGGATGGCAACCCCATCCCTCACTTGATGCCCTGTCTTTCTGCTGGACCACCAACCAGACAGCATACCAGCTGATATGAGGCCTCCAACACATATACAGCAGAGTGCTGCCGGGTCTAGGTTTAGTCAGAGAAGATGCATCTAACCCTCAAGAGACTGGAGACCCCAGGGACTTTAGAGGTCTGGTGGGGTGGGGGTTAGGGGGTGGTGACATCCTCGTAGAGACAGGGGCACATGGAGGAGGTTTGGGATGTGGAACAGTCAGAGGGTGAACCTGGAGGTGAATAAAATATGGAGTGTAAAAAAATAAAAAAAATAAATAAAAATAAAATAAATATTTAAACTATAAAAAAAAAACAAAGAAAAGCATGAATATTTTGATTATAAATTCACACATCATATAACATACAGTGATATGCATGAGAGTTGGCAAATATTCTCAATGTATTGAGAAGGACTCTGTTTACATATGAGCAGACTTAAAAGAAGGAAGAGGAATGAAAATGAGGGGAAAAACATTTCAAAGATATAGAAAAACAATATGGTTGAATTTGAGATACACATACCTTTCATTTTAAAAAGAAACAAAGTTGAGGCAATGATGAGAGTTGTTAATAGTTATTTTAGGAATTATTACAGAAATAATCAATGCATTTTGCTGAGAAATCAAAATAAGAAGGCTAAGAATTGGAATAAGAGAAGCAAAATTCTTTACTCTCTGAAGATGATATAATTGTTCAGTCTATTTGGACTGGTATGATAAAATCTCACAGACTAGGCAGTTTTTCAACAACAGCAATTTACTGCATTAAGCTTCTAGTGTCTTGCAATTTCAAAACCAAGACATAGGCATAGATGGTGTGTTTCCTACATGCCAACTATATGTTGTCGATGGGACCTGCACGTGGTTAATGAGTTCTGATATGGGTTGGCTTTTGAATGTCCCTCAGTGGTCCACACGTAGTATATTGAAGGCTGGTTTTTAGCTTGCAAGGCTAAGGGTTGAAGGAAGCTTGAAAAAGGAAGGCTAGTGAGGACTTTATATGTACAAGCCCTCAAAGTGGATTGTGAGTCCCAGTTGCTTCTTGATTTACTTTACTCTACGGCCATGAAGTGAGTAGAATGACTCCACTACAAGCATTCATCATGGCCTACTGCCTCACCTAACTCAAAAAGGACCAGGTGATTATCAGCTAAAGTCTACCGTGCAGTCAATTAAGGGTTTTCCACTTATTCATTAAGACTGGTTATTGCTCTAATGTGCAGTAACGGGACTCAATGTAGTGAGTGGGTGTTCTAGATTTATTTTACAGTAGTACTAACTTTATTCAATAGGACAGTGCACCCTTGGCCCAATTGCCTCCCACAGTGCCCTTTCCAGATGCATCACATCATTAATTGGGATTTCCACATACAGATTTGTAGAGATGGAGACACAATCCATTGTATCTTCTCAAAAATTTTAAATGGTCAAGATTAAAGATGAAGCCAAGTTCAATAACTGTCTTGTGAAATACTTACTGTATTAATCGCATAAACTAAAACAAAATTAAAATAAGTTACATTTAAAACAACTAAAAGCATTTCTCTCTCTCTCTCTCCCTCTCTCTCTCTCTCTATACATATACATATATATATTATATATATATACTTTATGAAGAAAATCTTTAAGTTTCATTGAAAGCATGAAGTCCACATGAATTGAGAACAAGGTCGTGGTAATGAAATCAAGAACACAAAAGGGCCAAAATTTCCTAAATTAATATTTAATTTCAATATAAAGCAAGAAATTTGTTTAATTTTAATGTAAATTAACAAGCTAACTTTAAAATTTACATGAAATAGCTCATTTCAAACATTGAAGGCATTCCTAAAGAAAAACATACTGTAATAATATTAGCCTTGGTGTATAGTAAAGTGTATGAAACACATTAATTATTAAAATGTGGTGTTGAGGACTAGCAATACAGCAGTGGCAGTGCAGTCCAGAACACTAAACCGGTATGCTGTAATTGTCATGTATATTTCAATATATTGATTTCCTCAACTATGCAACTCCTGATAAGAGCCAATCATGTCAATTCCATGAAGCCTTGGAAACTAAGACCTGTGTTCCTCAGACTCTAATAATTTCAACATGCAGGATGATTAAAGTACCTTCCAAAGCAGAGGAATAGAGAGGACTGAAACAAACCCACAGGAATCTGGAAAATTGATAACTAACATAGATGGACTGGACTGTAAGTCAGTGAGTAACAATACAGACCCACAGAGAAAAAAAAAAGATAAGAAATAAAGAAGTGTTATCATACAGGAAAGAGACATATAATAAATATAAAAGACTATGTCTGAATTCTGACATAAAACAAATAGAAGATAATATCTCAGAGAAACAAGGCAACATTATAAAAAGGGAAAAATAATTTTTAGAAGAAATTTGAATGTATTTCATGATGTCAATATGAACCACTATTGATCGGATTCAAGACAAGCTGCCCTCGCTCAAACCACTTTGACATCTAAGAAAACTTTAGAAACAAAGTCACTTGTCTCTCCTTCACTCTCTACGTGGTAAGTTTTAGATGGTTTCTCCTAGAAGCACCTTCTCTGTACTTGATCTTACTTCTAAAGAAACTGGGACATAGGGACAAGCAATGGGGTTTTGTCTTATCAAATCACTGTTTTTCTTGGCTGTTCATATTTTATCAGATTTAAGTATATAAATATATATTTTCTTCTCTTGCGATCTTTTTCAAAATTTGCATACTACTTAAAATATACTTATATGCATTTGCATACTTTCTCCTCTCAATAGTATACCATGATGTAACAGCGCAAAGTGTAGGAGACAAGTGACTTTTGAATACAGAAAGATAGAGTAAAACTATCAGAAAATTCCAGAATTGTAAAAGCCAATTCTATCATAAACTCTACTATTAAAGCAAAAGAAATGTGAAACAGTAAGTCTAGAAGGAAGAATTTTCATTGTATTGTAAATATTTAATCTTTTTAAAGTCAATAAGGAGAAAATGTATTCTCCTGTTATTATTATATTTTTAGAACTCAAATGTTATATTCAAATATTAAAATACAAATATGCAATACTAATCAGGACATGAAAATCATACAAGAAATCAAAACAACTCATCTAAACTTATTTTACTAAAAATTTTTGTAGGTAGAAAGAAAATCAATCTCAAAAGATGTGCAAGTTCTGTGTGATTCAAGGTTATCCCATAATAGTCTGCTCAAAAAGTTCTGCAGGATGGGGTACGGTTACTTTTATGTTTTCTATTTTGACTTCTTTCAAATGATAAGGAGTTAATTTATAAGGGAAAACTTACAACTTGAGTGGATAACTTAAGTAACTGCCCTGCTCTAAGAAATGATTTGATTTACTTTATTTTTCCCTTGAATTTGTACCCCCACTGTTGTATCTCTTTTTAATCTACTTTCTGTTAGTATTACATCCTGTGGTGTTTAATTTGTCTTCCCCAGGATGCCATGACTCTGCAGACAACATGATATTGACAATCCCCTACTACAAAGCATATTCTAAGTTGACCATTAGCCTCTTCCAAAGAGCTCTCATGTGTAACCACATCTTAGACACATTAAACACTCCTAGAGAAAATGTAATTAAATTTGAATACTGAATTACTTTTAGAAGATATCTCCCTACTTATTACAAAATAATTGAAAAATAGACTAAAAATGAAAAAGGAAAGAAAGGGAAAGAGGAGACTCTACAGCTTCCGGTTGGCGTGACTGCTAAAATCTTTGTGTCCTATACAAATGCACATGCTTTTACTTGATTGTGGCCTTTATCAGCTCAACAATTTTAATTATAAACATTACTCTTAAACAACAACAAAATTCAGGGCACATTGAAAAAGGGAATATAAGTAATATTGCAGCAGATTAATCTAGTGGTCAGTCTAATGGGTACATAACCCCTTTCTTTTAGAATTGACTCAAGTAATTTGTAATGTTTTCTTCAGCTACCAGTTTTGATCTCCAACTGAGCAAATATAGAAACAGCCTGATCCACGTATTAATTCACTCATTTGTTGTTTTTTATGTTGCTTTTGTTGTTATTTTTGCAATATGGTAAGGAAATTTCTATCATTTTCTGACAAAATTAGCTGAACATATAATTGATTGACTCTTAATATTCCTGTTCTGGACTATACTGTGCTACCGCCAAAATAGAAAGTACATGATTCCTCTAAGTGTGACTGTGTCGCAGCATCAAAGAGAACAAAAATGCATCAGTTATGTTACTGTGCCTACATAAAGCCGTGAAGTGTGCAGTGAGAGAAAGCAGCACTACCTCCGTGAACTCCATTAGCAGTGAGAATATTGGAGATGGAGAGAAGATGCTCAGATTTTGTTGCTTCTATCATCCACACACATTTTTATGTAAGAAGCCCTTAATTGTAGCCACCTTTCCAATTGTCCATTGTTTAAGGAATGCAGCCAAGCAAAGGGGAGTCTAGATATTTTCTGATTGCTTTTTGACTTTCCACTAAGCTTCTTAGGAGAGATTAAATTCATATTAAGAATACAGAATGTGCCTTCTCATGTAGGCCCTAGATTACTAGAGTAGCTCAGAGCTTAAAGAAAGAAAACAATAAAACAAACAATCAAAACAAAACTAAAACATAATCAGACAAAATATAGGAGATACAGACCACGGATTGCTGTCAAAACTGATACACTTTCACCTCTTATTAAGAGCTAAATGGACTCACTCATTCCATTACAGAAATTTATTTACAGGAGTAAGGAAGAGGGTTTGAAGGAAGGCATGAGGCTCACATACACAGCCATGCAGCCTTTGAATGACGAGCCATTCATTACATTTGAGGGTGAGAGAAAAACAAATGATGGTGGCAGGCACTAGATCATGGTGTAGACATTCAAAATCCAAGTGGGTTTTGGAAAACCATGCAATGCATTGCTGATATTTTCTCAAGAGTAGTGCCTGTTTATGAAAGGTGACAGAAAGCATCTGTAAGATGAGAACAAGACAACAAAGGAGCTCCCCCCACCCCTCTGCGTTGTGAAAAGCCTGAAGTGTCAAATCAATTGTGTCTTCCTGAAAGAGGCGTTGTTTTGAGCAGAAAACAGTAAAGAAGCAGCAAATGTAGGAAGGCACTCAATTGTTTTATTTATTAAAAAGGAAGACAGAACTTTCAAAAACACCAAGCTCTGCCCAGCTTCTCAGTCTACAAGGACAAAGACTGGACACTGAGGAGAGCTATATGTGCTGTTGACTTGAAGATGCCACCAGAGCTGCATATACTAGATATGATCTGCACTTGACATATCTCCCCACAGTTTCCTTCCCTAATGATGTGAGTTCTTTTACTTTGTCTTGTCTTCTCATTCAAAAGTTACTCTTCCTTGATGAAAATGCTACATAAGCTGAAAATTGGAGCCATCTCTTAGGGAATTACTCGTGCCATGCCTTCAGTCTCTCCCAGGTATATGTGAAGTGTAAGTACTAATAAATTCCTGCTAGGTTAACTCACTATAAAAATTTGTTCCAATTAAAAGCATTCAAGGCATAAAGAAAATTGTATTTTTCTTTCCTATTCCTACTTATGAATATCTCACCAGGGTAAGTCAAACTAATTCTGACAATCAGCGATGAGAACTGTTTCTCCCATTTTCCTCACTTCTTTAGGCGTCAAAAAGAAGGGAATGCAAGCATTTGCTGCAGATAAAGGAAGGGAAGAGGAGGAAATCAAGAGTATAAGTTGAAAGAATACAGAACTGTACATCTAAAGAACTATGAATCCTGTTTTTTTAGAATCTGCACAAGTTTGTTAAGAAAGATATGCTTCTAAAAAATTCTTGAGTTCAGATTTATATTTGGCTGATTAAGACATCTTGATAAGCTGGTTATGAATAAGAAACAGGGAGAAAAACAGGACAAATGCCTTTAGCATTATTGGTTTTGTTTTTTTTTACTATTGCAACTATACAAAGAAAATTAAATAATTTATTACTTTTGCTGTGGCTTATCTATTCTGAATGTAGTCTAGGTCTGACAACGTTCAATTAAAACAGTTTGGCATTCAAATGAAAAGTTGGCAGAGAAAACAAAGAAGAGGCAAAAAAAAAAAAAAAAAAAAAAAAAAAAAAGGATACACAGGTGCTATTAAAAATTCAGTCAACCTGTATTCCCAGCATTCTTTGCACGGTTACCTTCCTTCGTTCTCATTTCATTAGCAATTTAGTGTTTAGCATGTTGGTTACAGTAGCTAAGTGTTAATTGGCTATTTGGCATGTAATGCAGAGATGAACCTGATTAATTAAAAGAGGAAGCTCCATCCTTCGAGCAATAGGACTGGGACACTGATATTGATGCCTCGGGTTCAGTACATAATGAGACTTGTAGCTTCAGGCAAACGGAGGCCGCTTGTTCTGTCTGGAGCACAGCACCGAATTAAGTATTAGCTCTGTAGTGGACCCCTGCTTATCAGCAACCTTGCTATTACTCTACTGACCCTGATGTGCATAAGCAATATTTTCATCCTCTTCCCAAGAGATTTATCTGGCTGTTGAAGTAGAAAATGAATATTTTACAGTTCACTTGTCTGATCAATTACCTACAAGCTGCTGCAGTATTTTATAGCCAGTGGGAGAGCTGTGTAGGTGATGATAGAGAAATCTGGAGGGAATCTCTGAGCCAACTACACAAAAGGGAATAACTCTGTGAATGAGCCATCAGTAACAGTTCTTTGTTCATATGAGTCTAGCCAGAAATTACAGTGTAACCAATTAATGTACTTAAACGCTACTCACTAGAATGTGAATTCTAGAGGTGAGGAACTGTGCAAGCATGGTTGGAGGGTAATGAAGCACAGAATGGTCCAAAGCCAACCTTTGTCAAAGCAACACCTCCCTTAGCCCTGCCAGGTTTAGATTTGATACTTGGATGAAATTCTTTTTCAGTGACACTTTGGAATTAAAATGATGAAGTGAATGAGTCAAATGTGCTTACCGTAGACAGTAGTTTGCTGCCATTTGAGTACTGGAATATATTTTCCTCATCAACGTTTATGGAAAACCTTTATTAAGGAAGATACAGATTTGTATAATACTTATAGTTTAATAACACTTTGTATAATATTGATTAAAAAGATTAAGTGACCTTTTAAAAAGAATAAATATCCAAAGAATGACGTTGTGTCTCTTTAAGAACTATTTCATGACTCTTAGCTATATTGTTAGATTAATCTTTAATGGTTTAGAAATATTTTTACATTTTAACATTTATATTTTATGTCACTGAACTATTTATTGGGTGATATAGTTGTCCCATGGTTTACATAAACAGATAGCAGAAGTGTGATGAGAGATTTTAAGTGATAGAATGCCTTAGCCATTACATCTGTTTAATAAAGTCCACTGCCGTATTGGAAGAATAAATTTAACTTCATCTGATACAGTGGAAGGTAATACATTGCCTTCTCACTTCTGGAACAGTAAATCAGAGACTTGTATTTAGAAAAGAGAACTCAGAAAAGGTTAATATACTTATAACAACTATGAGAGAGATTTTCTGTGATTAAAAAAAAAGATGAAAATGAAAGAAACACAAGTCTGTATTTACAAGTAAAATGCTGTAGAATTTTATACTTTAAATTTAGAAAAAGAAGCATGTATTTAAATTGTGGTGGTAAAGTTTTATTTTACTAAATTAAACAAAATATTCCAGTAGTTAAAAACTTAAAATAAAATCACTAAGGATTAAATCTAAAATATTAATGCACAAACTATGTATTTATATATGCTCATACATATAGACTCATATTTAAATCCACCAAACCCACGTACTCATACACCATGACCTGTGCACTCATATGTGTGTACACTCAGGGGTTGGAATATTTGACTCCTGGTTCTATCACCATTTCTGTTTTTGTTTTAATCCACCACTACATCACAAAACATAAAATAAAACAAGTCTGAATCAATGGATAGAAATATTAATCTGAAATCATATATTTACATTTTACAATGAATTCAAACATCATGTATCTGTTTGCACTGAAATCTTCCCTTATGCAAATGCCAACGTTCATTTAATTTCATCATGCAGATTCTTTTCTGAAAAAATTCTAGCCACCATGATTAGTCTATGCCATATAATGCCAAGTGTTTGAAAAAACAACAAATTGGTAGTACATGTATAAGAGCACAAACCAAAACTATCTAAAGGTCTCAATGCAACACACCAGACTAAAAAGTCCTTCAGAAAGTGTAGCAATAAGAACATTGCTTTCAGAATAAACTTACAAAACAATTCTATCAGTTTACTGATTTATTTTCCTTTATTTTTAATCTACTGACTGAATGCCTTATTGCTTTTGGCAAGAACAGAAAGAGGATATATCAATCTTTTCTTTGCTGATTTTGTAACTAGGACAATTTTACCTCATTAGTTTTTGCTGCCCTTTCTCTATTTTTTCAAGAATATTTTTAAGTCTCCCAATTTCCTACTTATTTGCTTCATTTTTCTCTTTCTGTTTTTTTCCCAATAGTAGATGTACAAGAGTGTGATTTTCAGGATATCAATTGCTTCTCCCATAGAAGTTTACCTGGTGGGTGTGGAGATGTCAAACCTAGAATATTCAAATCTGGGATCTGAAGCACTTAATGTACAGTAAAACACATTATGTTATATTTATATATCCCAAACTAAACCCTATGACTTCCACGAACCAATATTTGAGGGCATATATTTATGATTTAGTATCAACATCAAAATCACAGATAAATGTCTAATAGAAAATATACGTCTGTGGGTTACTAGATATAATCCAGACAAACATACAGATCTTCCCCATAGTTTTCCCCATGTTCTGCAATAATGGAACACACTATGGAAATTATGATGTGAACCTCACACTAGATCCCCTAAAGGACTTGAATGTCATTCATAGCAAATTTCAATGAACAATCCATCAGGACTCACAAAAGATCCCCAGAAGCAACTAGATACCTGTTAAAGAAATTTTTTTTTTTATGGTTGTTGCTGATCATTTTGTTGTTGTTGTAATTTGCTTGTTTATTGTGCTTTAGTGTTCCATATTAATTTAACACTTTTGGTTTTTCAAAATGGTTAGCCTATGATGATATCGCTAGTTGAAGCTTTGGCAGAAATCAATTTACCCTAATATACACTTAGGTATCTGACTCTGTGGAGCTATCATTAGTATCTAACAAGATTCTGAAATTTTTTACAGCAGTTGCTAAACTTAGGAAGTGTTCATTTATGTCAATGTTATATATAAATATTTTCTAGAGCCATGACATAAGAGTACTTTTAAAATTCAGATTAGAATGCTATAATTGACTGATTTAAAATTATTGAATAGAGCTGACTTATTGGTTATGGATAGGAATTGTGACATCTGGCTTCAAATATGTGAAGTGTTTCTGTATTGTGCTTAAAGAATTAAAAAAAGGTTTCTATTATGCTATTCATTGCTTTTAATAAAAAATAAATTATGATTACATTACGAATGCTTGTATGATTAGTTTTCCAATCAGCTTAACAGTTTAGATTGAATTTAAAATAATATTTGACCCAGTTAACAGAAAGCTATCATTTCAGGGGATTACATGAATGAAATTTAAGTTTTGGAGCTATTAAATAGAGCGCACTGTATAAGCTTTCTAAAAACACCACCAAAGCAACTAGTAACACATGAATGGAGGAAACAGAAAGGAGGAGAAGTGAAAAAATATTCCTGTCTTCATCCAAGGAAACAGAAGTGTGTTCATCTTGTTCGTCATACTTTGTTTTGCTATTGAGATACACACATAGACACACACTAACACGCAAAAGACATACACACAGACACACAAACACACAGGCATAAACACAAACACAGACACATAACAGACACACAAATAGGCACAGACACACACACACAGATACACACACAACCACAGACATGACAGAGGCATAAGCACACACAGATACACAGAAGCACAGAGACATATATGCAGACAGACAAAAACACACATTCATATACTCAGGCACACAAATATATACATAAACACAAAAAAACACACACAGAGGCATACACATAGACAATTACACACAGAAAGAACACAGAAACATAAACACAGAGAAAGACACACAAGCACATGCACCACACATACACATACATGCAAACACACATACATATAGAGATATATACACAAACACAAAGGCATACACCCAGACACAAACATACACACACAGGCATACTCACACAGACACAAGCACATACATAGAGACACTCACACAAGTGTGCAAATGTACAGACACTCAATCACACTCAGACACAGACACACAGACATGTACACAAATACACACACAACCACACACACAAATACATATCAACACAAACCAACATACACTGACCCACAAAACACACATAAATACACAGACACACAAACACACATAAACTCACATATATACCATCCCACACATAAATATATACCATCAGACATACAACACACAGATAAACACACAAATACAGACACACATGCACAGACAGAAACACACATATGCATATACACAGGCATGCAAACACACACAGAGACATGCACAGATATAAAGATACACAAACACACAGAAACACATAGGCATACATATACAAACACAAATACACTGACACAGAAACGCACACACGAACACAAACATACACACACAGACACAAATACACTGACCTGCATTCACACCACAGACAGAAACACACACACATACACACACACACAATCACACCCACACACCCACACACCCACACACCCACACACACCTTTGGAATAAGTTTACTGTTTCCTCAATAGACAAGAACACTGTAGGTTTACTTCTCCAAACTTTTCTGTTCTGAACAGGAGAGTTAAGGCTATAGAACTCAAAGAAGTTCACTGTAATAACCATTGATTCTTTTTTTCTGTAAAGTAGGAAATGAATTTTTCTAAGAGGGCTGGAAGAGCATTTCTGATCCCCAGTACCTTGAAATATAGGCAATTGTATCAACTGTTCAAGTGGGTGCTCAGAACTGAACATGGGACTACCAGGAAAACAGTATATTCTCTAAGCTTCTGAGCCATAGCTTCAACTACAAGAGTTAGATTTTTCACTAGTGAGAAAATTATGAAAGAAGAAAATACTTTCTAATAATTTTATGCCACAAGAAAATGAATTCTGAGGATAGATCTTACATTTTTAAACAACAACAACAACAAAAAAAAAAACTTGTAACGCTGTTAATTGTTCTGCACAATAGGAAGTTAGCTCTTGGTGATATTTCATTACTTATACATGACTCTTGACTAAGTAATAGGCACATAAGAGCCATTTTCTTCAAATTCAAGTAAAAAAAACCTGGTAAGACTAGTGATAGAATTTCTCTGGATGTATTTTTTTTCTCTACAATATTTACAACACTTTGAAGCAATCATTAGTTCCCCTGACATGGTTAGAAAAGTCAAATGGCTCCATCTTGTTGAATATTAGTATGCCAAAGAGCTGATGACCACTGAAACTCTAGAAGAACATCATGCGATATAATCACACACCTGAGCCTGATGGGTAATCTCTGTAATTTTGGTGTAAGCAAAGTTTTAATAACAAAGAATTTTGAAGGTGGTTTGAGACCTCATCCCACCACTGGAGGCCCTGTCTACCTACAAGAAGTGGTCTCTTCAGGGTCCATCTCCCCACTATTGGGTATTTAGGCCAATGTCACTCTCCTGAGTCCTATGACCATCTCACATCTCAGGTCTCTGGGACTTTCTAGAGGCCCCCCCCTTCTCCCCAGTGGCTGCATATTTCCATTAATTCTCCTGGCCCTTTGGGCTGCTCTCCTGTCTCCCTCCCCCCATACCTAATCCTGTGCCTGTTTTCCCCTCCTTTTCCACTGTCACACCCAGATCCCTCCCTCTCTTCCTTCCATGATTATTTTCTTCCCCCTTCTAAGTGGGATTGCAGCATCCACACTTGGTCCTTTCTTCTTGTCAAACTTCTTACGGTTTGTGGGGTGTATTGAGGGTATTCTGTACTTTTTGGCTAATATCAATTTATCAGTGAGTACATACCATACATGTCTTTTTGGATCTGGGTTAACTCACTCAGGATGATATTTTCCAGTTCCATCCATTTGCCTGCAAAATTCATGATGTCCTCACTTTTAATAGCAGAATAGTATTCCATTGTGTAAATGAACCACGTTTTCTGTACCCATTCTTTGTTTCAGGGGCATCTGGGTTGTTTGCAGTTTCTGGCTATTATAAATAAGGCTGCTATGAACATGGTGGAGCAGTTGTCCTTGTAGTATGGTGGAGCGTCTTTTGGGTATATGCCCAGGAGTGGGATAGCTTGGTCTTCAGACAGAACTATCTCTTTTCTGAGGAACCGCCAGATTTATTTTCAGAGTGATTGTACCAGGTTGCATTCCCATCAGCAATGAAGTAGTGATCCTCTTTCCCCACATCCTCGCTGGAATGTGCTGTCACTTGTGATTTTGATTTTAGCTATTCTCATCAGTGTAAAGTAGAATCTCAGGGTCGTTTTGATTTGCATTTCATTCCTTTAAGTGCTTCTCGGCCATTCAAGATTCCTCTTGTTGAGGAATTCTCTGTTTAGCTCTGTATCCCACTTTTTTTTTTTTTTTTTTAAGATTTATTTATTTTATGTGTATGAGTACATTGTCGCTGTCTTCAGACATACCAGAAGAGGGCATTAGATCCCATTACAGATGGTTGTGAAACACCATGTGGTTGCTGGGAATTGAATCCAGGACCTCTGGAAGAGAAGGCAGTGCTTTGAATCCCTGAGCCATCTCTCCAGCCTCCTGTATCCCACTTCTTAATTGTGTTATTTGGTTT
>CM052700.1:121269769-121315778 GCA_028551405.1 Uromys caudimaculatus | reverse complement strand
TGTTATCTATGGTATCTTCTGCTCCTGAGATTCTCTGTTCTATTTCTTGTATTCTGTTGGTGATGCTTACATCAATGGTTCCTGATCTCTTTCCTAGGTGTTCTAGCTCCAGGGTTGTCTCCCTTTGTGATTTCTTTATTGTTTCTATTTCTATTTTTATCTCCTGGATATTTTTATGCATTTCTTTTGTCTGTTTGATTGTGTTTTCTTGCACTTCTGCCTGTTTGATTGTGTTTTCCTGTAATTCTTTAATGGACTTTTGAATTTCCTTTTGAAAGGCTTCTCGTTGTTTATCACTGTTCTCTTGTATTTTTTTACGGGTGTTATTCATTTCTTTCTTAAAGTCTTCTATCATCATCATGAGAAATGATTTTAAATCTGAGTTCTGCTTTTCTGGTGTGTTGGGGTATCCAGGGCTTGCTGTGGTGGGAGAGCTGGGTTCTGATGGTGCCGAGTACTCTTGGTTTCTGTTCTTTATGTTCTTACCCTTGCCTTTTGCCATCTTGTTGACTCTGATGTTAACTGATCTTACTCTGTCTGTTTGTGGCTTGCCCCTCCTGCAGGCCTCTGTGTCAGTACTCCTTGAAGACCAGCTCTCTCTGAGAGGTGTTTGGGTTTGGAGAGCTGTGGCACCGGGTCTGCTCTGGGGTGCAGAAGGAAATCGGAAAGATCCTGTCCCCAGCTGTCCCTTGGTTCCTATGCCCTGATGGCTCTGCAAGGGTCCCTCTTTTTCCAATGGGTTTGAGCAGAAGTGGTGGTTTTGCCTGTGCTCAAAGGTATTTCAGCCCTCCTGGGATACCCGCTCTCTCCTGGAGCCCTGTGGCCTAGGCTGGGGTCCCCAGGCACAGGCCCCTGGTGGCCCAGGAAGAGGTCTCCACCCACAGGTGGGAACTGGAAGGGTCAGAGATTTTGTGTCCCCCGCTTCTCAGGTCCTGGGTCCAGGCAGATCCGGGTGGGTCCAGGTGAGAGGTGTTGCTCCCCTTTATCCCACTCATGGCTTTCCCACGCTCCTGGGAGGGTAGCTTTTTCTGGTGCTCATGGGCTATGGACTCCTGGTGGCCCAGGCAGAGGTCTCCGACCACAGGTGGAAACCAGAAGGTTCAGAGATTTTGTGTCCCCCGCTTCTCAGGTCCTGGGTCCCGGCGGATCCGGGTGAGAGGTGTTGCTCCCCTTAACCCCACTCACTGCTTTCCCAAGCTCCTGGGAGGGTAGCTTTTTCCGGCACTAGTTGGCTATGGACTCCTGGTGGCCCACGCAGAGGTCTCCGCCTCCAGGGGGTTTCTATGCCCGCCTACCTTGGTCCCTGTGTCTCCCAGGTTCGGAGCAGTTCCTGGTGAGCTGTGGAGGTTGTCTTGGGCCCACTCCCGGCTTTTCCTAGCTGCTGGGAGGGTATCTTTGTCCTGGAGCTAATTTGCTATGGAGCCCTGTGGCCCAAGCTGAGGTCCCCGCCGCCGGGCGGAATCGGTGAGTGCTGGGGCTCATTTTGCCCCCACTCGGGGCTTTTCCACGTTCCTGGGAGAGAAATTTTCTCCCGGGGCTGCTTGACTATGGAAACCTCATGCTTTGTTTCTTAAAAGCATCTACATTCTCACGTTCTTACAATTTTTCTGTCTCCTAGTCCACATAGAAACTTGAGCCTTCAAGTAGGGGTGTAACATATACTCCATTTAGGAATGGGCTCTCCCAAGTCTCTTTTTCAAAAACTGCATATTTAACATAGGTGAATCTATATGTTAATTCACATCATCTTAAGTGTTTCTGATAAGGACTGGATAATGTACTGATTTATTGGTACTAATTCATAAGCTATCACAAGCCATTTATAGTGTGTTCATTTATCAGAATAATTGTAGTAGTTTTTTTATATGGTCCATGATGTACCTAGTCACGGGTCTTGAGCTCACTAGCACTGTCAGGTATGGGTTCCATCTTGTGCATCAGTCCTTAAATCCAATATTAAAGCAGTCTGATACTTCCATAACATTAGTGGTACTATTATTCCAGTGGGTGTAAATCGGTGGTCTGGAATTTTAACCTAAGATTTTTAAATTTTTTTGTAAGTTTGTGCATAATAACACGTATCATTTTCTATTACTATTTTAGTTTTTTTATTTATCTAATTAACTCATACTTAGAACTTGAACACTATTCTACTAAGGATTAAATAATTTTGTCAAATTTTCTTTTGTGTTTTTAAAATAAATTAGCCACTATTAACTTTAATACTCTACACAATCATACTCTGATGTTTGGATGACAGGGAAGTGATAGTTAAAATTTCTGCTGTATTCATTCACTTTGAAAATCTATCTCAGCTTAATATTACTAAAGTAATTTTATTGTTTACAAAAGTTTCTCAATATGGATTGCTATAAAATAACATTAGTATTACTTCAAAGAAATATCTTCAACATTTTGAAAGTCATTCATTACAAATAGTGATATAGTGATTTTTTAAAATGTATTCTGCTAGTTCCTTGAAAAATATGTTTACCAGTTCTTATAGAATTTCATATAATGTGTTTTTCATTATTTATATATTTCTTTTTGTGTGTGTGTGTGTCTTTTATTGAAAGTAGATTTTTTTCCTCACACACTGATTAAAGATTTTGTTCCCCTATATCTCCCAGTTCCTCCAAACTCCACTCCCAAACAGACCCTCTCCTTTTCTGTTTTTCCTTAGAAATCAAAAAGGCATCTAGGGAATAATAATAAGATAAAACATAATAAAATATAACAAGGTAAAACAAAAACTATCACGTTGAAATTTGACAAAACAAATGGAAGGTAAAGAGACCAAAAAAGGCACAAGAATCAAAGACCCATTCATTCCTGCATTCAAGAATATCAAAAACAAAACAAAACAAAACTCCACATTGGGGGCCATAAAATATACATCGAGGACCTGGTGCAGACTTATGCAGCCCCTGTACTGCCTCAGTCTGTGTGAGTTCATATGAGCTTTGATCGTACTGATTTAGTTAGAAGGTCTTTGGTTTTTGGTGTCCTCCATCCCCTCTGCCTCTTATACTCTTTCTCCTTCTTTTTCCATGGGGTTCCCTGACCCATGAGAGGAAGGTTTTGGTAGCCACATTATGTTTACCGCCGAGTATTCCAATGTCTATCTCTCTTTGCATAGTATGTGGCTGTGGGTCTCTGTATTTATTACCACGTGATGCAGGAGGAAAACTTTGATCATCCTGAGCAAAACAAGTATCTCTTGAGTGTAGCAGAATGTCATTGGAAGTAATCTTACTGCTACTTTTTTTCTGATCAGTAGTGTTTGGTTTTACCCTAGGTTCCTGAACTCTCTAGTCTCTGGTTCTTGGTCATTCAAGCATTCACCTAACCTTGAGAGCTTGTTTGGAGGTTTTACCATGAAAGCACAGCTATTCACACACCCTTAGCTAAAGATTTGTCTGCAAACAGCCTAAGCTCCTGCCAAAGTTACGTATATGCACTGCACATACTGATTGTAAATCCTTATTACTGAAGACAATACCCAAACAACTAATTAAATGTGGAGAAGTCAATTGGTACCTACTTAGAGCCTTCAACCTTATGGACTAGTATTCATGTTATTGGGCATCACTCTGTACTCTACAAAAGGAGAAAGATAAATACCAATCCATCTACAAACTCTTAGATCTACAGTAATAACCTGCCTGAAAAATATGCTGGTACAAGAATGGTACAAAGCTTGAGGGAATAATTAACCAATATCTCATTTGAATTAAGGCCTACACAATGTGATGGAACCAAAACCCAATAACTCTTGGGTGGTCAGGAATCTGAGACAAGATAGGCCAGGAATTTAGGAGAAAGCCAAATACTACTGTTCTACTAAAGGAACATAGCAATAAATTATCTCCTAATGGCATTCTGTTATACTCAGATCTGTGCCTTAGTCAGCCATCATCAGAAAAGACTCTTTTTGCCGAAGATGGGAACAAAGGCATACAAAAGGCAGAAAGTGAAAGACTTGGAATACTCAACCCTAAATAGGCTGTCCTCATTAAATTCTTCTACACAAGGTTCAGAGAACAATGTGGAAGTAGAGAAGAGAAGAGTGAAAGAACTGTAGAGAATAGAGGACACAAAGAAATCAATCATACAGTCTTCTAAACAAAATAGGACTGGCAAACATATGAACTCAGAGACTGAAGGAGCACGCATAGGGCCTGCACTAGTCTTCAGTAGGTGGGGACCTAGACTTGAAAGGACATGTATACAAATAACCCAAATTCCTAACCCAGAAGCTATCTCCAATTGCTAGACCCTAGCAAATAAAGTACTACTCCAAGGGAGCATCACTGGGGCAAACAAGCAGTCTTATGTGTAGGCATATTGCAATCAGTAGATGACCAACACAAAACAAACAGTGGTATTTTTGGAGGTTCTTTGTCTCATTATGTTAAGTCAGTGCATTTTATTTGTTTGTTTGTTTATTTGCATTTCTTTTAACCTTACAAGTCATTTGTGTATATATTATGGCTTTCAGAGATGTGTTTTTATGGAATTTCTCTTTGTGGAAATGTGTGTGTCTTTGCATCTGTATGCATTTCTTATTATTTCTCTTTGGTACTTTTTCTTGGTTGGTTAAAACATTTCAGCATACAATTTAATGGCAGCCTTTTGAGATCCCAGATAAAACATGCAAGAAACCTAGGATTATAAATCTAACTCTTAAAATTGTTGCTCAGATAAATATATTTTTAAATTTATATAATAATTTTTACATAACAATGGGCTATTAAAATAAACATACCTACATCAGGCATAAGAAATACTTTTGGAGCAAATTTGATAGCAGCATTCTAAGCTATTTTATTTATTTGGACTCAGTAAATTCCTCTTCAAATAAAAAAAAAGTATGCATATCCTTTGAGAACATGTTGCAAAGTGATCATCCCATCCTCATGAATAGAAAATGAGGTTGGATGGGAATTTAATACCACATGCGTCCCTAAAGAGTTTTTTATCACATCATTTCTATATTTTTGCTGCTAGGAGTTCTTGTATCTCCCAATGCAATGTGCTGCTCTAGGGGTTTAAGATCACATTTAAACATAGAGGGATGAGGGAGAATAAAAATGAGGGATGAAGTTGGCCTGACAAGATTAACTTGGTATAAAAATTTATAAAATTGTATATAAAATCCATACTTTCTCAACTGGATCAACTTTCTCTAGAAGGAAAAATATCTAATATCTATTTACATGGTCATTAAACCAAAAATTAATTTCTGGCAATGAAGGATAGTATCCTCAAAGGAATAATATAAAATATATGGGAAATAAGCAACTTTGATAAGAACGAGAGATGCCATAGATTTTATTCTTCCTTGAAAGTAAGTTCTGTTGTGCACAACTATTATGCAGGAGGCATCAGATTGTTCTGAAGCCAGAAATAAATATTCATGGAAATAATCTAGACAGATAAGAAAATAACCAGTTGTGCGTGTAAGTTTTGATCCCTTGATTTTAGGAGGGATTATTTTAGTGATGTGTTTTGAATTTTAAAAATGTCTTGAGTCAGGGTTGAAGACAGAGAATGAGAAGTTGATCAGCACTCTAATCAGAAATGGTCGAAACAGTTGGAGCTCTTATGGTCTAGGCTGGTTAAGAATGCCTCTTTCTTGGGAATCCTGCTGTACTGTCATTAACCTCTTTGCTTCAGGTTTAGATACATACAGAGTTTTGAAATTATTCAATTTTTGATTATCTAGTTGTATTCTTTACTTTTTAGGTCTCAGCTTTGTGTCTAAGACTTTAAACTTTACCTACAAATTGACCTTATGATTACTGAGGTTTGAGATTTGAGAAGTGGGAAATTATACTTATGTGATAGTTTTTTATGATGAGAAGCTGTATTAGGTGGTTTTATTCTTTGTTATCTTATTAAATATTGCTCTCACAAGTCAGAAAATAATTACCCATGAGGGAGATCATGGAAGCTACGTTTACATATCTGGGTGGATCAGGAAGCAGAAAGGGCAATTCTGGAACTCTGCTGGATTTTTTCCTTTCTCCTGTTTGTATTTTATCCTAGACCCTAGCCTAGAAAGTGATGTTGTCTACATTCACTGTGGGTCTTATCCTTTAGTGAATAATTTCTGGAAATTCCCTCAGAGGCACACCTATACCTATGAGTGTCTTAATCCACTCAAACCACAATCAAAATTATCCACAGAAAATGCAAAGCTGCTCTTGTTTCTGTTCATTGCGGATTCTGTGCCACTATTTATGACTGATCAGGATGAAATGCTGACTTTGATTACTGACTAAATCTTTGGGAATGTCTCTACTTCTCTATTCTATATTTTCTTTCTTTACAAAATCGGAATTATGCTTCCTACCTCATTGTGATTCTGGGAGAACTCAGTTGTCTAAGAAGTAGTGTATTGTACATGCTCTCTAAACAATAGTGATGGCATTATTTTCCTAGCCGCTAGGTTTAGTTATAAAAACTTAATCATTTTATTGATTAATAATGATCAAATCATGTGTGTGTGTGTGTGTGTGTGTGTGTGTGTGTGTGTGTGTGTGTGTGTGTGTGTGTGTATGTGTGTTTGCTCCTGGGAACTGAACCCAAAGACAATACACAGTAATTACATACTCTGTTCCTGAGCCACATAGACAACCTCTTAGGGTCAAATCTGAATCCTGGCTTTGTTTCTCTTAAAGGAGATGTTGATGTTCCAAGAAGCCTGGGTGGGAGGGGAACAACTACTAAAGAAAGGAAGAGAACAGAGCCAATTCTACCATGCTTGTTCAAATGGCCATGCTTGTTGAGGTCTTAGCATTTTAAACAGGTACATTTTGAGTAGCAGTGACCAGAACATTGTTGTTTTGTCTCTCTGTGGTGAATACCAGATGGAGTCCACAGCACAGTGGGCTCAGTCACATACTACAAGCTACAAGGACCCACTTGTTAAAAATGCTATTTAATGACTGAACAGGTTTTGGAAAGCCGTTGATGAAAGTCCCTTTCATTACCATAATACCTACATTTTGCCACTCTTCCGTGGACTTTGAGAACCCTGTTTTTGTGCAGGAACAGTGGTTATGTTTTCTAATGAAGTAGTTCAGTCACATTTATGTTGACTTGTAACAAGGTACATTTCCTCTTCAGCAACCGCAGGTTCCCTAGTCCTCCAAAAGCCTTTTAAACACTAGCTTCTTGGAGCAGCTGACATCTGTGTTTTGCTTTATACAACCTATGAGGAAAATGGGTATTATTTAAAGAACTCATATCAGAAATACCAGAAAGTTTGTAATTCTCCTGCCTTTATTTTCAAGGATTGTTATTTGGAAACTGAAGAAGTGAAAGAGGTAATCCAAGGTCCTGAGTATCAGACTTTTAGGTTAGAGCAGCTATGGAGTAAGCTCAGCCATGGGAAATCCCAAACTAACTCTTTTTCTATTCTGAATTTTAAAACTATTCCAGATTTCCCTACCTCTCATGGTTTTACAAATGCATCAATTTTTTTTCCATGTGAATTGGAGTTCTTTAAATTGTGCCCACTTATGGGTTCATATGTCACAAGCTGCTATTTCATTATTTCCAGACTTTGTGTGTGTGGGGTGTGTGTGTGTGTGTGTGTGTGTGTGTGTGTGTGTGTGTGTGTGTGTGTGTGTGTGTGTGTGTGTGTGTATGTGAGAGAGAGAGAGAGAGAGAGAGAGAGAGAGAGAGAGAGAGAGAGAGAGAGGAGTTTGTGTGTGTGTACAAGCATGTATATGTGTATGCATGCACACACTAGTACGTGTGAGTATGTGTGGAGTCTGGAGGTGCCCTGAATTGACATCCCTTTATTTCTTTGTTCTTTGATTGTTTGTTTGGAGACAAGATCTCTAAATGGGTCCTGGAGCTCAGTTTAGGCTAGGCTGCCTAGGAACTGCGCCATAGAAATCCTACTGTTTCTACCTCTTGGTGCTGAGATTATAAGCAAAACATCACTAGGCTTTTAAAAGTGGGTTATGAGGATCTAACTCAGGTCTTCATGTTTGTAAGTCAAGTATTTTACCCACTGAGCCACATCCTCAGCTCTTTCCAGACCACTAACAAGGATATTTCCCTGGTTAGGAGAGCAACAACAATTAAAATCCTGGTGTTTTAATTTGTCCTCTGCCACAGAGACTGCTAAGACAACCAAACATCGTTTTTTCTTGTTACCTGGAAGAATTGGTAATCATAGTGGTTTGAGACAATCCTAAATCTGGTTTTCTTGTTCGTCTACTAAAGTCATTGAGACATGTGGCTTAGTGGCTAAGAAAAAGAATATTCAGTGTACAACTTTGGCTTTCTCTTTGTCACACCATGATTAAGCTTCCTTATCTTTCTATGTGCACAGGCAGAAATAGCTAAAATCCAGACTTAAAAGAGATTCTGTGACCATGGAATGAGACATGGGCATGGGAAGCCCGTGTGACTGCTCAGTGTGACTGCTGGCATGCACAGTAGAACATTATCCTTAGCTAGATTCAAGCAAAATAAAACTGTAATAAAAAAGCAATAATTTAGAAGTATTTTCCTTAAATTAAGCAACATTATTTAAAGAATTTTACCTAATTAAAGAAAATATTATTGTGATATTCACCCAACACATACCTGCAGTGACTAATTTTGCTTCAGCCTCTGTGACAGATATCTGAGGGAACAAAAGGGATAGAGCTCCAAGCCCTGGTGACTCCTGAATGGCGTTCACAGATTCCTAATAGTGAACTTTTGTCCTTTAAAGGTTGTTTCCTTTCACTAATGTCAAGAAATCACAATTCTTCTCAGCCTTTTAAAAGTATGAGTAACTAAAATCCATTTATCAGTGAGCATATATCATTCATGTCCTTTGGGATTTGGGTTATCTCACTCAGTATATGTTCTAGCTCTATCCACTTTTCTTTGAAATTCATGCTGTCCTTGTTTTTAATTGCTGAGTAGTACTCCATTGTGTAAAGGAACACAGTATCTGTGTCCATTCTTCAGTTGAGAAACATCTAGGTGGTTTCTAGTTTTTGACTATTACAAATAAAGCTGCTATGAACATATTGAGCAAGTGTCCTTGTGGCATAATGGTGCATCTTTTTAGGTATATGCCCAGGAATGTAATAGCTGGGTCTTGAGGTGGATCTATTCCCAATTTCAGAGAAACTGCTAGATTGATTTCCAGAATGGTCATACAAGTTTACACACCCACTAATAATGAAGGAGTGATCCTCTTGCTCCACATCCTCACTAGTACGTGCTATCTTTTTAGTTTTTTATTTTAGCCATTCTGATGGGTGTAAGGTGGAATCTCAGAACTACTTTGATTTTCATTTCCCTGATGACTAAGAGGACTGAACATTTACTTTAAGTGCTTCTTGGCCAGTAAAGATGCCCCTTTTGAGAATCCTGTTTATTTCTCTACCCCATTTTTAATTGGGTTATTTGGATTGTTAGAGTCTAATTTCTTGAGTTCTTTATATCTTTTGGATGATAGCCCTCTGTCAGATGTAGGGTTTGTGAAGATCTTTTCCCAATTTGTTGGGTGGTGTTTTGTCCTACTGATGGTGTCCCTTGACTTACAGTAGTTTTTCAGTTTAACAGACCTAAGGAAACGAAATAACAAGGAGAGCCCAAGGAGGGATGGTTGAATATTTCTCATAAGGGAAAATAAAATAGATATTAAACATAGATGGAGGGAAGGAACTGGAATGTGGAGGGGAATGTGGGAGCAGGAGAGGGATGAGGGTGTAGGGAGGGAGAGCAGGGGAGAGAGAACAGAAATCTAAGCTGATAGGCATGACTATCTCTAAGATATGACAGAGACCAGGGAGAGGCTGGGAAATCCCAGAGTCTCTATGATGACTCTAGCTGAGACTCCTAGCAGTGGGAAACATGGATTCTGAAGTGGCCACTTTCTGTAGTCAGGCAGGACTCCCAATGGAGAAATGACATCAACACACCCCCAAAACCTTAGACCTAGAATGTGCCCTGCCTACAAGATATGCAGGGACAAAGATAGAGCAAAGAATGAAGGAATGACCAACCAATGACTAGGCCAAGTTGAGACCCATCCCATGAGTAAGATTCAATCACTGATGCTGTTAAATATACTCTGTATGCTTGCATAAGAACAACAAAAATGTACAAGATTGAGTCTCACCTGAGGTTTCCACTAAAATTGTTGAGCACAACTCTAACACTCACTGGGAAACACAAATTTACTTTATTAGCATGCCCCTGCTTTTCTTGCACAGTGCTAGGGTGTTGCCGTTTTCTCTCAGGACTTGGTAAATTGTTGCATAGAGATTAAATCATCTGGCACCTGGGAATCAGGAACACATAGGCCCAATGTTGAACTGCATGTGGGCTTGGGGCTTGTTCCAGTTCATGCTTCATCCTGAGGTTGGAGGGGAATAAGATACCTTATCTTACACAAGACTCCCACACAGTGTGCTATAAACACAGTGAGCAAAGTCATTCCAACAGCTTTTCCATGTAACTACTTAATCGCTTGTACACGACACACTCACATGCATGCATAACACATGCACATAGAAGCACACACAAAAACAGAACCTTTAGAAAACCCTTAACCTTTAGTCTTTCCAAGATCAGATTCTTCTAGTTGCCTTCAGGCATTTAAGGGGATCTGACTTGTTTATTATCACTCTTAAATGTGTTCAGTACTATTTGCAAAATATTGTCAAAGGCCTTTTTAAAGCATTCCTGGGTTTCTAACCCCTCTTCTTATTTTCTAACCCATTTGCCTGTTTATTCATTCTACATCGTTAATTTTTTTTCTATCAGAGGTCATTTTAGCAATGAAAATAGGCTATGATATATTGTATTTGTTCATGTATTTGTTTCCTCTATGTTTACCTTCACTGACACCGATTTAACCTAATTAAAATATGTAACAGTTTCTAAATTGTTAAGTACTCAGGGCAAATTCATCCCCAGCTGCCTTCTGAACATCAAAGCTATTTCTTTAAACACATTTAAAGGTGAACATTTCATATTCATGGAAGAGACTTGTATGACTCTTCTGTAACCACAGTGAAAGTGCATGTGCCTCAGAGACATGACAAATGTCCTCTACCTCAGAGTCATTGTTAATCTACATGAAATTCACACGGTGACCTTTCTTATTTAATTTGTACAGATAGATGAGCGTGTTGTTCTTTTTAATGAACACAGGCATCCTATGGTATTGCTTATTTTTTTAAAGATGAAGAATGCATATGTATTAGTTACTTTTCTATTGCTGTGAAAAAAACAGCATAACCAAGGACACTTAACAGAAGAAATGTAGGTAGGCTTAAGGTTCCAGATGATTAGAACCCACGATAGTGGAATGAAGGCAGTAAGTCGCATACATGGAAGCTAGTGCAAGAGATAAATGAATACATCTTGAACTACCCACATTCACAAAGCAGAGAAAGCTATCTACCAATGACACAGTATCAAGTCTTTATAGTCTCAAAGCCTTCTCCAGTGACATCCTTCCTCCTGGGAGGTCATACCTACTATGCTTACACAAGCAGCAGCACCACATGAACAAAGGAGTCAGCTGCCTAAGAATATTTGGGCCATTTCTTATTAAAACCACTGCCACGTATTTGTTTATATAACTGCTGACAGAGGATAAGGGCTGTCAGTACTTGAACATCCATCTGGTATACTGGTACTTCTTATCTTTTGGAGAGTCGGAATTTATATGTTCTGGTACTAACCTTTTGTCACATGTTTACAATTCTCTGCATTTGGCAGATTTTTCTCTTTATCCTGAAGATTGAGGAAATTTGGAATTCACAAAAGAGAAGATTGGGGTTGAGTTCAATAGAGTTTTGATGGAATGAATTAGTTCTAGTGTATGCAGGCCATGCTGTCTCATGCCTCTTTAGGAGGCAGCATCTTTGTATGGAAAAGTAAGTGAATAAATTAATATAGGCACTTAAACTCAGAAATTAATTCTGGGCTATAGCTCCTTTTAATTTTCTTTGTTTGAAATCCTCATTTTTAATTGGATATTAAAAAATAAACTGGGACCTGTGTTACACATGCTGTCTCTGGGCTCCTGTTCTTGATCTATTCTCTAATCAGTTTATCTCCCCAAGATATATACATCATTAGCCCTTTAATTTCTTTTGGATTTTCATGGAATATCACCTCAAAGAAAGTTTTCTTTACATTTATAAGCCCTTAATGTAGCCATACCTCAGACTTTTCTCTGCTTTATAATTCCTCTTGCAACCATTCTAAATATTTTACTTACAATTTTGTGAATTGCGTATTTCTTTACTATAGAATCAGTTACTGCAGGAATGCAGGGTTTGTTTTTTTTTTTTGTTTTGTTTTGTTTTGCTTTTTTTTCATGTAATTTACTTCTATGTTCCAAAGACAAAGAATAGTAAAATACTAGTGATTTGACTTAACACTTTAAAACAATGGTGTAACCTTCAGTTAGAGTCAATGTCTTCTCACCTTTGAAAAGTCTCAGGGCAGCCATGATAGAGTTGCAGAAGACAAAATCAGATGTTGCAGTGATTCTTATCCAGTGGTAGCAGAAGAAAAATCTTTTATCAATATTGATATATTATAAGTGATTATAGAACATTGTGCCATCAAAGTCTGTAAATAGTAATATTGGCACATTAAGAGGAAATACCTATTGCTAGTCTCCATTCTGGTGGCTGTGATTTTATCATAAACCCTCTTGAAACACCATGTGATCCTTTTATTTTGCTGTTGTACTTGCTTCTTTTATTACATTGCCCCTGAATTCAGAGCTATCTTACATGCCATTTTAAATATGATCCTTAATATTATAAAATTGAGAATCTCCCACATTCGAGAAAGAATAGGAGTGACATTTCAGTTTCATCCATTAACATAGACATTATTGTCTGCAAAGCTTTTAAGTGTTGTTTTTCAAAGTCACTTATAAGTAGTCACTATTTTCCCGGAGACGTCTCTATTCACTCCCTGTCCCTTTTCTAGCTGAATGACCATAATAGTTGCTTCATAGAGAAAATTTTTAATGATTTACTGTCATTTTACCCTGTTCAGAAACATTTAATGGGACACACATTTTTTAACCCGAATCTTAACTTGATATCAGCCAATTTGTGTTCCTGTAAATGTTTCTGAAGAGGATAAAATTGTGCTAAATCACTTAAAATATAATTTATATGAAAAGATAGACCTAAGAAATTTATGAGATTACATAATGCAATCTGTAACATTGAGGTTTTTATTTTCATATCAGAAAAGAAAATGTCAGAATATTTTTCCTTCTAACACTATAAAAATGCTGTGACCTTGAAGCTCAGAATAGATTCTACTCAACCATCTCTCAAAATTTGCCCTGTTTTCATAATGTTAGAGAAGGTAGTTCGTCCTTACTTGCCTAAGCAAGGATTGTGTAGCACTTTTGTGTAATAGACTTTTCTTTTTGCTTGCCATTCAGACCTCTGGTTAACTGTTCATGCATGAGAGTGGAATTCTACAGCCCCTGAACAAGAGTATCCTATCCTTTCAACCTTTAGGTGCGTCCTAAAGACCAATTTTTGTAAAGTGTCACTGATAAGTGTGGTCTTTCTCTTCATTCTTAAAATAATATTATAGTCTTTATGGTTAAAGAATGTGTCTTTTCCAATCCTTACTGAGTATTTTAATAAAACACATGGCCAATACCCACCAAAGAGTTATTGAAAGGTTAGGGAAGATACAATAAGGGATGTGGTACCAGCATCCTGGCTCATTGTGGACGTTGTGAAGTTCCACAGTTCTGAAAGTAATTTTGGAGAGAAGTCTTTTAATGCCTCTGCACAGCAGACGATCCAGAATCTCTGTGTTTACTGGAAGTAGAAACAAAAAGTGATCTGTGGGACATGTTTAATGTAAATATCTCATACAAACGTTGCTACATTTTATAAAAAAAAATTTTATCTAGATTTAACACTTAAATAAAGTTATTGCTTTCAGAGCAAATAGCTTTGACACATTTTCCCAGGTTGTTCAATCGGATTTTTCCTTCCCTTAGGCCGCCTTTGGAATAGAGAAGTACAGCCTGTCTTCACTTATTTTATTAGAATGTCAAGGTCTCTAACCATGTTTGGGTAGGGCATATTGTTCAGGAACTCTGCAACACTGCAGTTTTCTTTCCTGCTCATAATTCTTATAATGTGTTTACTTTGCCCCTAGATAATAATTTCTCATCATTTTCTATTTTAGTAAGTGCGTTTGGTGTTTTTCTAATATACCACAGGGTTACATATTCCAATTACCAGTGACTGTTTTTATATTACACATCACATCCTAAGTGTATAAAGTTTTTTAGAATCTATTTCTGCCTAAAAGGCCCAACAGGCTCGTATTAAAGTCTTATTCTCCCATAACAGTCTTCACATATGTATACCTGTCACAACTCTCTCTCTCTCTTTCTCTCTCATATATATATATATATGTATGTATGTATTCTTTCTATACAGAGGCAGTTTCTGTTCTTCTCCTGTCCCTTCTTTGCTAGTCCCTTCTGTCTGCTATTTCTTTCCCTACAACTGTAACTGACAGTTTCTCAGAAGATGAATATTACTAAATGTAGCATTAAGGTTGCAATGGGCAATAAAGAAACTCTAGGAAGTATGTTGGGGGCTAGAGAGATAGCTTAGCAGTTAAAAGTTATTGGTGATCTTCCAGAAGACCATACTTCAATTCCTAGCACCCACAATGGGTGACTCATACTGACTGTAATTCTAGCTCCTTGGAATGAAATAATCCTCTCTGGATTCTGCAACGGCCTAAACACATGTGGCAGATACAAAGACATACACCCACACTCACAAGAAGTACTAAAATATTTTTTTTTATTAATAGAAAAATCTCAGAAGTATGAATGATTACTTTTGCAGGGGTGTTCCTTCAATGCCATAATAATCTACCAATATACTTTCCAATTTTAATTGCTTGTACCTTATTTCTCTTTACAAATTAGATTTGAGTATTGAAGGGCAACAACTTATTTGACATCGCAATAAACCACTATCTAAAGTAAGCTTTTACAAAATGACACTACTGTTCATTGGATGTTTTAACTACATTAAAATGAATATAAATGGCTATAGTTCGCAACATTCTATTAGACTTAGCACCTTTGAGAATCCCTTCCAATCAGTATTAAGTAAAAGATTTTTTTTAAAGATGTGAAGATTAGCAATTATATTTTGTGATTTCCCAATGCACTTTAACATTTCTCCCGTGGATTAGATGATGTCAATGCACACTTCAGGCTAAATTCACAAATGTGATATAAACTGTCTGTTTTATGAGTAAAGAGTAAAACAGATATTTTTCAGGCAAATAGTTTGAATTTAGCAGCTATATTATGTTATGTTAGGAAATACATCATATTTGGGATAGTATAACATTATCCAAGGTAATGTGATTGTTTAGTTTTCAATTCTTTATTACTGTCTCAAAATAATAAAGCCTGAGAAATATATATATTAATATGCTTTAAATTACATTACAACGACAGATTTGTTTCACCTACAGAAAAGATTTGTCACCCCCCAATAAATCCACTATTAAAAGTAGTGTTTTCTATCGTGTATGACTTTCTCAACACAAATTACACTTGACTGTCTCTTGATAAAAATGTTAGCTATTGTGGAACAAGACAAATTGTTCATTTCTATGTTTTGCATTTCATCTAAATATTGTAACAGTGTTTCCTTAGTATTAATATTTCACTAGATTAGGCAATTTTGATTTGTTGTACATATAAAGATGCATACCAAATATCATTATAAAAAGGTATGTTTGCATTAATTATTTCATCAATTATATTATGTATATGAATATTGTATTAAAATTTATTATGTACCTTCAAATTAATTAACTGTTATTTAAGTTGGATTTGACCTTAGGATAGTAGAGATTTAAGAGAAGAATGTCTAATTATATTATATTCACAATTATTTAATTATATTCATCATTTAACTTTTATTTTCCACGTAGTTTCTACTCAGTTTCCCACTTTCAGTCCACTTGTCTTGTTTTTGTTTAAGAGCATACTTTTACAGCCAGATGACAACTGACTGCATTTTAAATAATCAAATGTTATATGTTATTGTATCATTGCACAACAGATTTTATATATGTCTAGTCTGTAAAAACGGACTACCTGTATATGTCGTTTACCTGAACTAATAGAATCCATGCAGAGTATTTTCAAGGTATTTGTTCTAACATCAGTGTTGGGAATCTAAAAAGATGACTGCATAGATTGTATGTTTTCACATTATTAGCAGGATTCCTAAATCATTGACCACTATCATAGCCGTTCTGGATTGTTTTGTATATTAGGCTAGTCTATGTTACACGATAGTTCTGCTTCCAAAAGGGATACACTTATTCAAAAAAAGAAAATTACTCTTCAGGAAAATGAAAGTATGTTTTTTTCAGTTTCAATGGTTTAGACAGAAACAGTCCACACTATAGCAAGTCAATTTATGATATTTTATTTTTTTTGTTGTGCAAATTTTTAAATTTAAACTCACTGGAAAGAATTAAATTAATTCAACACACAAAGCATACCATTTCTCCCTTATCTCAAAAGTTTTCTACTAATATTTCAGGAAAGTTAGACCTTTACTTGGGCATACAATTTCCATCTTCAGAATGATGCTGAATGACAATTTTAATGGGAATTCAAATATTTTTTGTTCTCAATCCAGAAAATGTACCTTATATACATACCAGTTAGTACTTTTCTAGTCATTTTTTCAGTTGGATCTGTTATGCTAAAATAACTAATTATCTCATGAGAAAAGCTGGCTCCACAGCATTTATGTTTGTCAGGATTATTTTTTGCAACACTGCTTATTTTTGTCTCCATGTTTCATCTCATGCATGTGGAGTACTATTGGTTTGAACAACAATGAAAAGCCCATATCACACTCCAAAATCTTGCTTCCTGTAGAGTGGTTAACAATAGATAAAACACACATATTCCTGATAATCTTTGAGATGTACCTTGGAGAATTACTGTAACATTACTTGCTGCAAGCTTTAATAAAACTACAGAATAAAGCTTGATTTTTTTTTACAAAGTTTTTGTGTCTAAGTGTATTATTGTATGTTATTAAGGTAGCAAAGCATTTCATGTTGATATTTTTGTGATCCTTGACAATTAGAAAATAGACAATGAGAAAAATCAGTACAGTTTTAGAAGAGTGGTAGAGCCTGCTTGATACACAAAGAGAAACATGTCTTGTCAGGAAATTGTTCACTGAAAAGTTAAGCTTCATATAGGAATCAAAATGTTATTGCAGAGCATGCTTTTCTTGACAGTTCCCTATATGACATATCTATGTCTTCCCAGTAAGTGCCTTATGAAGATGATCCAGCATCAGAATGGCAATTATCCTGGTCAGTGGCCTTCTTGAACTCAGGTATAAATTGGAGCTGGGAGAGACAACACAGATCAACAAGAAAGGTGGACAAAGTTGTTGTGTGATGATTAGGAGCAGGGATTTTAGTGGTAACGGGAAATCTTTACCACCAAAGTTTAGAAAACTGTTAGATGGTACTGTAATGTATGCCATATTTGTTAGTATAAGAGACAGTTTGTTTATACCAAGTATCTTGACGGGTTTTCTTATTACTTTCCTTACTGTCTGTTACTATGTAAGAATAGAGAACCAGTTGAACCTATCAAGGTCTATTCCATTACCAGGAGCACATCTGCTGTTTTCCAACATAGCTGTCACCTGTGAGTTTGCCTTATTATATCAATTCATAAAGCTCATACTAGCAACTTACATTGGCATACTTCAAAATACACCCTTGCTCCACTGATAGTAGCAACACCAGAATGCTCAAGTGAAGTGTGGCTTTGAGGATAAGCAGGAGTCAGATCACAGATGGGGATAACCTGCACAGTACAGAAGTTTATCAAATGTAAATGTTAATTATTTGATGTAGAGAAAAGTTATATTTAAGAGTGATATGACAAAATGTGATGAAAGGGTACAGAATACTATTTCAAATAATTATATTTTGAGTTACCAAAAGGTTTTATTATTTTAAACTCATTTTACAGTTAATGACATGTTTGACAATTTGTCCAGATCCTCATTGAGAAGTATTAAACTCACCTCTTCTCATGTTAAATAATGTGACCATTAGTTATACACTTTTGATGGAGGAAAAATAACAATGATATTTAAAACTTTATAATAATTAATTTCTACAGTACTTAAACACATCAAAGAAAATCTGTCAAGTAATATTTTATTACTCCCATCTTCAAAAATGGTGAAACTAAGGCAATGAGTTAAATGATATGCATGATTCCATGGGGCTATCAAATAGAATGTGATTCAGTGGCTGATTGAGATGTTCAGAGAGTCATGTTTTGAAGATCATGTTGTATTGACTACACACTACTGGCTTGGAAGACTATTGTGGCATCCATCTTATACCATTACTTTGTGACTCAAATGAGCTCTCTCTGTAATGTCCTCATAACACTGCTTAAAATTCATTAAATATTAGATATCTGCATAGACTTTGAATTTAAGTGCTAGTGACAATCTGTTCAATATGGAAAGACGTTTTTAGTGATATTTCTATTGGAAATTGTTTATTCACTGAGATGCATTTATATATTTTGAGCTAAATTCCAAAATATATAAAGAAATAAAGAAGTTAGATACCAACAAACCCAATTAAAAATAACCCAATTAAAAATGGAATACAGTATGGATTGTTGTCTGTATGAAGGTGAGGTCAGGTAAAATCTTAATTATTCAGATAAGGTTAGAGCCTGTGATTGGACAGTGGTAAAAGAAGACAGAGCTGAAAGTTTTAGAGGGGAGACAGAGAGATGGACAGAGAACATGGAGGAAGAAGATGAACCAGAACCACGTAGTCCTAGGAGCTATAAGTAATTGGGGATTTCTCAGGTAGACGATTGAATAATGTAGGACACATTTGTTCAGTCTAGATGTGCAGCTTGTATTAATATCAATTGTGTTTTGAGTTCTTTGTGTGGGCACTTTGGGGGTTAAGTATTTACTGTTATAAATCTGGCTGATAAATTATAAGCCTCTGGGGTATTCATCTTATGGAGCTAGGAGTTTAGAACCAATGGTAGCCAGTCTTGGCAGACTAGCCACAGGAGACAGGTGGCTTTGGAGTGAGGAGAGGTTCAGCAGCAGGCTAAATGCAGGAACCTGAGAAGACTCTGGCTTGCAGCTCCCAATGGTGGAGGGGAGATGGCATTGTCAGTGCACAGCCAGCAATAGCATGGATTGTTGTTTATAATTACATGCCACAATACAGAGCTAAACAGGGAATTATCAATAGAGGAATCTGAAAGGGCCAGGAAGCACTTAAAGAAATGTTCAATGTCCTTAGTTATTAGGGACATGCAAATTTAAATATTTATGTGATTCCATCTTACACACATCAGAATGGCTAAGATAAAAATCTCAAGCAACAGCACATGTTAGCAAGGATATAGAGTGCTAATGGGAATACAAGCCCCACCAGAAAAAAAATTGCTATAAATAAACAACCAAGATGTCCCTCCACTGAAGAAAGATAAAGAAAATGTGGTACATCTACACAATGGAGTACTATTCAGCTATTAAAATCAAAAACATCATGCATTTGTAGGAAAATGGATAGAACTAGAAAATATATCCTGAATGAGTTAACCCAGACCCAGAAAAACATGTGTGATATATATGCACTTATGAGTGGACATAAACTACAAAGTACAGGATAACCATGCTACAATCCACAGACCAAAGAAACAAATACGCATTGCCCAAGGGATGGTGCATGAAACTCATTCGAAAGAGGAAACAAATTAGTCATCTCATGTGAGTACAGAGAGGGACCTGGGTGGGAGAAGGGATGAAGAGGAGAACAGGATTGAGAATCAAGTGTAGGGAGAGAAGGGTGGAAGTGGGCTGGAAGTGAGAATGGAAAGCAGTAGGGGACATCTCTGGGCCTATCTGGAGACCTGGGATAAAGGGAGGTATGGAGAGTTTATGAGGATGACTATAGTAGAGACCCCTACTAGCATGGGATGTGGAGAATGAAGGCAGAACATCCAAGGGAGGGAGGGGTCATCAACACCCACAAATCCTTAGACCAAAAATTGGCCCTGCCCACAAGAAGCACAGGGATAAAGATAGCGCAGAGACTGAGGGAAAGGCCAACCTATGAATACCCCAACTTAAGATCCATCCCATGTGATAGAGACAACCCCTGACACTAATTATGATACTCTGCTATGCTTGAAGACAGGAGCCTAGCATAATTATAACCTATCTGCTTTATCTAGCAGCTGATGGAAACAGATGCAGAGACCCACAGTCAAATTGGGGAATCTTGTCAAAAGTGGGGAATAGAATTGAGCAAACCAGAGGGATCAAGGCCACCACACGAAGATGTGCAGAGTCAACTAACCTGGGCTCATGGGGCTCACAGAGATTGAACTACCAACCGAAGAGTATTCAGGGCCTGGACCTAGGACCCCCTATGCATTTGTAGCAGATGTGCAGCTTGTTCTTCATGGTGATCCACTAGCAATTGGAGAAGGGGCTGTCTCTGCCTGCCCTTGGATCCCTTTATCGTAAATGGACCTAGTTAGTCCTCAGTGGCAGAGGATGATATTAGTACTTCTGTGACTCGGTGTCCCTGGACAGGATGGTCTCCAAGGGGGGCTCCCCTTCTCTTAAGGGGAAGGGCTAATGGGAGGAGGAATTTGTAAGAGTGGAACTCAGAGAAGAGGAGGAATGGGATCCTGTGATTGGGCAGATCAGGTATAAGGTGAATACACAGATAAATGAATGAAGAAAGGTAAGTTGTTCATCAGAATTTCCAGAGGTCTTTTGTTATTTCACTTATATTATCTCCTTTTTCATCTTTAGATATGTTTATCTTACTCTTCTCCATTTATGCCTTAATTAGACAAGGATATTCTTCATATTTTTAAATAACAAATCATTTTATCATGGCTGATCATTTTCTTATTTAAAGTCTTGGATTTCTTGAAAGTGTCATAATTCCCTACGGTATTTTATAATAATGTGTGTGGCTCCATTTCACTGGTTCCTGCTATTATATTTATTAATTTTTTTCTTTTATTAACTTAAAGTTTGGTTTCCATGTCTAGTATTTTGAGACAGAATTCTGACAGTATATTTGACAGTTTTCTATATCTTATATATGTTTATTTGTTTCTATCAAATGTCATCTTAGTAAAAATTTTCATTTATCTTATATTATGTTGAACTACTCTGTATTTGTATCAAACATTTAAAACATATTTATTGCTTCTTTCCTTGCTCAAATTTTTATTTTGCTTTCTTTATTTACATTTCCAATGTTTTCCCCTTTCCAGGTCTCCCCTCTGGAACCTCCCATCCCCTCCCCCTGCCTCTATGAGGGTATTCCCCTATCCACCCACCCACCCACTCTCTTTTTCTCTCCCTGGCATTCCCCTATACTGTGGCATCTAACACCCTCAGGCCCAAGGGGCTCTCCTCCACCTGATGGCCAACAAGACCCTCCTCTGCCACATATGTGGTCAGTACCATGGGTCCCTCCATGTGTATTCTTTGGTTGGTGGTCCAGCCTCCAAGAGGACCAGGAGGGGGTCAGGCCAGTTGACACTGTTGCTCCCTCCATGGGGCTGCAAACTCCTTCAGCTCCTTCAGTCCCTTCTCCTACTCCTCCATCTGGGAACTTACACATAGCCCAACGGTTGCTGTGAAGTGAATCTTGAGTATTCCGAACTTTTGGGATAATAACCACTTATCAGTGAGTACATACCGTGTTCATTCTTTTGTGACTGAGTTACCTTGCTCTGGATGATATTTTCAAGTTCCATCCATTTGCCTGCGAATTTCATGAAGTCATTGTTTTTAATAGCTGAATAGCATTCCATTGTGTAAATGTACCACATTTTCTGTATCCATTCCTTTGCTGAGGGATATCTGGGTTGTTTCCAGCTTCTGGCTATTATAAATATGGCTGCTATGAACATAGTGGAGCATGTGTCTTTATTACATGTTGGAGCATCTTCTGGGTATATGCCCAGGAGAGGTATAGCTGGGTCCTCAGGTAGTATTATGTCCATTTTTCTGATGGTCTGCCAAACTGATTTCCAGAGTGGTTGTACCAGCTTGCAATCCATGAAATTTCAAAGCTTCTGTAAGGCAAAGGACACTGTCAATAGGACAAAATGGCAACCAACAGATTGGGAAAAGATCTTAACCAATCCTATATCCGATAGAGGGCTAATAGCTAATATACACAAAGAACTCAAGAAGTTACACTCCAGAAAACCAAATAACCCTATCAATAAATGGGGAACAGAGCTAAACAGAGAATTATCAACTGAGGAAATTCATAGGGCTGAGAAGCACCTAAAGAAATGTTCAACATCCTTAGTCATCAGGGAAATGCAAATCAAAACAAGTCTGAGATTCCACCTCACACCAGTCAGAATGGCTAAGATCAAAAACTCAGGTGACAGCAGATGCTGGTGAGGATGTGGAGAAAGAGGAAATTCCTCCTTGCTCAAAATTAAGTTGTAAATTTCCATACACCACTTTGAGCGGACTTAAAAGGATCTTGAAATGGAAGAAAGTGAAAGCAGAACAATTTAATACACATGACATAAATGGAGAAAGGGGGTCTCTTTAGGGTAGGAAGACAGAAATCAAGAGGGGTAGATGATATTTTTTTTAAAAAAAATCTTTGGAAAAAATTATAAGGTATTTTGAAGTGTGTTGGGTCTCCAATTGCTGTCTTGCTGAACTCAGAGGCATGCCGCTGCTAGTGATCATGGTCTCGCTGGAGAGGTTCTCACCCAGCCCACGGCTGGGGCCATGGCCGTCTCCATGGTGATGTCTCTCAGCACTGCATCCGGGGAACAGCAGGGCCCCACCAGCTTCACAGCAGCAACTGAGAGCAGCACCCTTATTCCTCACTGATTCCTTGCTGACTTGCCCTTCTGCACTGGGTGTCATGTTGCCAAGTCAAGCTGGGGCTGTGGCAGCGCTGGGCCAGGGCTCAGAACAGGACCCCAACAGTGAGGCACTGGGAGTATTCTCCCCTCCCACTGTCCTGAGGGAGAGAGGGTAGGGTCCTGGGCAGTGGTAGTATTGGACACCATTTTGACCCTGGTTTGGGCCTTGAGGACAAACCAGAGCCTAGCTCGAGTTCTGAGACCTGTCTCAGTCACTTCTCAGTCACTTCCATATAGGAGTGACTCAACAAGACCTGTTTGGCCCTCCCTCTGCCCTGCTGTTGCTGGTGTGGAACTTTGCTATTGGCCCTGTCAGTTATCCCTTCAGCTTCCCCTTCCCTGCCTCCTACATCATCTCTCCCCATACCTAAGTGCCCACCCGCCTTTGCCTATCTATATATAAGCGAGGGGTTGATACAATAACTGGTGGGATTGCAAGCTGGTACAACCACTCTGGAAATCAGTTTGGCAGACCCTCAGAAAAATGGACATATACTTCCTGAGGACCCAGCTATACCTCTCCTGGGCATATACCCAGAAGATGCTCCAACATGTAATAAATACACATGCTCCACTATATTCATAGCAGCCATATTTATAATAGCCAGAAGGTGGAAACAACCCAGATGTTCCTCAGCAGAGGAATAGATACAGAAAATGTGGTACATCTACACTATGGAGTACTACTCAGCTATTAAAAACAATGACTTAATGAAATTCGCAGGCAAATGGATGGAACTTGAAAATATCATCCTGAGTTAGGTAACTCAGTCACAAAAGAACAAACATGGTATGTACTCACTGATAAGTGGTTATTAGCCCAAAAGTTCGGAATACCCAAGTTTCACTTTACAGTAACCGGGTGAGGTTCCAGATGGAGGAGTTGGAGAAGGGACTGACGGAGCTGAGGGAATGGCAGCCCCTTGGAGGGAGCAACAGTGTCAACTGGCCTGATATCCCCCCCCACACGCTCCTGGAGGCTGGACCACCAACCAAAGAACATACATTGAGGGACCCATGGCTCAGACCACATATGTGGCAGAGGAGGGCCTTGTTGGCCATCAGGGGAAGGAGATGCCCTTGGCCTGAGGGCTTTAGAGGCCCCAGTAAAGGGGAATGTCAAGGTGGGAATACAGGAGTGGGTGGGCAGGGGAATACCCTCATAGAGGCTGGGGAGTGGGAGGTGATAGGGGTTTTCCAAAGGTGAGACCTAGAAAGGGGGAAACATTAGAAATGTAAGTAAAGTATCAATCAATAAATAAATAAAATAAAGATACAATAAAGCTGAGTTCCTGCTTCAAAAGACTCCCCGACTGGTGTGTATCTTTTGGTCTCCCACACTCGCCATCCCACTCAGCCCCGATAGACTGGACTGCATTCTCTCCTCTCATCTAGACCTCTCCTGCTGCAAACCTGGGGCCCCTGCACCCCACCCCTATGGCTTGGGCTGCCCCAGGTTGTGCACAGTGCTCCTCTCCGTGTGGCAGGGAGGTGAACCCCATGACCATCAACATCCCCTGCTCCGAAGGGGCCACTCTAAAGAGGAAGCCAGAGCTCTCTCCTCCCTGTGCCAGAGCTGTGCTCGCAACCTGAGGCCTGTGGACAGGCTGCCGTGGACGTGGAGGACTGTCACCATGGAGATGGCCACAGGCCACAGGCCTGGGCTGGGTGAGACACCACTCCAGTGAGACTCTGATCACTAACAGCGGCACTGCCCCCTACTGCGGCGAGACCTCGATTGGGAGGTCCAACAGAAGTGAACATGATTTAATGTGATTATAAAGATGAGAACTGAAACAAAAACAAAAAGCAATTTAGGTGTATCCTAAATTGATTGGAATTTAGGGTATTGCTGGGCATGAATAATGCTCTTTTCAGTTTACAGAGTATACTTACATAAGAGCAATCTGAGTTTCCTGTGTTCTCATTCTTCTAACTTTCTGTTTTATATTATCTAACATTTTCTTCTTAATCATTATTATTTTTACTTCTTTTAGTAGGAGAAAATTCCTCTAAGAATTTCTTCTATATCAATTCTGACAGAGATGTATTTTCTCACTTGTAAGGTCTTCATTTCTCTTGGCTTTGTTGGGTGAAATAGTTTAGGTTATCAATTTCCTGTTTGTCCTCTAGCACTGTGAAAATTTTAGTCCATTTTGTCTGACCTACAAAGATTCTTCTGTAATGTCTACTTTTAGGCAATTTTGAACACACCAGGTTTTATTTACTTGTTTTCTCTTGGACCTTGAGAATAGCCCTTGTTCAACTTTCAGGTGTTGATTGAGGAGTTGGGAGTGACCCAGAACTGACAAGTCCCAAATGGTGCAGAAGCACCTAAAGAAATGTTCAACATCCTTAGTCATCAGGGAAACGCAAATCAAAACAACCCTGAGATTCCACCTCCCTCACACCAATCAGAATGGCTAAGATAAAAAACTCAGACAACAGCAGATTCCTGCAAGGATGTGGAGAAAGAGGAATACTCCTCCAATGCTGGTGGGATTGCAAGCTGGTAAAATCACTTTGGAAATCAGTCTGGCGGTTCTTGAGAAAATTGGTAATAGTTATACCTGAATACCCAGCTATACCACTATTGGGCACATACCCAAAAGATACTCCAAGAGCCAGAAGCAGGAAACAACCCAGATGCCACTCAATAGAAGAATGGATACAGAAAATGTAGTACATTTACACAATGGAGTACTACTCAGCTACTAAAAATAATGACTTCATGAAATTTGCAGGCACATGGATGGAACTAGGAAATATCATGCTGAGCGAGGTAACCCAGACACAAAAGAACACACATGATATATACTCACTGATAAGTGGATATTAGCCCAAATGCTCAGAAAACCCACAATACAACTCACAGACCAATGAGGGTTAACAAAAAGGAAGACCAAAGTGTGGATGCTTTGGTCCTATTTAAAGGGGAAACAAAATAAACACTAGAAGTAGAGCGAGGGAGGGACGTAGGAAAGAGAGAGGAGTGGGCAGAAAAAAGGACGGCCAGGATCAGATATGGGAAGAAACAGGAGAGAAGTCCAGAGGATCAGGAAAATGAATAGAAATCTGTCTGTGGAGGTGAGGAATTGGGGGGAGCCACTAGAAAGTCCCAGACAACAGGGAAATTAGAGGTTCCCAGGACCCAATTGGGATGACATTATTCCAAATAAAAGACAAACAAACAAACAAACAACAACAACAAAAAAAAAAAAAAAAAAGGGGAGAGAGAATTTGTAGAGACAACCTCCAGTAGATTGGCACAGCCCCCAGTTGAGAGATGGGGCCACTCACCCATCTCAAATCTTTTAACTCAGAATTGTTCCAGTCTAAAGAAAATCCAGGGGGAAAAATGAAGCAGAAATTGAAGGAAAGGCCATCTAGAGACCACGCCTCCTTCCCATTTACAGACACCGAACCCTGACACTATTGCTGATGTCAAGAAGTACTTGCTGACAGGAACCTGTTATAGCTGTTCCCTGAGAGGGTCTGGCTAATCCAGCTGCAGATACTCATAGCCAACCATCAGATTGAGCCTGGGGACTCCAATGGAAGTGTCAGGGGAAGGAATGACTGAGCTGAGGAGGATTGCAGCCCTATAGTAAGAACAATAATATCAACTAACTGGACTCCCAAGACCTCCCAGGGACTTTTCCAACCTAAAGTATGCATGCAGAGATCCATGGCTCCAGTTGCATATGTAGCAGAGGATTGCCTTATCTGGCATCAATGGGAGGTGAGGCCCTTGGTCCTGTTGAGGCTTGATGCCCCAGTGTAGGGGGATGTTAGAAGGGTGAGGCAGGAGTGGGCAGGTGGTTTGAGGAGCACCTTCATAGAGGCAAAGTGGAGGGGGGATGGGATGGGGATTGGGGACGGGAGCTGAGGAAGTTGGAAAATATTTGAAGTGTAAATAAATAAAATAACTAATAAAAAGGTAATGAAAAATAAAATAAATAAAAAACTTAAGTACAAAAGAAGAAAAAAAAAGAAAGAAAGATGCTTGAAAGTAAATGATAGTGTTTCCTTCTGTGTTTCATTATTTCTGCTTAGTCCGTTATCGCTCCTGATTCCCTGGACAATCATCATTCTGATTTTTGTCCCTTTTTACATTTCTATCATTAAATGTTATTTTACTGCATCCATACAGTATGCAGTTTTTGAGAGTGATGTCATTTGCTTATCATGATGGCTATATTCTTAGCATCTGTTAGTTATTTTTAAGTGCATATAATTACATTTATTTATTTATTTATGTGTGGGGACATAGAAAGCCATTATGTGCATATAAAAGTCAAAAGATAACTTGCAGGAGAATAGAGTTCAAGTTGTCAGGCTCAATAGGGCACATTATTTGATAAGACATCCTAACAGAGCTTATCATTTTTATTTAAAGCAGAATATTATTAAAAATATGTCAACTCACCACAATTTCTTTATTCATTCACTGCTTGATAATTTAGTTATTTCTATTTTCTGATTAGAGCACAGCTGATAAAGGGATTCACATGAATGGTGTGAGTACATATTTTCTTCTTATGATTCTCAACTTAGTTCTCCCTTTGCTTGAAAGCTTAAAAGCCAAAGGCCAAGAAGGAGGATACTTGTCATAGTATTATAACTGGCATCCCAATTTATCCTTTATTGAGTAATTAATTTTCTTTCAATTTTGTGACAATGGAAATAGAAATCTTGAAAGTAAACATGGAACTTTTTATCTGATAATGTCTAGAATTTATAAATGTCTATAGTGATAGAAATAAAGTATCATATAACTTCCCTCCATTGCGCATAATATTTAGTTTGTCCACTATAATTACCATCTACATTGGAGTTTAGTCAGTATTCAGTTTTCAGCAGATACCCACCAAAGATGGTGACTCTTTCTTTCATTCTGTACAATTCCATCTTGTTGTGCTCAAATTTCAATATGTATTTCTTCTACTTCTTGTACCTATCATTGTTACTATATTCAGCAGTTTTAATTCCTATACTATGAACTTCCTGATCTACAGCGTCTAACTGTAGGGATCTGTTAGTTTAAAGTTGCAGCGATTTGACATTTCTTATTGTAACTGATGAAACTGAAGGGGAATATGTGATTATAGTAAATGCTGGTAAAATATTTTTGGAGGATTTACTGACATGTTCAACTTCTTTTATATGTATATTTTCATGTCTACAGAAATAGACTAGTGATTGTATCTTAAACACGTTCTATACAATTTGGGTAAAGTGTAGTACACAGGTGCAAAATTTGCCGCTTTTCCATTGATTGTCTTGGGATTCTGCACAGCTTGAGGAAATATGTATTGGTTAAAGGATTTTTTCTCCTAATTTTCTTCTCTTTCTCCTGATTTGATTGATACTGAAAAGACTTCCATTTCAATAATAGCTCCTTGAAGATCACATACAGTGTAAAAAAGAACAATAGTCTATCAAAAAATATTATATTCCCAGTTGAGAAGCTGTTTGTAAGAGTGCACATAAATATTTCAATCAACTAAATACCACATTGAAAACTGCCTGAGAGATCAATACCTGGTGCAAGAACACAGCAAACCCTTTGTGAGAAAGTTATCACTTGCTACACATATTTTGAGATACTGTGCCATAGAAACTTGTCTGGTGCTCACATAGTTCCAATGGTTATGGATTTTATGCCAAATGAAAGTAGTATTGATGCTGTTGAAGTATAATAGAATTATGTCCTGTTGGCAACAAAAGGAATGATGGCGTGGAAATAATCCTGTGCTGTAATGGAAATGAATTGGCTTCATTCACATCCAAATTTTTTCTCAACTTTTATATTGCATATGTCTCTTATCTTGTTTATAACTTCTCTTTCAACTGTCCTTTAAGCACTGATTTAATGCCAGTCTTTCCTTTATTTTGTTAAGACATCATTGAAAACACTTTATTTTTATACTCAAGCTGCTTAGTGAGTTCTTGCTATATACATTTAGAGATAGTGTCTACTATTTTGTTTAAGGAACGAAGCTGTAAGTTGTTCATAATACATTGAATGTGCCTATTTTTATAACTTAAAGTCAATCCACATTAATAGGCAATATGCTGAAATGCTGAGAGGGGAAAGACAGAGACAGAAACAGAGAAAGGTGGAAGAGATAAAGGTTAATCATAATCTGTTGAAATTCAGAATTTTAGATATACTGTGTGGTCTTAATTGCAGTAATCAATATCACTCTGCAATGACTGCAAAATAATTTATGTTTATTTATCTCAATGGATTAAAAAATTTAATATTCTAGAGTTTGAACATGATTTTTCTATCAATATCAGAACAAATAAATCTTTTTAGGATCATGAGGTAAAAGGGGAGTCTTGGAAGCTCATTTCTCTGATGAAAACACTAAGAGGAACACATACTTTATTTGTCTTTGTTGAAGAAACACAATGGGTAATTGGAATTAGTGATACTCTGTTACTTTCTTTTCTCCAGTAACTTTGAAGTTAAAAAATGGGATTCTGATCTCACAATAGATACTAATAACTTTAGGATCTTTCAATAGTTTGTATGAACTTTGCTGTGAAAAGGATGGTAGGAGAAACTTCCGTTTCATGACTAAATATATTAACTTACCTTCTCAAATATACATCTAGTGAGATGTAGCTTTACATTCTAGAAGGAAAGGAAAGTTTCCCATGGTCTTGCATCATCTGTTCAATCATTTTATAACAGTACAAGTCAGATGATTCAAAGAGAATGTGAAATCAGATGATTCAAAGGGAAAGCAAAATCTCAAGCCTTATAGAACTTGTTCTGCTTCACAAGAATTGAGCAAAACACACGCATCAGTACAGAGAAATGATTGTTATATAATGAGTCGCATGAAGCCACAGTGTTGTAAATTCTGAATGGTCAAAGCTATGTCTAATATACAGAGCAATGGCTACTTCACAGGTGAAACAGCCTCTCTATCTCTCAGTGATAGTGTCTGTACCTTACAAGTATTTAGAATTCATCACTATGGCTAAGGTTCTATACTACAGTGACAGATAACAAAGAGAGATGGAATAAAATGTGTTGCAAGAAATACTAAAAAATATGGTAACTTAAGACATAACAAAAGAATTATTGGGAAAAGATCTTTACTAATCCTATATCTGATTGAGGGCTAATATCCAATATATACAAAGAACTCAAGAAGTTAGACTCCAGAGAACCAAATAACCTTATTAAAAAATGGGGTACAGAGCTAAACAGAGAATTCTCAACTGAGGAATAACAAATGGCTGAGAAGCTCCTAAAGAAACATTTAACATCCTTAGTCATCAGGGAAATGCAAATCAAAACAACCCTGATATTCCACCTCACACCAGTCAGAATGACTAAGATCAAAAACTCAGGTGATAGCAGATGCTGGCAACGATGTGGATAAAGAGGAACACTCCTCCTTTGCTGGTGGGATTGCAAGCTGGTGCAACTAATCTTGAAATCACTCTGGTGGTTCTTCAGAAAATTGGACATAGTGCTATCTGAAGGATACATGATCCACTATGTGCATAGCAGCCATATTTATAATAGCCAGAAGCTGGAAACAACCTAGATGTGCCTCAACAGAAGAATGGGTACAGAAAATGTGGTACATTTACACAATGGAATACTACTCAGCTATTAAAAGCATTGACTTCATGAAATTCGCAGGCCAATGGATGGAACTTGAAAATATCATCCTGAGTGAGGTAACTTAGTCACAAAAGAACATACAAGGTATGCACTCACTGATAAGTGGATATTAGCACAAAAGTTCGGAATACCCATGATTCAATTCACAGACCATATGAAGTCCAAGAAGAAGAAAGACCAAAGTGTGGATGCTTCAGTGCTTCCTAGGAAGGGGGAACAAAATACTCACAGGAGGAAATATGGAGACAAAGTGTAGAGCAGAGACGGAAGAGAAGGCCATCCAAGAGACTGCTCCACCTGGGGATCCATCCCATTTACAGAAACCAAACCAGGACGCTATTTTGGATACTATGAAGTGCTTGCTGACTGGAGCCTGATATGGCTGTCTCCTGAGGGGCTCTGCCAGAGCCTGACAAATACAGAGGCAGATGCTCACAGCCAACCATGAGACTGAGCATGGGGTCCCCGATGGAGGAGTTGGAGAAGGGACTGAAGGAGCTGATGGTGTTTGCAGCCCCATGGGGGGAGCAACAGTGTCAACTGGCCATACCCCCAGGAGTTCCCGGGAACTAGACCCCTGGCTCAGGCTGTGTATGTGGCAGAGGATGGCCTTGTTGGACATCAGTGGGCCTGAGAGTGTTCAATGTCCACCCGGTAGGGGAATGCCACAGCAGGAAGACTGGAGTGTGTGGTTCGGGGAGCACAGTCATAGAGGCAAGAGGAAGGGAGATGCGATAGGGGGGTTCTGTAGAAGAAACCTGGAAAGGGGAAAACATTTGAAATGTAAATGAGGAAAATATCCAGTTAAAAAAAAAAGTTATCAACAAAGACAAAGAAAATTTCTATGGTGGCCAAAGGGTAGAAGTAGCATAGGTGTGAATATTTTACTGGAAAGGAGGGAAAGGAAGAAGATATAGATGGAGACATTCATAAGAGAAGCAATTGAGAAGAGAATGCATTCTAAAGTGAACGCAGTGGATTTATCGGTTGGAGAAGCAGATGTAGCCCTATAGAAAGCAGATGTGAAAAGGAGCCAGGATGGAAGGGCTGTAAGAGAAGGCATGAGAAACTCTGGCCCTGAGGAATCGCCTGCATTGAAGGTAAAAACAAATGCTGTGAGATATAATTAGAAAAGACAAAGGGAAAGTAGGTCAAGCATACATGATGATCTATCACCAATTAAAAGAAAGGAAAATTTTAAAAAGGAGAAAGCGATATACTACTACTATTGACCTAGTATAATTAGCATAAAAATATTTCTGTAGATTTGATTAGGTGGTTTCTTTTATATGGTGATTGGTATGATAGTTCTACACACACATACACACACACACGCAATTATGATATAAATATATATACATATGTATATGTATATATACCAGTCTATATATGTTCAGCCTATATATAATTATAATATGTTTATTATGCATATTTATATAATTAGCATAAGGTAAATTGTAGGAGAGCATGATGCCAATCCACTTTGTGTGTCATTCATAGATAGTTCCAGAGATCTGAAGGGCCTGATTCCCATGATGTGTATTGTGAAGTTATTCAGTAGGAGAGACCAGTGATAGTACAAAGGACTTTCTCATAGGTGATGCCTTGAGAAACGTGGAGCTCACGGTCCTCATATAAAGATTCACAGGGCTATGAGGAACAGCTCCTCTTAGTTGTTAGGATTTGAATGCTCTTTCTTTAGTTTTTATTAGCCTTAAGTTTGGTTTCAGTAATACAATGAGTTTTATAAATCATAACACAGCGAGACTGAATAATTTAATTTGTCTTTTGAAAAGATTTTCTTGTACATTTAAAAAGAATAACCTTTGATTCTCCTTCTATTGCTTTGGGAAGCTCATTTATCCTCTGAGCAAGGTGGTTTATGCTGTTTTCTTAAACCAGATGATTTCAATATCTTCCAAAACAGGCCCATACTGTGATTATACAGAGATTTAATACTTAATGTCAATGGGCTGCATTTTAAGCTTAGAATATTAATCTTTAAGTCATTTGGAAAAGTCTACTGCAGTCTCCCCCAGTTTTACAATGAAATAAATACATGATAGAAATAAGAGAAGTATTATGATTATTGTATAGTGGGCTGCAGCTTTCAGTTCATGCTCTAAATTCTGCCTTCTCAACAAAGGGATACAGGGAGACACCCTGATTGCTGTGATATACTTTCTATCCATTCTGTTATTCTAAAAAATCCCCACAAGATGTATCATACACAATTTTTCAAAATGTTTTGAGGCACTTGTAATCTTCAGTGGGAGATACATCTATCCCACGCTCATTTTAAGTTTATGCAGATTAAGTTCTACTATTTAAAATAAATACTTGACCAAACAGAGACATCAGTTATTTAGAGCACTTGTTACTCAAATGCATGAATAAGAAGACAGGGTGAGCATCAAGCCCAAGTTTTTACAGTATTATTTTTTGTTTAGGTTGACATTTCAAAGGAATTTAAGTCTCTAAAAATAATATGCTGACAGTCTTATATTTGCTTGCAGTAATGATCTCATTGAAATGCGATTTAATTTGCTACACAGAACTCTTCAGCATACTCACAAACGAGCTCTTTTGGGTTATCAATTTCCTGGTGAAATAATTACAGTAACAGCTTAACAGTCTTTTCTTATCCTTCTTTTAGGAGAAGTAAGCATGTTTTATTGAAGTCATGTGCACAGCTGCAATCTGAATGGCAATATTTCTCTCACATCTGTGAAGGCTGATTCTCCCGACCTTTGCTTCAGCACAATTGAGTTAAACACTCAGGGGACTGTGTTACTATATTTAAGACAATCTGCATAATGAGTTTTAGTCAGCTGAGGAAGATGTGGCTTCTGCCCAGAAGGTACTAGCAACTCAGTAAGGGTCAGGCAGATTTATGTGTAAACACTTCCCTGTGATGTACCAGAGCCCTGCATTTTTACCTCTGTCTGGACCATCTTCTGCAGTCAGCCAGGGTTCCTCTTCAATATATTATATGCAGTTTCAATGAATTTTGATCTTATGCTGATTTTTGTATCTCAGTTTGCAATCACTTTTCCTTGTCCTGAATTTCAATTTTGCTTTGAATGGTGTCTTTTTTAAGGGTCCTCTTGGGTCGATGCTCTTTCTCTTAATAATCTTGTTATACTGGCTCGCTAATAGGGTATCATCAAACAGTTAGGGGAAAAAAGTATCCCCTACAATGTTACAAGAAGTATTTTTCATTATTTTTCACTTCAATTTTGGAGTCCTTGGAATAAAGACTGGTCTGTGCAGTCATTTTCTGAATAATGTGCAGTAGAGGCAACCTGTGAATGATGATAATCCTCTATCTTTTCTGGAGTTTGTGGTTTACCATCTCTGTTCTTAAACTTGCATTTCAGGCTGAATGAAAGGTCTGCAAACACTCTTTGGATTCCATGGTCAGAGACAAATAACCAAAAAGAACACAATTGCAGGACTTTCTTTTCCTGCTGCACAGAGGACTTCTGGTCTTAGAACAGTCCTATCTATCATATTCCATAAAGTGTACTGGGTAGCCCTTAGAGCATCATTGTATTATCTGTAGACTACGGATAACTCTTTATTTCCTTTTTTTTTTTTTTTTGGTTTTTCGAGACAGGGTTTCTCTGTATAGCCCTGGCTGTCCTGGAACTCACGCTGTAGACCAGGCTGGCCTCGAACTCAGAAATCCACCTGTCTCTGCCTCCCAAGTGCTGGGATTAAAGGCATGCACCACCTCTGCCCAGCTTTCTTTGTTTCTTTTTAATAATTCAAACCCATATGTGTTCCCACTAGATTAAACATACAGTTTAGGAAATTTGTAGAGGGCTGTGGTATGGCAATTTCAAGACAGGGGACAGAGAATGTAATGGTATATATGCTCATTATATATAAAAGGAAAACTAAAATAGGGATGGGAGAGCATATAAGAGGAGAGAATACAGAGAAAGATAATTAGCTCACCCAAATCCTTCAGCAAATGTCATATAGTAACATACTGCTATAGGAAGTCCTAAAATATAAATACATACACATTTTAAAAGTTGAAATAGAGTTACAGTATAATGGGTAGTAATGACTTGACTAGACGATGCAGGCTAACCATTTAAAATCCCAAATCTGGGCCACTGAACTTTCATAGACTCCCAAACATTTACAACCCATTGTCATTGCACTTGGATACCTCCAGAATTTGTTGGTAACACCCCTTTGCTGAAGCCACTTCACACCTAAGTCACAGAACATGAATAAATCAAGTTGGTACTGGTGAGGAAGTGACATTTCACCCCATCTAAGGAGTTGCTGATAGGCAAGGTCTAGGGAATGCTACACCACTAAATGTACCTCGGCAGCAGATGTTGAACTTGATGAGCTTCAAAAGTAGAGGATACAGGGCTGCTAGGTAAGGAAGGAGGTAGGATCTAGGAAGAGTTGGGAGTCTGTTTGATTAAAATACAACGTCCCAATTGTCAAAGAATTAATAAAAAAGAAAAAGAGATTAAATGATCATTTGAAATGTCAATACAGTGTTAGGATATGTTCTACTGCATAACATATTCAAGTAAAATTGCATCTGTTCTAGTTTTCTTTTTTTTTTTAACTGAAACATAAAGTAATGACTAGGGAAACTCAAACTGTGGAGATTACCATTGCCACAACAGTTGTGTAAGAATTATCCTGTGTGTGCTGGAACTCAGCACTAAAAGATAGATAGCAGGAAATGCTCTACATCTAATTGCAAAAGAAATATATTCTATTTCTTGTTTTATATTAAAAATCACACATAGGAAATTATATATGAGATAATTATCATCAATTTTTTTCAAATATAGCAACAGTTTGCACATATTTTTGGAGGAGGGATTATGGCTATTGCTATTATATAAATTTTATTTTGAATTTAATGTTTTATAATTATATATTCTTTTCAAATTTATCCTGAAAGGGGAAAAAATCTAGAAATCTCACATTGGAAAAGTCTTAGAAGTCCAAATTTAAGAGAAGATCTGGAGTGGCTTGGGGGTGGGAAGGAATATGATCAAAATATATTTGAATTTAAATTTTTTTTTAATAACTGAATTTAGCCACAGCAAATGTGGGTGGACTAGCTTAGAGAATGCATCCATACAAATTTAAGATTGATTCCACTTCAGGGATGTGCTTCAACATATGTAAAGAATAAGAATTAATCAAGATATAAATATATTAAAATACAAAATTTACATGATCATCATACAGAAAAGGTTTAGATAAATATAATTATTTCTTGGCAAAAGACATGATGAGACTAGGAGTGGAGCAGACATCTTTCAACATAAAGATGCTATAAATGACAAGCTTATACCTGATAAAATGAAAAAAATCCAAAATATTCTCGATAGGATGAGAAGTAAGGCAAGGGTGTCTCTCCAAGATTACTCAGTATAGTGATTTAAATATCAGAGCAGTCATACAAAGGAAATAAGAGGGATACAGATTAGAAACAAGTCCTTTTATCTCTCTCTGTAGCAACTTTATAAAAGAGACACAGGGACTCCATTAAAAGAAAAACCTTAGAAGTGGTAATTAATTATCAAAAAGTGTCTGGACAGAAAATTAACATGCATACTATTAGTAATATTATTATTTACCAATGATATAGAGATTGAAAATTCTTTCAAGCAAACAACCCAATTCCTGATACACGCATACAGCATACCCATGTATAAAACTAATCAATAAAATGAAAAATCTCTATGATAAAAATCATAAGATGGCAAAACTTATGATTCTAGAAGATGCTCATGTATCAGAAAAAGTGATATTGTGAAAACTTAATCTTTCAAAATTCTAATGCTATTCCAATTCAATAATTTATAGGAAAACCCAAAAGACAAAACTTAGGTAATGGAATCCTGAACAAAAATATCACTGACCAGAAATATCTTTATACTTGATTTTATATTATACCACAGAGTTAGAATAATCAAAATAGAATAACAGTAGTCCCATAATAAACATATTAATCAATGAAATAGAATTAAAATACAATATGTAAGTTCACAGAGCCACAGTTGTCTGATTTTTGGCAAAGATGCCTAAATAAATAAATAAATAAATAAATAAATAAATAAATAAATAAATACTGAAAAAAATACAACAATCTTCAATTAAAAATACAGGTAAGACTGGATTTTATTTATTTTTATTTTTATTTTGAGGGTTAAAAGCTGTCGAGATGGCCCAGGGATAAAAACTCTTGCCACACTGCAGAAACAATCTAGGTGTGAGTTGGTAGATGAATCGACAACACAGTTGTGTACACTCAAAGGAGCACTGCTCAATCTTAAGGAGACACTGCTATTTATGACAACATGAATGTTCCTAGAGGCCAGTATGCTGTGTGAAATATTCCAGATCGTGAAGACAAATCATGATATCACGTGCAGAATCTTTTTAAAAAGATAAAACCAAATACATAGAGACAGGACAGTGGTGGTTGATAGCAGTAGAGGGTTGTGGTGAGGAGCTTCAAGGAACTCAAGAAAATAGTTGCAGGTAGGTGCGATGAATACTGGGCTATGCTGACAACGGGTTTTATCTCTTACCACTAAAAAAGCAGAAGATAACAAAGCAAAGTGATGGATTTTAATTTCCTTGAATATTGTGATTTTTTTTCATTATAAGCAATCAAAATACCATGCGCATGTTAAACATATTATATACAAGACAATGGGGTATTTTAACAGAGACTGGATGACTACATGTCAGGGAGGCCTTTCCAACAAGGAATAACCTCTTAACAATGCAGGGAGTTAGAAAACTTATTCTGTCACCTTTTAATTAAATTGGTATTGGTTGTATGGTTCCCCCCCCAACTTACTAGAATAAGTTAAAAAAAAAAAATTCTCAGTAATTTATTTCATATTGAATCGCATAATTTTCTTTTAAACTTTAAAATATAATTTTTTCTTTTTTAAAAAAATATTCCATTCATTTACATCTCAAATAATATCTCACTTCCTGGTTACTCCCCCCCCCCATCACCCATCTAATATCCACTGTCCACCCTCCCTTTTGCCTCTATGAGGGTACTCCCTCACAAACCTACCCCGAGGCTTGATGCTCCACTGCTCCAGCATCCCCCTAAGCTGGGGCATCAAACTTCCACAAGACCAAGGGCCTCCCCTCCCATTGATGTCAGATAAGGCCATCCTCTGCTACATATGTATCTGGAACCATGGATCTCTCCCTGTACACTCGTTGGTTGGTGGTCTAGTCCCTGGGAGCATTGAGTTGTCCTGTCAGCTGACATTGTTGTTCTTACGGGGTTGCAGTCCCCCTCTGCTGCTCCAGTCTTATGATTCCACGAAGGTGGAGGGAGGGGGAGACCTGAAAAGGAGAAAGAAGGTTAAGGAACTGGAGGGAACTGGATGGAGGTACAGAGGGTCAGGAAATTGAATAAAAATATATAGCAGTGGGGGATAAGGAACTGGGGATAGCCACTGAGAGTCCCAGATTCCAGGGAAGCTAGAGGCTGCCAGAACCCAACTGGGATGAAGTGAAGAGGAGATAGAACCTGTAGAGACCACCTCCAGTAAATAGGCACAGCCCCCAGTTGCAGGTTGGGGCCACCCACTCATCTCAAAGTTTGTAACCCAGAAATGTTTCTGTCCAAAAAATGGAGCAGAGACTGAAGGAAGGGCTAACTGGGACCTCCCCAACTGAGGATCCATCCTGTCTGCAAACACCAAACCCTGACACTGATGCTGTTGCCAAGAGAAGCTTGATGACAGGAACCGGGTATGGCTGTTCCTTGGGAGGTTCTGCCAGCAACTGACCAATGCAGATGTGGGTGCTCAACTTACATCTCACTGTGAAAATAACTTAACCCTAACTAGACTAAGAATTTCAAATATGTTGGGAAAGTACTATAGGAGAAAGAAAGGGGTACATTTTATAAGCTCAGGTAATTACTTTCTGAATGACTCCGGTAGCAAAGGAAATAAGACCAACAATCAACAAATGGGCTCCCATGAAAATCAAAAGCTTCTGTCCAGCAAGGAGAGCGCAAAGCTAATGACTAGGCAGCCTATTATCTTTATCAGCTACTCAACCAACAGAGGAGTATTGTTCAGACTATACAAAGAAGTCAAAAAGCTAAATATAAAGAAAACAAACACCCCAATTAAAAACAAGCTAGAGGAATGAAATTTCTAAATGAAGAAATTCAAGTAGCTAGGGAACAATTTTAAAGATGCACAAAATTCTTAGCCACTAGGGAAATGCAAATTAAAAATACTTTAAGATTCCAACTCACACCTGCCAGGATGACCAAGAATGCTACAAAGGACAACAAAGATTTGTGTAAATGTGAAAGGTCAACTCAATGCACTGTTAGTGAGAGTATATCCTGTAGGGTTGGTGAGGTTCCTGCTTTTGCTTTGCCACAGGGCTGGGCTGCTCAGGGAGGCTGAAAGAGGAAAGCTTGACTGTGCTTACCCCACGCCATCGCCATTGCTGGGCAGGTGTCAGGCTACAGGGAAGCCACAGGGTACTGCTCCAGGGTGGGGGAGTGCAGTCTGGGGTCCTGGGGACAGCTGGAACTGGCTAGGAGGCCTGGGCCATCTTGTTCTCAGGCTATTGGGCATCCAGGTGTTGCTGGGAGCCAAGGAAGACCTGAGAACGGAGTGGGAGGCCCCAGACTGGATCTAGCCCATAGTTGAAGGGCAAAGGGGAAGCTCCTGCTGGGTCCCACAGGGATGAGTCCTTGGCTATCTTAGGTGGGTTTGAGCTTGGTCTTGGTCGTGGTTGGGAGAGTAGAGAGGTTTTCTATGGGAGATTAGGCAGGTGAAAGCCTTCTCCATTGCTCCACACGACAGATCCCGGTGAAAAGAAGTAGTCCATGGTTTTGAGGCATTATTGTCATGGTGGAAAGTGGCTGAGTAAAACCCGTACCCCCATTCTCACGGTGGACCTGAGATTAAATACCTTTTGTAGGGAGCAGTGTCTGGGATGGAAAGTTTAATTGGCTAAGCCTCCAGCCTCATTGAAATGGAGATCTGTCTTGAGGCTACATGACCACAGGTCACATCCTCTACCTGTGGAGAGACTTGGGGCATTGCCCTTAGTGACTAATGGCCACAAGTCTATGGAGGGCTGTGGCCTCATGCCAGGAGCCTGGTGTCCAGAGGAGTGGTGAAGCGCCTTCCATCTCTTCAGGGTAATTGGGATTTCTAACCTTTGCTCAATGAGGAACCAGGCTGCCTTTCATGGTCCTTCAATAACCTAGTCAAACTATCTTTTTAAATCATTTGGGAGGTTTCTCAAAACACATAAGTGCTATGTGACCTAGCTCTCTGAGTAGTGACTCCTAAGAATATACCCAATGGGCACACTTACTTGCACACCCATGTTCATTGCTGCCCCATTCACAATAACTAATTAATGGAATGACCCTAATGCCTATTAAAAATGAATAGGTTACACATTAAAAAATGAATTCGTACTTATGCCAAACAGACTATTATACACATGTAAGAAAAACTGAAATGTAGATAAATAGTTAGAACTGGAAAAAATCATATTAAAGTGAGTTACGCCAGGCACAGGAAGATGAGTTATGTTCTTTTTCATACATGGATTATAACTTTGAATATTTTGGTTCCAGTGTGTCACTTGTTGCATTAGTAAAAGCCAGGAAACTAGAAAGGGGTCATTAGAAAGATGAAGTGAGGAATGAGGGACAGTAAATTATATGTAAAATATTGGAGGTGGAAATGTCTAAGCAGGAAGAGTCATGGGACTATGGGGGAAATATGAGGTGAAGGGTAGGGATAACTCAGAGGAAGAGTTAGTGAAGAGCCATATGGAAGTCTATTATCTCACAACTCAACTTTTAAACATTACTTGGAGGGACAGTATAAAACTTGTGACGTGAAAGAAGGGAGCTATGTGGGGGTAAAGGATTAAGTGGGGACAAGAACAAATGGATGGTACTGTAAGGGTGTAGTGTGTGGATTTCCCAGAACAAAGGAGGTGTGAGAAAGGTGTTAGTAAGATAGTTTCAAAATACTATTAAAAATTACTTCCAATACACATATCCTGCATGGGTGGACAATGGCACATTCAGAAGATGTGGGCTATTGAATAAAGATTGGCGGGCAAGGCATGGGATACCTTCCAATAAATTATTGATCAAGAGTTCTCAGAAATCCCCTATATACAACAGACTACTGCCATTGCCCAGGGCTACTCACCATAATTCATGCTAAGCACCTATTGCTGAAGATACCACACACAGATGTGAGCACTGATAGGTTATTCATGATTCAGCAGATACTCCCACACCCATGCACATCTAAGCAGAACTAAATAAATTTACTGTATTATCAATTTTTCCTTTATTTATTCACTTTACATTCTGGTTGCATCCTCCTTTGTTGGCCTGTGTGCTGGGAGCCTTCTTCAGGAATCTCTGGCCAGGCCAAATGCTAGGATTCAGACAAAGGGGAGAACGCAAGTGGAGACAGAGTCTCCTCCACCTCGGTCTCCGCAGTTGCCACCTTGGTTGCACCAAGACGCTGTACCCACTGCCCTGTGCTAAGTCAAGCCCAGGCTGAGCCCACAAGAAGCTGAGTAGCTGGCGGCGAGGAATGCAGGAAGCTTTTGGTGGTGTTTGGGAGAGCAAATCTCTTCCCAAGCAACAGTGTTACAGCTCTTATGATAGAAGCTCTTGGAGGATGGAGTAGTTCTCACGCCTTTATTCCTTCTGGATGGGGATCTCTCCTACACAGGTTGGGATGGTCTAATATACTGTTTGGGAAGGGTCAGGGGTTTGACAACAGATACTTCCCATTGACTTGGTCTGAGGGCTTTGAGGCACCTTATTTGCATGTGGGAGGGTTTGGCCTTACTCTTATGTGACAAATCTCACATGACAGGCCTCTCTGTAGGGGTTGTGAAAGCTGTAGCTGTTTTTACAGGAGTCTTCCAGGAGCATTGGCCAAAAACATTTTTCGGTCCCTTGTGGATTATTCCACTGGGTCTCCCAGAGTTTTCAGCCTGTGCTCAACCGGGTGCCAGAATGCCTGCCACAGACCACTGTCCCACACTCCTTCACTCTTCTTCTTCCATTCTGACCCTTAAAACCCCTCCCACCATTACTCTATTTCCTTCTCCTCAGAACAGGAGAAACCCCCTTGAGTACCACCTCAATATAGGACATCTAGCTCAAGCAGGACTAAGCACATCCTCTCCCACCAAGGCCCAAACAGACAGTTCAGTTAAGGGAAGTAGGTCTAATAACAGGCAAGAGAGTCAGAGATAGCTCCTGCTCCAATTGTTAGGGGATCCACGTGAGACCAAGCTGTATATCTGCTTCAAATGAAGTTGGAAGAAAGGCCTATTAGGAGGACATAGGAATTTGAAGTGGAGACTTTGGAGGGCAGATATCAAATTTCATTGTGTATATGTATGAAATCTTTATTTTTTTTCCTTTGTGTTAAAATTTATTGGAGCTCAGACAGAGTAAAAACAATAAAGTCATACAAAACTGACCACTGCATTGTTTAAGGATAGGTTCACAACTGATGAAGGCAGTAACAGTGTCAGTTACCAAAATCCAAGAGTGATTTCATCTCTGGAGGTTCAAAAAGACTCAAATGACTTAAAGATCAAATATGTTGTATATATGTATGACTGGCCATACCATGCTAGTTCACAGCATTTTTTAAACAGCTCTTTTAGTAGCTCTGACATCTATAGGCAGGGGTCAGTTCTGGTCCCCAATACTCTGCAGTTCACCCTTGGCAAGTATTGTTATCAGGGAGAGAGTTCTTGTCTTGCATCCTAACAGTCCTGTCTGTTGGTCTTATACATGATCATGGGGAAGATGGAGAACAGTTCTGGCCCATGGTTTCCCTAGATGGTTTGCCCCATTGAATAGACTGGTATTCACCTAGGAACAAGAGACTTCTGGTATCCCTAAACTCAGTTGCCTGGAGCTCAACACAGGGAAGCCCTTCTTAATTTTTAACATAATGTCAGAATGGTTGTCCACACTTGCTTTGGCTAGTGACCCAGTCAGTGGCCATGCAGAACAGAGCCAGCACAGCCAAGGCTGTTGGGGGTTTGCCTAGAGTGTCAGGATAAGTCTGGACTTACACTGAGCGGTGATGCCTGACTGCACTAAACATATTCAAAGTTTTGCCCATGATCTTTTCTGCTCCTTAACAGTCAGGGCAACTTTGTCTCTAAACTCTCAGTGCCCAGTTCAGGGCTCAACCAAAAACACAAGAACATGTCTAGAGACTGAGGTATGGCTAAGTCATTTAGGTCTGACTCTGACATATCTTTGAGGTCTTTTGTTCCTTGTACATCCTTTAGCTGTCCCTTAGCCTCTCAAGTCCTGTGTTGTGGAGGCTTGTGGGCTGGCTCTTGAGAGCTTGCCAGAGGGCACTGTACCTAGTTAGGCTGAACATGATTCCTTAAGATTAAGATGGTACCTTTCTTTCTTTTTTTTTTTTTTTTTTAAGAATTATTTATTTTATGCGAATACAGTGTAGCTGTCCTCAAACACACCAGAAGAGGGCATCTGATCCCATTACAGATGGTTGTTAGCTACCATATGGTTTCTGGGAATTGAACTCAAGACCTATAGAAGAGCAGTCAGTGCTCTTAATCACTGAGCCACCTCTCTAGCCCAGCATCACATTTCTATAGTCAATACTTGGAACAGAACTGGACCTAAATCTGTGGAATATCTATAGAAGGTGCCAGGTCTTAAGGAAGAGACCCACTTTGCAGGGCAGACATGATACTTGGGATCTGACTCTGCCACTGGCTTGGCATGACCAAGCTCCTTTTTACTTCCTTTTCTTTTTCTTTCTTTTTTTTAGCTCCCTTCTTTCAGTTTAATCTTTGAGCCCCCACAGGGTGCATGAATCAAGGCCAAGTTCCTTTATATTAGCTTAATCCTCAGTAAAATGGCCAATTTAATACAAAAGTTCTAGATGACCAGGATGAGTTACCAGGATAGTTACAGACCCTCAAAACCAGAAAGCCAGGCAGGAGAGGTAACCTGAAGTCAGCTGGGTGGTTTTTACCTGTAACCCCAGAACTTTTCAGGCAAATACATGAAGAAGGCTGCTAGTTGGCCTAGGTTACAACCCTTCTCAAAAGCAAAAGAAAGGCCAACAAGATGGTTCATGAAGGAAAAGTGCTTGCTGCTAAAGCTGACAGCCTGAGTTCAATCTCCGGGACCCATACATCATGGACTCTCATAAATTGACTCTGACCTCAGCACATGTGCATATGACAATTTGCTACCTGGACTTACTGTGGGGTTTGTCCTTAGCCCTCCTATTCCCCAGGCCATCTAAACAGCCTACATGCTTTTATTTGGGACATTCAAAGCCAAGGTATAGGAAGGAGAACATCAAATGGAGGGAAAAGAATGGGAAGTGGCCCAAAGCAACAGTTCCACGATGGCATGTCTGCTGGCTGTTTGGCAGGACTCCCCACAGCTTGTGCTGTCATAGAGATACAATACCTTGCAACAATTCATGGGGAATGGGGGAGAGATTTGCTGCCTCCCTCTCTCTTATCTCCCATTCATATTAGTCTTCTCACAAGACTTGGTTTTGGTGGCCCTATGAAATGCCAGATGCCATGTCTTGAAATGAGCATTCCATCCAAGAGTGGAAGGAAGAGATATAAACTCTGGGCATGTGAACAGTGAAGGCCAGAGAGAATCTTATGTAGTACATGTTATATACCCAATATGTTGCAGCACTAAGATGTAAAAAGCATAGCATTCAAAGACCTTTCCCATGGTCTGGCTCTGGAAACCATAGGAGACCCAGGGAGAGAACGTGGGTTTTTGTGGAACAGGCATGAGAGAGTTTCATGCTTTGGGTTGACAGGAGATAAGAGCTTTCTAGTAAAATCCTATCTCTAGCTCTGCCTTCTCATCTGGCAGAAGTCAGTAATCCCTGAGAGAGAGGGGTACCAGATTTTGCGGAATCCATGATGGTGTCCAGAGTTTCAAGTGAGCTTCCCCACCACTTCCTAATCTTCCTGTCTCCATCTGAACCTTCATCTACCCCAGAAATGATCTGGTCTTGGTCAACAGAATCTTGGTTTAGAGAGTGCAGGAAAGAGAGCTAAAGCTCTTGACCAGGAGCAAGAGAACCATCTGTCCTATCTGTCTGTCCACTGTTGGCTTGAGGTTGCAGGAAGTCTTATTTGAGCAGATGAGTTCTTTTGTGCTGCCTGAGATTGTCAGAGCTCATGAACTCTTGATTCCACTCATCACATTTATGTGGTCGATATCTTGTGTGGACCCATTTATGTCATCTAAGCTCATCAGAGCAGAAGAACTTCCATGTACAGCCTTTCCAGTCACATACATAGGGCTTCTCACCTGTGTGTTTGTGTTGGTGTAAGCTTTTCCACAGTTGTCATATGAGCAGACATAAGGCCTTGGAAGTAGGGTCTGTCTCCTGGTTGCCGCTCTTGAAGTATTGGGCGGTCTCTCTCTCTCTCTCTCTCTCTCTCTCTCTCTCTCTCTCTCTCTCCTTCTCCTTGTGGAGCAGGTGTGGCCTGCTCACATACGAAGGGTTTTTCCTGGACATTTGACTGGGCCACAACTGGATCTTGGGAGTCTAAAGATAGCAATTGCTGGAACTCAGTTGGGATCATCTCAGGATTGCAGGTATTTATGGAGTGCAACATCGGATCCATAAAAGTGGTAACAGCATGGGTCTCAGTGGAAGGCATGCCTGGGACCAGCAATATTCCATGTTTTAAAGAGCCCGTGGTGGTAGGTACTGTTGGGAGTACAAAATAAGGCATTGTTGGGGCACTACTGTGGGCTATCATTGAGACTCCACAGGAAGCTGGGCTTGGTAGGCCACCATGAGACATCGGATTCTCACTGAAGGGAATGGTCAAACCCAGAGTACCTGAACTTCCAACTGGCATCACGTGGGCTCCCCTCCCAATCAATCTCTGACAATAATTCTGGGAAGGTGTAGGAGTCAGCTGGGAGGGGCACATCACACCACGCTCAGGTAGCAACCTAATGAACTGTGACTCCCATTCTCCCTCATTGCATCTGAATTCCTCTGCTGATGCCATGTAAGGCCTCACCATCTCTGGTAAGTATTGATTGGCTGGTGGCTGATGAAATCCGCTGTTTCCAGAAGACACAGGCATATGCGACACTGGCATCAACATCTCAATATCCATGGGAGGCTGGTGCATAGCCTGCTGCTCATTGTCCTTCTCCAAGTCGGCTGAGACCCAAGTTCAGAACAAACAAGAAGCTGGCC
>CM052700.1:121249281-121260959 GCA_028551405.1 Uromys caudimaculatus | reverse complement strand
AAAATGCAAAAAGCTCCTAACCCAAAACATCCATGAAATCTAGGACACAATGAGAAGACAGAACCTAAGGATAATAGCTACAGAAGAGAATGAAGATTCCCAACTTAAGGGACCAGTAAATATCTTCAACAAAATTATAGAAGAAAACTTCCCTAACCTAAAGAAAGAGATGAACATAAATATACAAGAAGCTTACAGAACTCCAAACAGATTGGACCAGAAAAGAAATTCATCCTGTCACATTATAGTGAAAAACACCAAATACACAAAACAAGGAAAGAATATTAAAAGCAATAAGGGAAAAAGGTCAAGTAACGTATAATGGCAGATTTATCAGAAATACACCAGACTTCTCACCAGAGACTATGAAAGCTAGGAGATCCTGTGCAGAACTCATACAGACCCTAAGAGAACACAACTGCCAGCCCAGGCTCCTATACCCAGCAAAACTCTCAATTACCATAGATGGTGAAACTAAAATATTCTATAACAAAACCAAATTTACACAATATGCTTCCACAAACCCATCCCTACAAAGAATAATAGATGGAAAACGTCAACTCAAAGAGGGAAACTACACCCTAGAAAAAGGAAGAAAGTAATCTTTCAACAAACTGAAAAGAAGATAGCCACACAAATATAAATATAGCATCAAAAATAACAGGAACCAACAATCACTATATCCTTAATATCTCTTAACATCAATGGACTCAATTCCCCAATAAGAAGACATAGACTGACAGACCGGATCCATAAAGAAGACCCAGAATTTTGCGGCATTCAGGAAACACACCTCCATGATAAAGACAAACACTATGTCAGAGCAAAGGGCTGGAAAACAATTTTCCAGGCAAATAGTCCCAAGAAACAGGCTGGAGTAGTCATTCTAATATCAAATAAAATCTACTTTTACCCAAAAGTCATCAAAAAATATAAGGAAGGACACTTCATATTCATCAAAGGAAAAATCAACCAAAAGAACTCTCAGTTCTGAACATCTATGCTACAAATGAAAGGGTACACACATTCATAAAAGAAACTTTACTAAAGCTCAAAGCACACATTGCACCTCACAAAATAATAGTAGGAGACTTTAACACCCCATTATCATCAATGGACAGATCTTGGAAATACAAACTAAACAAAGACACAGTGAAACTAATAGATGTTATGAACCAAATGGACTTAACAGATGTCTATAGAACATTTCATTCTAAATCAAAAGAACATACCTTCTTCTCAGCACCTCATGGTACCTTCTCCAAAATTGGCCATATAATCGGTCACAAAACAAACCTCAACAGATACAAGATTGAAATAATCCCATGCATCCAATCAGATCACTGCATATTAAGGCTAGTCTACCAAGACCTAATACCAATACTCTTCAATCTATTCCACAAAATAGAAACAGAAGAAACACTATCCAATTCCTTCTACAAGGCCACAGTTACACTGATACCCAAACCTCACAAAAACCCAACAAAGAAAGAAAACTTCAGACCAATTTCACTTATGAATATCGATGCAAAAATAATAAAATTCTCACAAACCGAGTCCAGGAACACATCAAAACAATCATTCATCATGATCAAGTAGGCTTTATCCCAGGGATGTAGGAGTGGTTCAATACCTGGAAATCCATCAATGTAATCCACTATATAAACAAACTCAAAGAAAAGACAACATGGTCATTACATTAGATGCTGAAAAAGCATTTGACAAAATTCATCATCCCTTCATGATAAAAGTCTTGGATAGATCAGGAATTCAAGGCCCATATCTAAACATAGTAAAAGCAATATACAGCAAACCAGTAGCCAACATTAAACTAAATAGAGAGTAACTTGAAGCAATCCCACTAAAATCAGGGACTAGACAAGGCTACCCTCTCTCTCCCTATCTATTCAATATAGTAATTGAAGTTCTAGCTAGAGCAATTAGACAACAAAAGGAGGTCAAAGGGATTCAAATGGAAAGGAAGAAATCAAAATATCACTATTTGCAGAAGATATGATCGTATACTTAAGTGACCGGAAAAACTCCACCAGAGAACTGTTGTAGCTGATATACAACTTCAGCAAAGTGGCCGGATATAAAATTAACTCAAAAATATCTGTAGCCTTCTTATACTTGAAGGATAAACAGGTTGAGAAAGAAATTAGGGAAATGACACACTTCACGATTGTCACAAACAATATAAAGTATCTTGGTGTGACTCTAACCAAACAAGTGAAAGATCTGTATGACAAGAACTTCAAGTCTCTGAAGAAAGAAATCGCAGAAGACCTCAGAAGACGGAAAGATCTACCATTCTTATGGATTGGTAGGATTAACAGAACAAAGATGGCCAGCCTTCCAAAAGCAATCTATAGATTCAATGCAATCCCTATCAAAATTTCAACTCAGTTCTTCATAGACTTAGAAAGAGCAATTCTCAAATTCACTTGGAACAACAAAAAACCCAGGATAGCAAAAACTATTATCATCCACAAAAGAACTTCTGGGGGAATCAGCATTCCTTACCTCAAGCTGTACTACAGAGCAGTAGTGATTAAAAACTGCATGGTATTGGTACAGTGACAGGCAGATAGATCAATGGAATAGAATTAAGGACCAGAAATGAACCCACACACTTACGGTCACTTGATTTTCGACAAAGGAGCTAAAACTACCCAGTGGAAAAAAGACAGCATTTTCAACAAATGATGCTGGTTCAACTGGCAGTCTACTTCTAGCATAATGTAAATTGATCCATTCCTATCTCCCTGTACAAAGCTCAAGTCCAAGTGGATCAATGACCTACACATAAAACCAGATACTCTGAATCTAATAGAAGAGAAAGTGGGGGAAAGTCTCGAACACATGGGCACAGGGAAAAGGTTCCTGAACAGAACACCAGTGGCTTATGCTCTAAGATCAAGAATTACCAAATTGGACCTCATGAAATTGCAAAGCTTCTGTAAGGCAAAGGACTCTCTCAATAGGATGAAACAACAACCAACAGATTGGGAAAGGATCTTTACCAATCCTAAGTCTGATAGAAGGCTAATATCCAGTATATACAAAAAGCTAAAGAAGTTAGACTCCAGAGAAACAAATAACCCTATCAAAATATGGGAAACAGAGCTAAACAGAATTCTCAACTGAGGAAATACATAGGGCTGAGAAGCACCTATAGAAATGTTCAACATCCTTAGTCATCAGGGAAATGCAAATCAAAACAAGTCTGAGATTCCACCTCACACCAGTCAGAATGGCTAAGATCAAAAACTCAGGTGACAGCAGATGCTGGCAAGGATGTGGAGAAAGAGGAACACTCCTCCATTGTTGGTGGGATGGCAAGCTGGTACAACCACTCTGGAAATCAGTTTGGCGGACCCTCAGAAAAATGGACATAATAGTACTTGAGGACCTAGCTGTACCTCTCCTGGGCAGATACCCAGAAGATGCTCCAACATGTAATAAAGACACATGCTCCACTATGTTCATAACAGCCATATTTATAATAGCCTTCTTGAAACAACCCAGATGTCTCTCAGCAGAGGAATGGATACAGAAAATGTGGTACATTTACACAATGAAATACTACTCAGCTATTATAATCATTGACTTCATGAAATTAGCAGGCAAATGGATGGAACTTGAAAATATCATCCTGACTTAGGTAACTCAGTCACAAAAGAATGAACATGGTATATACTCACTGATAAGTGGATATTAGCCCAAAAGTTCAGAATACCCAAGTTTCACTTCACAGTAATCGCTGGACTGAAAGTGCGGTCCCAGGTGGAAGAGTTGGAGAAGGGACTGAAGGAGCTGAGGGAGTTTGCAGCCCCATGGAGGGAGCAACAGTGTCAACTAGCCTGACCATGCCCCCCCAGCCTCCTGGAGTCTGGGCCACCAACCAAAGAATAGGGTATTTCCAAAGTGGAGACCTGGAAAGGGGAAAACATTGGAAATGTAAATAAAGTATCAAAAAATTAAAATAAAAAAAAAGGAAGAAACAGAGACACATTAATTACCACACACAGGAATCTCATAAGAACTAAATTAGAAGCCATAATACATGTGCAAAAGTTATATAGGATAAAAATGAGAAGTATAGATAAAAATTAACAAATAAATACAATAAAATTGGGAAAATCTCTGCCATAATTTTTTAAGACAAGGAACCTTTAAAGATGCCTTTGTATTCATTTTCTGTTGGCCTTCTACTGCTGGGCATACAGCCAACACTTAAGAATAGTTTACTTTCCCTGTGAAAATTCCTTGGAGAAAACTAAATTTGCATTTGCAAGATGTTAGTAATTGAAGATAGCTTCAGGGTTAGCGATAGGTACATATGTCTACTTCTCCTTTTAGCTATAGGACCCCATCTAGTACAAACCTTTTGAGGTGCTGTGAGTCCTGTCTGAGTCTCTGTGAGTTCATATGTGGGTCAATATTATTGATTTAAAGGCCACAGTTTCCCTGGTGTCCTCCGTCCCTTTTGTCTCTTACTCTCTTTGTGCCTCTTTTTAAATGAGGTTCCCTGAGAGCTGAGAGGAGTTATTTGATATAGATACCTTATTTAGGGCTGTGTGTTCCAAGTTCTCTCATTGTCTACATAATGTCTGGCTGTGGGTCTCAGAATTTGTTCCCATCTTCTACAGGAGGAAGCTTCTCTGATGATGGCTGAGCAAGGTACTGATCTACGAGTATAAAAGAATATCATTTGGAATCATTTCATTGTTACTTGTTTTGTAGAAGTAGTAGTAGTAGTAGTAGTAGTAGTAGTAGTAGTAGTAGTAGTAGTAGTAGTAGTAGTAGTAGTATTTCATTTGCGTCTGGGTCCCTGGGCTACCTAGTCTCATATCAGACAACTTTTTAAGATGGACTTAGAAATCTCTCTCACCATAATATTCTCTTCCTATCCCAGTGAAAACAGTTGATGACATTATGTTTTCTAATTAAATAAACAAGTAATCATCTTTTCGTGAACTTAATATAAGAAATTTCTTCTCCATGATTTCAAGATGCTACATTCCTGAAACAATACAATTTATGATGGAACATGGGGATATATTCTGACTCTGGAAGATAATGATGACAGTTAAATTATAGAGGCCACTAGCTACTCTATTATTTCATTCTTTAAAAAATGATATAACTTATTTGGGAAGGAATACAAGTGCCAGAGGAGTGAAGAAACAGAAGGCAAAAGAAGAATACTTTAAATTGGCATAATCTAGAAGTGGAAATGGGAAAATCATAACTAATTATTAAATCAAATCATGTAAAATCAGAACTAGAATGTATAAACTGCTTAGTAATTTGATGGCCTAACAAAGCAGCCAGTACCTAATGATGACAGCTATTTACCCAGATGGAAACTCACAGGGAATTGGAACAACTGCCACAAGGCATTAATCAGCAAAGCCATCAGGAAGGGCCCCTTCAGCCTACAAAATCAGTCATGATTAGTAGGGGTGGTTCAAGTTCAAAGGGCTGAAAAGTTAGACAGCATGCTCTTGGTCCCAAGACCAGGAAACTGCTGTTCTCCAATCTGTTTGTCTCAGAGTTTTATGAGCTGGATACAACAAGATTGAAGGTATGAAAACCCAGTGTGGGTGAGGTAGACTGTCCTGTTTGATCATTTTAAAGTCATTGTAGAAACTTCTAAAGTGGCTATGTTTCTTTAAAAAGTGAAAGTGTCTGCTTCATACTCCAGAATGCATGATTTCTTCCTTCCACCACACCATCCGCTCAATCGGTGATGCTCAGCACATGACTTTTCTGATTTTCATTATCTCCCTACACAGTTACATTTATTGAGTTGACCATCATGAATATCATAGAATTAAAAATAAAGTGTTTTAAGCATTATCAACTAAACACAGAGAGGAAAATTTAAGAAACTTCTACTTTTTAAGCTTTCTTTCTTTCTTCTTTTTTTTTTTTTTTTTGGCTTTGGTAATTTGTATTTAATCTGTCCATTTCGAAATTCATTGGCATTTAGAACATACTTTTTTGCAAGCTTGTTAAATCGTGTATTGTCATTTATCTTCACATTTCTTTTTTTGATATTCCTTCTTTTTACTTAATCTTTTATTTTTTTTCACTCCGGATTTTATTCCCCTCCCGGTCCATCCTCTGACTGTTCCACATCCCACACCTCTTCCCCGCCCCTCCTGTCTCCACGAGGATGTCCCCATCCTGATGGACAGTCAACATTTGCAAGCAAAGAACCTTTTCAAGAGGAATGTACCTGGTAGTGCAATTACTAGAACACAATTAAGGTTCCAACAAATAGAGTACAATGACACCAAAGAATTGTCTCTAGTCTCAGTGCTTCAAACTCTTTTTAACTTATCAATGATAAAACCATTTTTTAATTAAAGAAGACATGAATAGATCACAAAATATATTTCTGTGACTACAAAAGTGATCCAATGGTTTCTGGAATTGGCAAATAGAATGAATTAGTATTCATAATCATTTCTTGGGAGTACCCAGAGAGATAAATGGAGAAATATATCCAACAAGCTAGTTAGAAATGCCTCATAGATTCTTTTCAGTGAGAGCAATCCTTGCATATAGAGAAAGTTGAAGATTCAGGTAAGAAGAAATGACAACACTTAAGACTAAAAGTCTTGGAAGGGTTTGTTCTAAGTAACTCATACAGTGATGTGCATCACAACAGCTTACAGGCTAGGATGGCATGATGACCGTGTGGTCATGGACAGAGGGCTAAGAAGTCCCCTACTGGTTTTTAGCCTCGCCACATCACAACACACAGCATTAGTTGGATTTGTGGTAATGTTGCTGTAATCAAACCTACTGCATTGGTGGCTAATGTGAAAATGCATCATACAAATATGAATGCAAAAAAACTTGACAATAACCAAAGGTGTGACTAGTTTATATACTTACTATACTTTTTGAGTAAGTTCTTTCTATGTCTGAATATATATTTACTGTAAAACGTCAAACCATGTATTTAAAGATTAACCTTATACTTCTGACATCTATCAGGCATTTTAACTGTAGAATTTATTTCTTGCATTAAAACTCTAGCAGTTTCTTAGTTCTAAGTCCCAAAAACAATAGGTCAGACTACACACGATTACACACACACACACACACACACACACACACACACACACAAAAACACGCATGTGCGCGCATGCGCATACACGCACATGTATAGGTACATTACCCTTATACACTTTACAACACTCATACACTTATACAATACACACAAATAATATGGATAAATTTATACAAACTAATTTTTCCAAGATAAGTCCTTATGATTTGTATAAATGAACATCTGGTGCAAAATTTGTGTTCTCATCTCAATTGTGTAGTGTTTTAATGGCTCCTTTTCATTTTACTGGGTTTTGTTACTTATGTTCTTAGCTTTTATATTTATGATGTCTTTTCTGTATTTCTGGTGTGTTTAGCTTTATGTTATGTGAAGTCTTGGCTGGTCTCTCTACAGGATACAATTTTGTCTTTCAATATTGCAGTGATAGAATCACTATATTTTCTTCCCTTCTTCTGTCAATTTTTCCCCACTAGTAGATATTAGTCAGTGATATTTTCTTCCTAGTTTGATATATGTGCAGTGTTGGAAGTTGCTGATGCTAATGTGCAAGATATAATGGACTAACACAGTACAGCTTAAATTTCTTCTATTAGAAGTAATGAATTATGTTAACTTAGTTCTCAACATCACTCTCTATCAAATATTGACAGATCTGCTTTGTCAAAATATATAACATCCATAATCATTTCATCTTACTAATATACCAGCAAAAATTATAATTCTAGTTCCATATCTAAACACCACTGTTAGTCCTTTACTCAAAGTATTCTCAAAATATTTAGTAAGTCTATCACGTATGCTGTAGGAAACTTGTAAGAATATTTCAAGTATACATTTGGTCCTAAACTCTGTATGTTGACAGTTACTTGACTGTGAGCTTTGTAACAGGAGCAGCCCCTGTATCTGTACTCTGCCCAACCTACTTTCCCCCCTTTTTTCTGTATCTATGTCATTTCATTGTTTGAAGATGTTAAATGTTGTGGAAAGAGAAAGAAATACGTAGTCAAATTGACATTTTATTCTTACAAGGTATTTTATATTTCTCCTTGGAGCTTCGACTTTTTCTTCTGTACCACACTTTCTTATAATTTCACAAGGAAATGTCTTGTTGCTCACCTGGATCAATTTTCCCTGCCAAGAATCCTCTCTCAGTATGTAAATTTAGCTCTTTTATTTTGTTCAGAATGTCATTTCTAGAGCCATTGTATATAATTGTTCTACTTCATTATTTTTCAATTCTTCTTTGAGGTACAAGGAACAAGATGGAATTATGATGGGGATGCTTGCTTGGGAATCTTTACACTCTTGTACACAACACAGATCTCCATGTGTGTAGCCTGGATGTATATTGCTCTGATCTGCTTCATTGGTCAGAGATAAAGCAGATTTATAGTACATCTCTTGTCTTCTTCACTCTAATAGCTGTTATACAGCAACAAAAGGACAAGGATGGTGTCTGCAGCAACTACCAAGATGTTTGTATGAATTATATATTTAGGTCTCATAAAATTAATATAGGGAATCATTCCAGAATAAATTTGCAACATAAGCACTGTTTTTCCTTTTCTACAGCCTTATGTATTTCCTAACTTCTACATGTATCAATTCTGAAAAGGAGAAAACAAGTAGATATGATGCTTTAGTTTTGTCAGCCCTCTACACAGGAAGATAAGGTAGGAGGATTGACATAAGTTTGAACTAGACTCAACGGTCATATCAAAGCCAGCCTGGCTTGATCAGTAAGATATTATCTCAAAGAAAAGGAATGAAAATTACAGTTGTTTGAGTTTCAGGGTATAGACACAAACTTGTAAAAACTCCTTCAAAAGTTCCTCTTAACTCATTATTCAAATATTCTAGTAAGTTTGGTTATAGTCCTTCCAGGGAACAATGTGAAGATTTGCCACCATACGTGTTTGATATGATGCTTCAGGGTCTGTTCTCTTGGTACATTTCTTTCAATTATTCAGCCTTTAATAACTTTAAACTTTGCAGGGGTTGAAACTTATTTTTTCTTTTTGTTTTTCCTTTTTGGATGTGTGTGTGTGTGTGTGTGTGTGTGTGTGTGTGTGTGTGTGTGTGTGTGTGTGTGTGTGTGTGTATGTATGTGTGTGTGTGTTATATGTGTGGATGTATGTTGGGGTGCATATTTGTGTGTGAATGTACATATATTTGTGAATATATGTGAATGTGTAGGTAAGAAATCAATGTTAAGTATCTTTCAGCATTAATTTTTACTTTTTATGTGTGTATAAGAGTCTCTATCAAGACTTGGACCTCATCAATTTTGCTAGACTATGTAGTGAACAAGATTTAGGAAATCTTCCTACCCCTCCATCCCAGCACTGATATTGCAAACATGCACTGTCATACTGGGCATCTGAACTCAGGCCCTTATGCTTATGTGGTAGGCACTTTACTGATGGAAATAACTCCCTGGTCACAGATTGCGGTTTGTTACTGGGAAACTATCTACTAAGCTTCTTGATACTTAAATTATCCTGAAGTTCCAATTGATTTCTATTCTCTGTTTGCCAATTTTTCCCTAGTGTTACCATGTTCTCTTTAAAAAAAAATCTGTGATTGTTGTGTGTATGGCCCCTTGGGATTAAATTGAAACCTCAACATTCATCACAATATTTGGTACTGCTGTATTTTGGATGGTTAAATTTCATCTTTGTGATGTACCAGGCTCTTTTATTTGGTCCCATCAACCCAACTGCTGTATGTGACTCTACTTAAGAAATGCACTCTCATACCAATGTTCCTGGATAACAAAGGTAAACATTCTAATTACTAATGATCCCCAGATCTTTCCTGCCAATTTTAGCTTCATGAGATTTTAAATTATGGATAAATCTGCTGAGTATTCACACATCACATAGTGATCTGAAGGGCTTTCTAAAATTGTATAGAATATCCATTCTGGAATGCATAGTAATGGGAGATTTTAGCCTTCTACTGTCTGACTTAGACTCTATAAGGAACATTACATATTTTTCATTTCATACTGTTTTAAGAAAATAATCCTATTTTGTAAAAATAGAAGTACTTATTCTCACTTTTGTGAATTCATTGTATGTTAATTATTTATATATACTACATTTACTGAATCTTAAAAATTACCTTCTAGAATTAACTCTAATGTCCAAAAATGAAAGAGTAATTTAATAAATACCAACAATCTAATAAAACTACATTGCTGTCAGAGGAAATACTTTTAAATCTCTAAGTATAAAAGATGATAAGATCATATATGTACTGAAAATAGCAAATCATAGATGATAAGGAGAGTACAATTCAATTACTATAAATATATATTATATATGCACACTATTTTAAGCACAATAAGAATAAAGAGCAGCTCATAGGTTTATATCACAAAATAATAGGGTAAAAATAATATAATACATAAAATATATAAGATTATGTTTTTATTCATATATTTCAACAAGTATGGATTATTTATCAAGTTATGATGAAACCAATATAGAAAATATGCCTGATGTGGTGGCTCATACCTGTAGACCCAATCCTTGGAAGGTTGAAGTAAGATTGCCATGAATGTAAATAAACCCAGAATGCATTGCAGATATTTCCAGGTCAGCATAAGATGGAGTAGAACTTTGTCTCTAACCAAAGAAACAAAGCAAGAAGGTATAAAAAATAAAAAAATTAAAAAAGATTTGCCCCCCAAAATTCTGGGACATATCCAGTACATACTTTTGTTCTAGTTTAAGATCTTCAGAACGTACAGAGAAATTAAAAGGAAAAATGATGTCTTGGTTATTGTTTTGTTCTAAATGACCAAAGCAACATTTTTCAAATACAGCATTTAGTTGGGGTTTAGTTCAGGAATCAGGGGAGTTAGTCAATTATCATTATGGTGAAACATGGCAGTAGGTAGGTCGAAATGTTGCTGGAGAAGTAACTAACAGCCACATCCAGATCTAGAAGAGCAGGCATTAAAAGAAAGAGAGAGACATAAGAAAGGAGGAAGGGAGAGAAAAGAAGGAGAGGGAAAGCAAGAGGGGAGAGAGAGAGAGAGAGAGAGAGAGAGAGAGAGAGAGAGAGAGAGAGAAACTGCATTTTTATTCATACTGCCTATCTTAGTTATGGTTAAATTACTGTGAAGAGAAATTATGACCAGAGTAACTCTTATAAAGGACATACCAAAGTTTGGATGCTTCAGTCTGTCTTAGAAGGGGAAACAAATACTCATGGGAGGAAATACAAAGACAAAGTGTGGAGCAGAGACTGAAGGAAAGGCCATCCTGAGACTGTCCCACCTGGGGATTCATCCCATATATGGACACCAAACCCAGACACTATTGAAGATGACAAGAAGTACTTGCCTGATATAGCTGTCTCCTGAGGGGCTCTGCCAGACCCTGACAAATACAGAGTGGATGCTCACAGCCAACCATTGGACTGAGCATCGGGTCCCCAATGGAGGAGTTAGAGAAAGGACTGAAGGAGCTGAACAGGTTTGCAACCCTAAAGAAAGAACAACAATATCAACCAACCAGATCCCCAGAGATCCCAGGGACTAAACCACCAACCAAGGAGTACACATGGAGGGACC
>CM052700.1:121148938-121249181 GCA_028551405.1 Uromys caudimaculatus | reverse complement strand
TAGCAGAGGATGGCCTTGTTGGTCATCAATGGGAAGAGAGGCCCTTGGTCCTGTGAAGGCTCAATGCCCCAGTGTAGGAGAATTCCAGGGCAGGAGACAGGAGTGGGTGGGTGGGTGGGTAGGTGGGGGAACACCCTCATAGAAGCAGAGGCAGGGAGTTTGCAAAGGGGAAACCAGAAAAGGGGATAACATTTGAAATGTAAATAAATAAAATACCCATTTTTTTTTTTAAAAAGAGGACATTTCACTTGGGCTTGGCTTACAATTTCAGAGGTTTAGTCTATTATCATCATGACCAAAAAAATGGCAGCATGAATGTAGACTTGGTGTTGAAGAAGTCAAGAATTCTTTATCTTCATCCAAAGACATCTAGGAGGAGACTATCTTCTATAGGAAACAAGGAGGGGGAAGTCACTTTCACACTGGGTAGAACTTCATCATAGTACCTAAAAGCCCACATCCACAGTGACAAACTTCCTCCAACAAGACCACACCTACTCCAACTAGACTACAGCTTCTAATAGTTCCACTTCCCATGGGCCAAGCATATTCAAATCACCACAACATCACAGATTGTGAGTTGAATTTTAACCCATTATTTCTAATACTTCCTTCTCTGTGTCTATTTGGGATCTATCAAAATTTTACCCATTATTATTTGGGACGGTTCATTGTGAATGTGTACACTGTGACTAGACTGGTTTACTACATAGTGTTTTGGGCAGGAACTGTTTGTTTTGAGACAGAGTAGTCTTGAGCTCTTTATGTATCCAAGGATGGCTTTGAACATGTGATTCTCCTCATTCAGATTACAATCATAGCACTGTTCTACAGCACCTGGCTTATAAGATGCTAGGGAGGAATCCTTTCCTGCTAGGTAACTATTCTGCCCCTTGATCTAAATCCACTGATATGTTTCTTCTTTTTATAGTATGTTTAAACAATGACTATTAATTCAGTCACTGCTTGGATATATAGAAGTTTCCGTCATTTAAGTTTTTGAAAACTGTTCCAATTCATTGTTTCTTAGAATTTACATAACTAATCACCCTGCACTTCTTAGTTTCATATGATATAAATGAAAAGTAAGTAAAAAGAATTACATACCAGGAGGTGATGGCAAAACAACTGAATAGATGTTGCAATATCTGAGAAAAGTAAATATAGTGACAGAAAGTAGACTAAGTGGTGAAGGAAATAATCTCATTGTATTCTTTGATGACTTGTCCTCAAAGTCTTAAAATGAAGAGATCTTTAACAGAAATGGTGGCAGTTCATGGAGCTCTCTAGAAGAGTCACTGTTGGAGACAGTGTGACATTCAGGACAATCTGTGTTGCCATATTTCTTTGTACAAATCATTTAGATGGATAACCTTTAATTGCTTCCAAGTAGGTATTTTGGCTTCTAATAAACATAATTTTGCTCATTATTCATGGGATAATATTCTGTGTATGTGTGTATACATAAAGTAATTTTGATAAAGATGGTGGTGGTAGTGGTGGTGGTGGTGGTGGTGGTGGTGGTGGTGGTGGTGGTGGTGGTGTGTGTGTGTGTGTGTGTGTACAGTTTGCTATGGTTTTCATGGTAAGATCAGAGGACAATGATTTGGATAAGCTGTTTCTAACTTTTACATAGGTTTGAGGGATTGAACTCAGTTCATCTGATTTAGGGGTTAAGCTCCTTTAACCACTGAACCATCTTTTGCATGTAGCATTCTTTCAGGTATATCGTGGAGTACAATACACTGTAGAATTTCAAGCTCCTTTCTGTTAGCATTTGATTTCTACTTCAAAATCAGGAAATCCTTTTGATATTTATAAGTCATCCTGAAATACTTAGTTGTCTATTACTTTCTCATTTGTATTCTATAATTGGTGTAAACTGGTTCTCTAAATTTATTTCAATAACCACTTGCCCAGGATAGATCTCAGGTTTACTTTGCTATAGCTTCTCAGGAACTGAAGTTTTCTTCTTTTCCCACATGAGATATGTCAGCTATGTCCCAGTTTTCCAGCAGCACCAGGACATATATGATATTTCAGATTTCCAGAGAGTGTACATCCTTTCTAATATAATGGCTGGAATATAAATTTAGATATGATGATGCCTGAATCCTAAGTTTTTACCTCTCTGCTTTGAAAAGTCCAATTATAGAACATACAGAGTCTTCCCTTGTGAATCCATGTAAATTCTGACAAAAGTGTCCTTCTAACTGCTGTGCAAAAAGATTACTGGTGTGCATAAAATATCCTTAGATGCTTGCTTCACCAAGAACTTGTTATTCAGAGTATTATGAGCCCGTGCACTTCTGCCCACTTAACATTGATCAATCTCCAGAGACAAGGATCCTCCTGTCTCTCCTCTTGATCAACATTCTGCTTCAGCCTACTACAAGCACTAAACTTACCTTCCTGCATGAATCATTTCACTTTTGCCCAATTAGAAACTTTGTAGGATTCCAATGCATGTATTATTTACCAAATCACTTACCCTCTTCAGCAAAGATTATTAGAGTAATGATATGGCTGCAGTTACCAGTTTCAGAAACTCCAGCAAATATATAGTGTCTCTTTTAATTTTGTAATTATCATCACTCTTTTCTCCCATAAAAATTTATCTACAGCTTATTCCCATATTTAAAAGATAGCTAATGAAAATTACAGAACTAATCTTATACTTGAAAACAAAAATTTGATATTTACTCTATTTATTGACCCAAAAGGATTGGAAAAAGAACACAGGCCCTTCCAGAAAGAGCTGGTGGTTGGATGGCTTCTCAAACCTCACTAATGCCAGATGCTTCACTTCTGCCAGTGTTGGTAAAGACAATTAAATTATAACTTAATATAAAAGCTATTTTTATGGTTGTGAGAACAAAACAAATTTTACTTGATCAAAGGCTCAATCCATTATAATATTCTTTACATTGTTGCTAAACCCTTAAGGCATTTAACATGATGTTTTATGACTCAGAAGTATGCAAACACACACACACACACACACACACACACACACGTATGTGTATGTATGTATGTATGTATGTATGTATGAATGTGTGTATATGACCAAGGCTCAAAACTATAATAAATCAAATAGCACCACATTATTTATTTGAGTCTTCATTTAAATAAAACATGAATGGCTTTCAAAGCCTTTGATTTTCTTAATAGAACACGGTGAATTTTAATCTTTTCAGTTCTATACATGAAAGGATGCACACATATCTGAGAACTGAACAATTTCATAGCAAGGAGAACATAAAAGGCAGCTCCTAATGCTCTTTCAGGAAGAAGAGCTCTTGAAATACTGCGAGAAAGGCAGTCTCGTGATGTTTCTCATTATAAAAGGTCACTGCTCTGCTCATTTATCACTATTTTATGGAAGAGGCAGAGTGGACAGTATCTAGTTTGGAGAAAGGTTGCTGAGAAGAGTTTTAGAAATTACCTGGTGTTAAGAGGGAGAGAGAAATTACTTAGTTGTTGCAGAGCAAAGCTTGGAAATAGACTGTAAATGCAAAACCTGACAAATACCGTAAGATGTGAAAAAGGAAGAAATCTATATGGAAGGAGCAATGTCTTTTTTCATATATAATTATATTCAACACAAAGTGAGAAGTTTTGTGATATTAAAATGAATGCTAAGCATAATTATATTATTATTGATAATATTTAACAAATTAAAATGTAGAAGTACTTTCATACTGAAAATGTATAAGACCATTACCTACACTAAACAAATCTATTATATCTATTGTTGAGCAATGTCATATTTGGTCCTTTTCAAGACTTCACTCTATAGAATATGTGCATAATACTATAGCAGGTCTCCAATTTAAAATATAGTATTGCAATGGATTTACAAGAAATACCTCATTAGAGATTTCATGTTTATGTGAAAGTTAATGAACCTAGAAAGAGAAAACCAAGGCTGATGCTCAGAGAAGCTAGGTACTAGTGAGGTAAGTGCAAAGTTAATCATTGTTGCAGTGAAACAGGTCCAACCTTCTTATTTGTTTGCTTTAGTGAAATAACCAAAAATTTTACTTAATTAAGTAAATAATACCTTTACCAGAAAAGCAGCTGTAACGTGGAGGTAAATTGGAAAACTTAGTGAGAAATGAAAAAGAAATGTATATAACTAAAAACTATAGCTGATAAAAAATGTTATTGGGTTAGTTTCTTTGAATTTCATTATTATGGAAATAGTAACTGCAAGGACTAAATACCCAATTATTTAAGTGTAGTTTTATGAAACAAATACAGAAAAGTACTTAATGTGGAGAGACTTAGAATTCCAAATTCTTAAGCATAGAAGCAATTGGAATACCAAATCTCTTAATCCAAAGAGAAAAATCCCAGCGGGTATAACATCCATCTGTAATCTCAGCATAGAAGACAGAGACAGAGATATTACCAGTCATCTGGCTACCCAAAACACCAAAGCAGCCAGAACTGACGAATTCCAAGTTCATCATGTCTGAAGTAAACAAGATAGGGAGCATAGTTACCAAAAGGATACCTGGTGTCAGCCTCTCTCCTCTTCACACATGTATACATATGCATCAGTACACATACACACACACACACACACACACACACACACACACACACACACACAAGAGAAAAGAGGATGAAGAAGCTGCCCTTTTAATCTGTCTAGGCACTTAAATGAGATGTAGAATAAGAAGCTTACAAGCAATACAAATGCATGTTTCTCAGAGTTTTAGACTGGACAGTGAGATAAAGTTGAAGTGACCGGTGTGTCTGATAACAGCTATTTCTTCACATATGAGAATATTTTCTCCACTCTCACAGAACTGCAAGGACCATGGGTCTTTCTTGTGTCTCATTCTACAAACTCACTAATCACAATTTATGAGGATCCCAGCTTCATAATCAAATTACCTTTCAAAGTCTGTGTTTTCTGATTCCATCACCTTAGGGACTAGAATTTTAATATATGAATTTTAAGGAAACAATCAACAAATTCAAAAGAATTCAAAGCAAATAATATTGTGTATGTCAATTGAGCTTAGACAAGTGAGATTACAGCACAAATTGGAATAAGAACTTATAATGAATAGTCTCAAAGAATGCAGTGGAATTTAGATACCATCCAGCATGTTCCAAACACACTTTAAAACCAACTGGCAATAAAGACTTGTACTCAGCCAAGGAAAGCTGGTATTGAGACTAGTGGTCTTCCCCAGAGATTAACATAGCAATTGATTATCCACTTCCAGTTGGTCATCTCTGAAAACATACATACTAGAAACATAGTGACTAAACAGGATATATTTAAGAATATATATCTATACATATATGCATTAAATAACCAGGAAAAATAGTTCATGTATATGGAGGAGACTGTGGAGGGTTTGGAGGGAAGAAAAGAAGAGAGAAATGTAACAGTTACATTATAATCTCAAAAGAAAGATTGGCACCTGAAAAATAGGAATCCCTGAACAATATTTGAAAGAAACATGTCAAAAGAGACAAATATCAAACCAATCAAGGAAGTGGAGCTTGTAAGCAAGGATTTTTAAAGCTGCCTTACTATGTTCAAGGAAATTAAAGAAAAAAGTGAACAAAATTAAAATCTACAGGAAAATTACAGATGATAAAATATGAACCAATTGGGAGTCTGAGTTGAGAAGATTTTTAAATTTTTCAGTAGTCTCTGGAGAAAGTAATGTATTCCTCAAAAGAAAAACAAACGGAGTATATCAATAATGCAGAAAAATGCCCAAGAGTCAGCACTGAAAATGTAAATAATAAAATAAACAATTCGGTATTTAGCAGTAGACTGAGGTGTGGTAAATATCTATAACTCTGTATTGATATAAATAAATAATTGGATAAATAAGCAGATAGAAGCTAATATAAAAGCAGCCTCTTATGCTAGAAACAAAATTTGAGTCAGTGAGTGAAAGATTTAACTATATCTGTAGAGTTAAGTGACATGAAAATTTCCTGTTAAAATACAGAAGCCCTCCTGTCTCTCTGCCTCTCTCTGCCTGTCTCTCTTCCCCCACCTCAGCCCTCCATTTTTCTCTCAGTATTTGTGCTAGCTGATTCTCTTACTCTTTATCTTGCCTTTTATTTTTCCCTATATTCATTCTAACTCTGTAAAATACGAATAGTCCAACCTTTTCTTTCCTCGGTTACCTATTTTTCCATGGTCCTTAAAGTGTTGTTACTATCGTCATCACCACCATAATCATCATCCTCGTTGTCATCATCATCACCATCATCTTCATCCTCATAACCCTCATCGTTATCATCGTCATCATCACTACTCTCATCATCCCATTTGGAGGTTTGTTTGTCTGGTGTGTGTGTGTGTGTGTGTGTGTGTGTGTGTACATGCATCCAGACGAGTGCATTTGTGTGAATTCAGAGAATAACATTCAGCAGAGCCCATCTGGCTTTCACTTTGGTTCTAAGTATTGAACTTAAGTGGTCAGTATTGCACAGAAAGTACTTGCTTTTATCTGTTGAGTTATTCACTGGCCATTTTCCCCATTTCTTTACTTTTCTCTTACTTAGCCATCTCTTTCCCTGCCTAGAGTCAATTATCTCTTAAATATAATCAACATAAAACCAAAGGCTCTTGCCCACGGTTGTCCTAGAATTCTGGTTGTATTTATATTATAGGTACAAACAATACTATATATAACATAAACATATATGTAATCATGTATATTACATGTATCTTACATATATTATTTAGTATATATACATATATGGTCTTACTGCACATCACCTAATCATTTGCCATATGATTACTATATCACTTATTTTAACATAAAGATGAAATTATTTAAAATATAATTTCATTCATCTACCAGATAAGTTTTAACAAAGCCAGTCTTTAACATATTCCTTCTTCAGTTAGAAGCTAAACATTGATGGCTTCACAGTGAGTGCTTAGCAAAGAATAACATAGTCCTAGTTCTCCAGAGCTCTAAGTGCATGTCATATTGACTTAGTAATTCTTGTTAACCATTTCTAGTACGGTTTCATATAGAACCTATGAAAGAAAACATAACTGTTTGAGCTTCACCAGCAGCTGAGTCTCTGTATAGACGATAGGAAGCATTGGAAGGAAGAAATGGAAATATTAAATGGTAGCAAATGAAACCTAGCAGAAGGAGAGATGGCCACGTGTTGCCATGCTGGAAGAGCCACTACTGAATCGTCAATTCCTCTTTGGTTGCCAAACTACAATGGCAGTTCCTTAGACATGAGTGCTTCAGGTTACACCAAAAAATAAATAAATATTGCATCTTAACGTTATTGTCTTGACGCTTCCTACATGCTCTAGGGCCTAACATAGAACACCTACCAGGCTTTCCAACAGTGCTATGAGATACTTGAGCATTTGCCTCTTTGATTATTTTTCTACTTAAACTAGATGGAATCAATTTTATGGTTTCCAACATGGGCCCACCAGATTAGTTGTATCCAAAACCTACATATAGATATATACATGCGTAGCCACATATATTTTACAAGACCAAATATTATTTATAATCTAGAAAATTTCAGCAGCTTGTTATTCTTATCATCTTTATTTCACATTTATCTCTGTGTAAGCAACTCTTTCAGTCTGGTTTCACCTAGCTTTACCTCTTCTCAGTTATCATGTATTCACAAGTTTCTATGTCATGAATCCTGAATGGCACCTCTTCCATAAAGCCTTTCTTATATCCCAGATACAATAATGCTTTTATTTCTGATTCTCAGAATTTTACTTTTATTCACATATTATTTTCTGTTCTTTTCTGGGTATTTTTTTAACATGGACTTTACTCTGGCATCTTTAAAGACAGATAAAAATCCCATTCCTATTTCTGTTGTTATCTATAATCTTCCATTTGCTTTTTTCTAAGATGTATTCTGCTTGGTTTCAGTCAATATGAGACTTTCCCTACTGATATTCAGATACTAAATAAATTTGTTTCCTAAAGAGTAGTCTAAAGCTCAATTACACTGTATATATGGACCACCTTATAAATAATTATTTTGAGTCATTTTGTATCTTTCAAGCATGAATGAATTACAAACTTGAATTAACTATAAAGAATAGAAGGCAAATATGCCTCAGCTTATTATCCATTTTAGCCCTTTCTAGTTATTAGATAGCATGTACTTTGTTACACCCCAAACATCACAAATAAGAGATTAATTGGAAAATTGGCAATTTTCAGAAATCTGAATTCATTTCTATTGAGAGTTGTACTGCTTCATGTTCAAAAGCTTTACATTGCTTAAACAGTAACATTCTTGCTTTAGGACAGATAAATGTGTTTATTATTTTTGCTTAAAGTTAAAACTGGAGAAAAAGAAAAGAAATGCATGTTCTACAGTGTCAGATTTGAGGACAGGGTCTGTTATCTTCTCCACTACAAGAAATGCAGTGAATTCTGCTAGGCTAGGTTTCAATGGCTTTTTCAAGACTGGATATATAAAAGACTGAAAGTGAGTGATGGACAAGAAAAAAAGAGGAAAGCAAATGGAGAGACAGAAGACAGAGGGATTGTCCGCCAGAGGGACTGCAGACTGACAGATAGCAGACAGACAGATGGAAGGAGGAAAGGAAATAAAGAGAGAAGTTAATGAGGAGATTTTAAAAGAAAGCATACCCTACAAGTCCCAGCATTAAAAGGATTGTTTAATACTACCCGGAATTTGAATTGAAGCTAATAAGAATTCATCATGTAAAGCTAAAAAGTATACTTTAAAGTATATTCTAATTCTGAACTTGCTTTGACATTCTGGGAACAAGGAGGACCAAATAAATATGTTCGAGGAGGCAAACATGAAAGAACAGCAACGACTAACCAACACAAAGTAAATGGAAAATCTATAAGGGAAATAAAATTCTTCTTTGCAGCGATGTAATCCCCAGTGAGTTTCACTTCATCAATAGCCAATATGTTTAAACTTTGGGTTAGACAGTTTGACCAGTCTCATCTTTTTTGGAAGTCTAAATTTAGCCTTAAAACCTGATATTTTTCTTTCTCTTTTTTTCTTCCTGTACAGCTTCATAAATGTTTTTTACTGCTCATTTGTTTATTTACAAACCTCATTACATCAAAGTAAACTTTTTTTTCTCACGTGAAAATTTCTGTCTTGAAATAAACATGGCTTAGTTAGCAAAAATGAAAACACATTCTTTCAACAACAATAACACCAAAAAAATTAGAGCTGGTTCCCAGGGCAATGTATGTTACACAAAGTATTCACTTTACCAGTTGAAATAAGAATCCTCATTTTAATATAATTTCCAGAGGCTAAAACCATGCTTTGAATCATAATCACATACATGGGGAAATTTAAAGTTAAAAAATGTTCATTTCTGTCCAGCATCAAAATATAGCATTTTCTATACTGGAAACTAAATTTGATTTCACCCCTAAGAAAATTAATTGTGTAGCAAAGCCTAATAAAAAAAGAGTAAAAAATCTTAGAAACATACATTCACATCTAAACCATAGTTTCCATGTCTGCTAACTTACCTTTCTCAGGATATGAATGGTTTTAGCTGGTATTTTCCTTGGAATTCTCATGATAATGTCTCATTGAAAAACATGTTTTTCTGTGATTCTTTTGTTATTCCAAATGTGAAGATGAGATTGTGGGGTTTCGCTAGATTTTATGCAAACTATGTTTCATACTTGCTTGATTTGAGAAGGTATTTGTGCACCCCAAATATTAAGTCTCTATAAAGATGACCCTATAACTCAACCAAGAAAATATTCACATTTAAGTGTGTGTGTGTGTGTGTGTGTGCATGTGTGTCTTTATGTGTGTGTTTGTATATGGGCATGTGTGTCTCTGTGTATGTATCAATGTCTCTGTGTCTGTGTATCTCTTTGTGTGTCTGTGTGTCTCTCTGTGTGTCTGTGTATCTGTGTGTAATTAGTATGGCTGTAAACCATGTGACAGACAAATAAATTTCTCCAAAACTCCTTCTTACTTTACTACTGAATAAGCCTGATCGGAAGCTAAAATGATGATAAAAATAATAGGATGTTAGAAGCTAAACAAATCTTTCTTGAAAAATATTACTCTTCATGATTAAACATTTTGCCTTGCCTTTCTGCTTCTCTTAGCTGTCCTGACCATTGTTGGATTAATCTTTTCATTTTTATAAACCTCTCATCTAGTTTTATAACCCAGTATAAAGGCCCAGATGTGAGACACTAGAAGGAATGTAGCATGAATATTTATACATTAAATTTACACTTTTTAAGGTTAAGTTCTTACATTTTAGATAAAAATATTTTTTGTATTATTAGCAAAGTAATTACATTATTAAAGTTTGGTTTTAGGTCTTTAAAACATTTAGCTAAAATAACTTGTATCTTTATCTCCTAGTAATTCATGGGATGTCAATCCTTTCTATAGAGACTTAGTAGAAGAGTCAGTATATTATATAAGTATAAAATAATCATTGACTAAATTGATAATAAAAGTAACTATGCTATAGTTGAAATTATATCTTACCAACAAGTATAAATCTAAGAAAAAACAATGTAATATAAAAATGACAAACTTCATAGTTGGGAATTATTTATAAGTACTTATCTTGCTTATCCATAGAGATACAATAAAAAATTGTGATTTAGATTCATAAATTTTTCATATGGTATTCTATAGTCAGGAAAAATTCTCCAATATCTAAGTGATATTACAACATCCCAAATATTCATGAAAATATGATAATATATCTAAAGTCATAAAACGGTCCTATTATACAGTAAATATTCTAATGTATCTTATATCATTTTTAAAACTTCTCCAAAAAGTAAGTAACTCAAATGCATATACAAGTGAAAAAATTATAACAGCATCCTTTAAGGTTGTGTATCTTAGCAAATCTAGGAATGTATGATAAAGCCTTAGAGAAGGAGCATCAGGTAACTGACTCATTACCACAGGGTAGGACAAAATCAAAAGTTAACAATCCAAGGTACTCTCCTGTTTACCTGTTAACATCTCTTCTTGGAGGAATCCAAATACCAGACAGCTCTTGAGCCTAGATCAAGACTTCTTCAGGTGAAGTGCTGTTTTAGAAAGCAATCTTTTTACTAACTGCATCCAGAATCAGTAGCTAGGAATATATCTTAGGAAATCTTCAACAGCTCACACTAAATTTCACATAAAGCAAACAAACAAACAAAATTCCAATATGTCTCTTAAAGGCCATCTTTTTCTGTCTCTTATAGTGGGTATAAAAAATGTGAACGTGAACTAACTTGAAAGTAATTCTAATAATGAAAGATAAAATAGCAAAACACATTTTTCTATAAGTAAATAATATTTGAATACCCACAAGCATTTGGTGGTCATGCATAATGAAGGAAGCAACTGACTTTAATTGCAGTATCTATGACTCAAAACTCATCTGGAAAGAAAAACAAAGATGTAAGAAAAGTCATACTACATTTGGTGAAGTAACCACAAGAAAGCCATCCTTCTGTACTGGACTGTTTGCATTGGTAATCTGTAGAGCACTGTGAAGACTAACTGTAGGGGAATACACTGGAATTAGGAAAATATACTGATGTGTATGTCAGAAAAATGGTAACAAAAGTAGAGAGGACAATGGGACTGGAAGACAACAATATTTCAGATTTAGAGTGATAAGAAATAATGAGCATCGAGATGTGGAAAGTACACAGAAAGACAGGGGAGGAAGATTCCAGAAGTCAATAGGCTGAAGAGTAGGGTCAATGAAAATGTTTTCAGATGATGGAAGAAGTGCTCAGATGAATAAGTAAAGAAAGATAAGACTGTCCATTTCAGCCCAATTCAGTTAAGGAAACACGATTTAAGAGTGAAACACATAACATTGGAATAAAAACATTAGGGCAATTGAAATCACTGAACAGAGTATTTTGAAAGGAATAAAAAGAAGAAAAATATGAAGGTAGGTTATTAGGTGCAATATCAGCAGAGGAAGAGTTTAAAAATGTAAGTGTACCAAAAATATAGGCTTAAGACACAAGAAGATTGAAATAATCCAATGCATCCTATCAGATAACCATGGAATAAAAAGCCCACATAGAGCTGAACAATGTTCTACTCAAAGATAACTTAGTCAAGGAAGAAATTTTAAAAAATTGAAGGCTTTTTAGAATTTAATGAAAATGAAGGCACAACATACCCAAACTTATGGGACGCAATGAAAGCAGTGCTAAGACTAAAGCTCATATCTCTGAGTACCTTCAAAAAGAAACTGGAGAGAGCATACACTAGCAGCTTGAATGCACACCTGAAAACTCTAGAACAAAACAGAAACAAATACACACAAGAGGAGTAGATGGCAGGAAATAATCAAACTCAGGGCTGAAATAAACCAGGTGGAAAAAAGGGAGCTATACAAAGAATCAATAAAACCAGGATCCGGTTCTTTGAGAAAATCAACAAAATAGATAAACCCATAGCCAGGCTAAACAGAGGGCACAGAGACATTATCCAAATTAATAAAATCAGAAATGAAAAGGGAGACATAACAACAGAAAACAAAGAAATTTTAAAAAATCATCAGATCCTATCACAAAAGCCTATACTCAACAAAATTGGAAGATCTGGATCAGATACCAGGTACCAAAGTCAAATCAGGATCAGATAAACCATCTAAACAGCCCCATAATCCCTAAAATAATAGAAACAGTCATTAAAAGTCTCCCAACCAAAAGAAAAGTCCAGGACCAGATGGGTTTAGTGCAGAATTCTATCAGACCTTCAAAGAAGACCTAATACAAATGGTCTTCAAACTATTCCACAAAATAGAAACAGAAGGAATTCTACCCAATTCATTCTATGAAGCCACAATTATGTTTATACTTAAACCACACAAAGACCCCACAAAGAACTTCAGACCAATTTTCCTTATGAATATCTATGCAAAAAATACTCAATAAAATTCTCCCAAACAGAATCCAAGATCACTTCAAAATGATCATAGACCACGATCAAGTAGGATTCATCCCAGGGATGCAGGGATGGTTCAGTATACAGAGATCCATCAATGTAATCGACTATACAACCAAAGTCAAAGAAAAAAATCACATGATCATTTCATTAGATGCATTTGACAAAATTCAATATCCCTTCATGGTAAAAGTCTTGGAATGATCAAGAATTCAAGGCCCATACCTACACATAGTAAAAGCAATATACTGCAAACCAGTAGCCAACATCAAACTAAATGGAGAGAAACTTGGAGCAATCCCACTAAAATCAGGGACTAGACAAGGCTGCCCTCTCTCCCCCTACCTATTCAATATAGTATGTGAAGTTCTAGCTAGAGCAATTAGACAACAAAAGGAAGTCAAAGGAATACAAATTGGAAAGGAAGAAATCATAATATCCCTATTGGCAGACGATATGAACAAATACTTAAGTGACCCAAAAACTCCACCAGAGAACTCCTAAACCTGATAAACAACTTCAGCAAAGTGGCTGGATATAAAATTAATTCAAACAAATCAGTAGCCTTCATCTAGTTAAAGGATAAACAGGCTGAGAAAGAAATTAGGAAAACAACACCCTTCACAATAGTCAAAATCATATAAGATACATTGGTGTGATTCTAACCAAGCAAATGAAAGATCTGTATAGCAAGAACTTCAAGTGTCTGAAAAAAGAAATCGAAAAAGATCTCAAAAGATGGAGAGATTTCCCATGTTCATGGACTGGCAGGATTAATATGGTAAAAATGGCCATATTGATGATAGCAATCACCATGAAAATTCCAACTCAGTTCTTCATAGAGAAAGGGCAATTTGCAAATCCATTTGAAATAACAAAAAACCCAGGATAGCAAAAATTATCTCAAAAATGTAAGAACTTCTGGGGGAATCACCATCACTGACCTTAAGCTGTATTACAGAGAAATAGTGATAAAAACTGTATGGTCTTGGTATAGGAACAGGCAGTTAGATAAATGAAATTGAAGACCCAGAATTAAACCCACACACCTATGGTCACTTGATCTTTGACAAAGCACCTAAAACCATCCAGTGGAAATGACAGCATTTTCAACAAATGGTGCTGGTTCAAGTGGATGCCAGTATGTAGAAGAGTGCAAATCAATCCATTCTTAACTTCTTTTACAAAGATCAAGTCCATGTCGATCAAGAACCTCCACATAAAACCAGATACACTGAAAATAATAGAAGAGAAAGTGGGGAAGAGACTCAAACACATGAGAACAGGGGAAAAATTTTCTGCAGAGAGCACAAATGACTTATGTTCTAAGATCAACAATAGACAAATGGGACCTCATAAAATTGCAAAGATTCTGTAAGGCAAAGGACCCTGTCAATAGGACAAAATGGCAAGCAAGAGATTAGGAAAATATATTTACCATTTCTACATCCAAAAGTGGGCTTGTATCCAACATATACAAATAAGAAGGACTCTAGAAAATCAAATGACCCTATTAAAAATGGAGTACAGAGATAAACAAAGAATTCTCAGCTGAGGAATATCAATTGACTGAGAAGCACCTAAAGAAATGTTCAACATCCTTAGTCATCAGGGAAATATAAATCAAAACAACCATGAGATTATACCTCACACCAGGCAGAATGGCTAAGAACAAAAACTCAGGTGACAACAGGTGCTGGCAAGGACGTAGAGAATGAGGAACACTCTTCCATTGTTGGTGGGATTGTAAGCTGGTACAACCACTCTGGAAATCAGTCTTGCGGTTCCTCAGGAAATTGGACATAGTACTACCTGAGGATCCAGCTATACAACTCCTGGGCATATACCCCAAAGATTCCCCAACATATAACAAGGACACATGCTCCACTATGTTCATAGCAGCCATATTTATAATAGCCAGAAGAGGGAAACAACCCATATGTCTCTTGACAAAGGAATGGATACAAAAAATGTGGTACATTTACACAATGGAGTAAATTAGAAACAATGACTTCATAAATTCGCAGGCAAATAGATAGAACTTGAAAATATCATCCTGAGTGAGGTAACTCAGTCATAAAAGAACAAACACGATATGCACTCACTGATAAGTGGATACTAGTCCAAAAGCTCGGAATACAATTCACAGAACACCTGAAGCTCAAGAATAAGGAAGACCAAAGTGTGGATGCTTCAGTGATTCTTAGAAAGGGGAACAAAAAACTCACGGGGAGGAAATACGAAGACAAAGTATGGAGCAGAGAATGAAAGAAAGTCCATCCAGAGACTGCCCCACCTGGGGATCCATCCCATACAGAGACACCAAATCCAGACACTACTGTGGATGCCAAGAAGTGCTTGTTGACAGGAGCGTGATATAGCAGGCTCTTCCAGAGCCTGACAAATACAGAGGCAGATGCTCGCAGCCAACCATTGGACTGAGCATGGGATCCCCAATGGAGGAGTTCGAGAAAGGACTAAAGGAGCTGAAGGAGTTTGCATCCCCATAGTAAGAACAACAATATCAACCAACCAGAACCCCTAGAGATCACGAGGACTAAACCACCAACCAAAGAGTACACACGAATGGACCCGTGGCTTCAGCATCATATGTAGCAGAAGATGGCCTTGTTGGGCATCAGTGGAAGGAGAGGCCTTTGGTCCTGTGAAGGTTCTGTGCTCCAGTGTAGGGGAATTCCAGAGCAGGTGGGAGTGAGTGGCTGGGTGGGGTAGCACCTTCATGGAAGCAGAGTGTGGGGGATTGGATAAGGGATTTCTGGGGGGCAAAACAGGAAAGGGGATAACATTTGAAATGTAAATAAAGAAAATATCCAATAAAAAAAACCTAAAAGTAAAAATATAGAAAACTGCCAGATGCTACAAAGATCTGTGAGATCAAGTTTGAGATAGGAAATAAGTAAGAATGTCTCCCAATAAACTAATATCGGAACTATCATATGATCCAACAGCAATCTTGGATACATACCTGAGGGAATTAAGATCAAAATACCAACTGTGCCTACACAGTCATGTTATTACAGCAGTATTCATAATATTCAATATATGGAATCAGCTTTGGTGTCTGTAAACAGATGAATGAATAAGGAAAAATGTATTCTAACTATAAAATGTACTTTTATTCAGCTGGAGCTGGAAATGAAATTACATTGTCTTCAGAGAAATGGGTAGACCTGGAGATTATTATATCAAGTGCAAAATGGCAGATTTTAAAACCTGTCATATTTTCGTTCATATGGGTAATCTAGATACAAATATATGTGATGTGAAAACTCAGAAGGGAGCAAGGGGAAGATGGGAATTAAAAGCAAGAACAAGAGGAGAGAAAGACATGATATGGGAGAGAAAGTAATATCACTTGTTTTCTCTCAAAAGAAATCTAGATTATATAATTATGTATAAATATATAATATATATGATATAATACATATGATATACATTATATAATATACAAATATACATATATAGCATATGTATTAATCTATATATTCAATATATATTATGTACAAATATACAAATGTATAAATATACATAATCTCATATATAATATACATGTTACATATATAGGGAACATGAAACCAGAAGAGAACTGTTTGAGGGAAAGAGAACCATTGGATGTGGAAGGGTGACAAAGAGTACAATATGGATAAAAATATACATGCAAAATATAATGAAATCCATCATTTTGTATAGCAGTAAAATTAAATAATAATATGAATGAAGTAATAAAAATAGTTAAAATTAAAATGAGAAAATAAGGGAAGGCAAGATTTTAAAGAGAATGAGGTTGGAGTTAAAGGATTTCAGCAGATATATATTGAACCTCTGAGACACATAAAAAAGATAGAAAAGCAGTAAAAGTCTTTGGGGTAGTGAGGATCAAAGAAAACAATTCCTGTGTGTGTGGAGCTCTCTCGGCTTTTTCCACTTATTGTCTCATCTTAAGTCTTTCAGTAAGCCAATAATCAGTAAATAGAAAATTAAGACCATAATAAGGGAGGGAGTTTTGGAGAATAAAATAGGATCTGATACCTAAATAGCTAATTAAATGAATGAATGAGGAAGGAAGGAAGGAAGGAAGGAAGGAAGGACGAAAGGAAGGAAGGAAGGAAGGAAGGAAGGAAGGAAGGAAGGAAGGAAGGAAGGAAGGAAAGAAGGAAGGAAGGAAGGATAGGGGTATAATAAGTTTTAGCGTTTGATTTGGTATAACTTCTTCCAAAATCTCAAAAGAAGTATTTAGCTCTTGAGGCCTTGAGTAAGGAACAGGAAGGTAAAACAAATAAGGAAAAAAGGGCCCAGAGTTGTTCAGTTGTTCCCTATGGGAACTCTTTGAAGCATTCAGACCATCTGTTTGAATTCTTTTTTTAATCCTGCAAGTAAATATGCTTAGTGATCAGCTTCACTTTTGTATTGGTTGGATATTCTTTTCATGAGCATAAATAAAATTATAGAAGCCAGACTATGAATTAAGAAACCTCCTCTAGCCCTGGAGGAAGAATGAGACCGTGAATACTTGGGAAAAAAAAGTTGCTTCAAAGTAATTACAGGTAAACTGAGTCAGGGCAGAGAGGATTTGAGGCAGGACACCAAATACTCTGCTCATGAAAGTTCTTTATCCTTTAAGCAGTTTTCACAGCCCCTGGGGAAACTCTCCTCGCTGCAGCATCTTACTGCACACCCAATGCTGTCTTGTCTTACTCTCCCATCCAAATAAGAGATGATGATGGTCATGATAGTCAAGAGCATTACAAATGGGTACACAAAAGGAAATAGTAAGAATGAGTTTCTTCCCATGAACATAAACCTTGAAAAACTATAATGGCAGGAGAACGTTTTATTTATTTTTCAATCTGTAATATTGTATAAAATGAGAAAAATCAGAAACATTCCCTACAGGATACCTGTTTTTTTTCTGCCTGTCCTCATTAAGAAAGATGATAGAGAGGGTGGAAAAGATTCTGGAGACTTTAGAAAAAAAAACAAAAACAAGACGAACTTGGGGGTGAAGAGAACTCGAAGAACCTGGAGAATGGGCTAGCTAGTCTTCAATTTTATAGCACATATTCCCTTGAACCTATCACCATAACTACATATTAGAGATATTATACATGAGTGGATTTGGTGACAGCCCTCATGTACTGGCAGATAAAAAGTGAAAGGAGAATATTTGGTGTAGGGTACCCTTTCCATTTTGTATTTCACTTTAGTCTTATGTTGCTTATTGACTCAGTTACCACCTCTCTTACTATATCATTTGTCTGCATTCCTGGCCTCACATAAGAGTCCCCCAGGGTACAACAATTTCTTCTCTTACTGGCTGACTGGCTAACTGAAGGAAGGAGCAATGATTGACTTGGGTTACCATTTGAAGTCCAGCTGTGAGTATTTTATGCCTGTAGCATGTTTGGTCCAATATTCTCACTTACATCCAAAACTGTTGGAGGAGGTTCTTTGCCTGAAGGAGGCAACCCTCCTCTGACTTTATATCTTCAAAGAGGCATATTTCATGATCAAAGACATGTCTGTTCCACTTATTTGGTGAACAACATTACATTGAAGTCTGAGCTTTAAAAATGATGAGAAAAAGTTACTCTCTAGGCTACTGCTTCCACATTTTTGGAAATGAATATTCAAAGAGAATATTTTAGTGAAGCTTTCTGAAACCAGGTGATTCTATAAGCAGATACGATATTAGGACAGCACTCAGGGCCAGAAGCTAGGTAGAATGTCAGAAAGGACTAAGGCTTTGCCCTTGGATGAAATAAACAGTCGCTTATTAGATATAGATTTTTGAAGGACTGAATTAACCTTTCTTGATCTCAATTTTTTCTTCTATGGAGGAATTTGCTACCAACTTCAATGATTCAGAGGGATATACTGAGACCAGTATGTAAAGATTCAAATTTACTGCAGGGATGGAGAGAACAGCTCAGTCATTAAAGGCTAAGGATCACAATGTAAATGACAGAGTTCAGTTCTAAAATACACTGTAACCAACAGTTGTCATTCAATGCCAGCCTTGCCAACTATCACCAGACCCTATCTCAAACCACAAGGAAAATAGACTGTGAAATATTTGCTTAAACATTTAATAAAATAATTGGAAAATACTAAAATTAAAACTTTTAAATTTCTTTTATTTCTTCCCATTCAGAGAGAAAAATTAACAAAATTATTACTGTCTCTCTGATGTACATTGATGGAAGAATTCTCACAAAGAACTAATCATGTCATTTCTTCCAAAACCTCTCCAAAAAAGTCTCAAAAAGTTGATTGCTAATTTTTATTCTCTCTAACTCATCATAAAATCAACCAAAGCCTGTTCTTGATAGAGCCATGGTTTTCAGAGCCAGCAGAGACAAAGCAATAAGAATGTACTACGTGGGAAGTTCCAAAGTACTCCTGAAAAAATATACACAATTGGTGTCTGTACATCACAAGGCTCATATCCCAGGAAGCTATAAAAGGTAAGCATATAGACTCACACACACAGAAAGTGTATTGTCTTTTCACAGTGATTTTGTTGTTATTGCTGCTGCTGCTGCTGCTGCTGCTGCTGCTGTTGTTGTTAGGGTATTTAGCTTAAGCTTCCACATCCAAAATCCATGACTGAAGAAAATTAAGACAGAAACTCAAACAGGGTGGAAACCTGGAGGCAGGAGCTGACATAGAGACCATGGAGCGGTGCTGCTTCCTGGTGTGATCCTCATGGCTTGCTCAGTCGGCTCTCCTGTAAAACCTGAACCCACCAATCCAGGGATGATCCCCATCTGCAATGGGCTGAGCCACCACTCATCAATCACTAATTAAGAAATGTCTTACAGGTTTGCCAACAGCCCTATCTGGTACAAGCATTTTATTTTTATTTTATTTTTCTTTTTACTTAAAAGATATTTTTCTCATATAATATATCCTAATTATAGTTTTTCCTCCCTCTACACTTCCCAGTTCCTCCCCCGCTCCCCTCCCCAAAAGATCTAGTCCCTTTCTCTCTTACATTAAAAAGTAAGCAGGCTTTGAAAGGATAATAATAAAAATTTTAAAAATTGTCCTTTAAAGGTTTATGGAAAATTCTGCTACGATTTTGATGGGTATTGAATCTATATCCAATTAAATATTGAATTCAGTATATTGAATCTGTAAATTGCTTTTAGTAGGATGGCTATGAGAGATCAAATCTTTTAGGTTCAGACTCTATCTTAGAGAAGCTGATCTAAGGTTGAACTCAAGTTAACTGACAGGCTGGTACCTAGCACCAGTTTTCATGCTACCCCCCCCAACAAGACCTGCGTCTAATACCAGTTTCTAGGTTATGCCCTAAACAAAACCTGAATCTAGCACCAGTTTCTAGGTTATTCCCCAACAAATCTACACCCCCAGTTTACAAGCTTGCCCCTAACACTTTATTTTCTAACAACCACCAATCAGAATAAAAGCAGAAGTTTATGGTTTGGGTCCAAGTACCAGGCAATAATGTTAAAGGCCATAATGGCTTCCCCTATCAGATGTAAACCAGGCTAGATACCCTCTTCTTGCCTCTATAAATGTTTGCCTAAAACTGGGCTTGGGGCCCTCTCAGATTCTCATCTGTCTGAGACAATGGCGTGGCCCAAGCCCGAGCTTAAATAAAGTGACCCTAATGCGATTTTATCAGATTTGACTCATTGGTCTTTTTGGGTTCACAAATATTTCATGGAACAAAAGCTATTTTCCCCATATTAATCTGATCAATCCATGAACATGGACGAACTTCCTATCATCTAATATCTTATTCATTGTCTTAAAGTTTTCATCATACAAATCATTTATTTGATAATTATAGTTACCTCAAGTTATTTTATATTATTTGATGCTGTGATAAAAAGTGGTTCCTTTGTTTCTTCCTTCACCCATTTGTCATTTGTATACAATAAGGTACTGTGTTTTGTAAATTAATTTACTATCCAGCTTATTTGCTGAAAGTGTTTATCAGCTGTAGGAAATTCCCAGTGGAATTTTTAGAGTCACTCATATATACTATTTTATCATCTGCAAATAAAGATACTTTGGAATATTTCTTTCCAATTTATATCCCCTTGGTACCTGTCAGGTGTCTTACTGCTGTTCTATCTAAGTCTTCAAGTACTAAATTGAATAGATATGGAGAAAGTGGGCAACCTTGTCTCATTCCTGATTTTAGTGGAATTGCTTTGAGTTCCTCTCCATTTAAGTTCATGTTGGCTATAGACTTGCTATAAGCTGTCATTGTCATGTTGAGACATATCCTTTGTATACTTAATCTCTCCAGTTATCCTGAAGGTGTGTTGGATTCTGTCAAAGGTCTTTTCTGCATCTAAGGAGATAACTATGTGCTGTTTTATCTTTCAGTTTGCTCATATAGTGGATTACATTTCTTTGTAACTTGGAAACACTTACTCTACAATTTTTCAAGTTATAATTAAACATATAAACTTCCATCACTCCTTTGAAGCCCCGAAATGGAGAAGAAAAACTCTGAAAATGAGGACCGAGCCTTCCTTAGATTTCACCATGTTTTTATCTCCTAAGAGAAAAGTTCTTACATAGCTCAAGCAGAAAAAGATATTTAATCTTATATCTTCAGTATGTGACAGATACAAAGCTTGGACTTTTATATAAAGCTTATGATTCAATGCATTACTGATTTGTATATCTTTGAAGTAATAAGTGCCTCTCCAACATCGTACAGAGTCCAGGATGATACCTTCTCTGGCTTTCCCAAAACTGAACAAAAGCTTTTCTCACAAGATACAATATTACGATTGTAGCTTTAATACAGGGCAATTAACAGCACCATTTCCTTCTCTCACAAACAAAATTTGAGCCACAGGCTAACTTATGAGTGAACGTGTTCATACTAATTAATGAACCTTCTGTTTAAAGTTACAAAGAACATTTAACATAAGGGAAATGTCTAAGAAATAAACCTCACTAAAATAATGAGTCTCTAAGTGTCATCATACGTCAGCATCAAAACTGTCCTCTCTAACTCGCATGCTGCAAGAGATTATGTACAAGAACTTGGTGCAATGATTGTATCAATGAGAAGGAACTAAAGGCTGGCATGTGTGCAATATGTTATACAAGCAACAAGGAAAAATGCAAAGGTTTCCCTTCACTGTGTTGGCTCCATATGTATAAAAAAAATGTCCTCTTGAAAGAAAGGAATTAATGTACCTCCTTCCACAGCTGAAAACACAGAAGATACATTTTTATGGTGATGAAAATGAGGTCCTTTATTATTTTACTCCTGGTCTAGGAGAAGTAGGATGCCATTTTAATTCAGCTGTTGTCTCATGGGACAAACTGAACAGGAAGAGCAAAAGAAGGAAGAGTAAAGGCCCTGGGATAGAAAACATGAAATGCAGGATTCTGAGTTCTGTCCAGATGTACGCCAAAGGGGGAGACTGAAGCGCCTCTCCTTACTGAAGCAGCAGTTTGGAATAGTCTTATGTAGTATAATAGAATAATTGACCCAATTAGAGTGCTATTCATCAGAAATTAGATTTCTACAGGTGCCAAGCACAAAGGCTTTTAAGGGCTTCTTCGGCTTCTCACCACCACACTGAAAAAATGCAGGCACAACAAAACTGCAAATTCTGCAATTTAATTTCTTTCCTCCAGGTATCTGCTGAACTTCACTTTAATTTAAAAGACAGATGAAAATAACTCTGCTTAGGGTCTGTCCCCATGCCAAGATAGCCCTTTCTCTGTAACCAGTAGCCAGCCAGCCTCTCTTAACCCTGGTTTAAAGAAATGGGTTCAAATGCAACAACTGGGGCCTCTGATTGAATATTCACAGGGTAATTCATTCTGAAGCCTGACCAATTCAGGACATCTTTTTTAGGATAATACTGTATTCACCACCAAAAATCCAAGTCCTAGAATGGCTTCCCCTCATTCTCTCAGACACCTCTCTTCAGAGGCAATTCATAGTGAAGATTTTTTTTTAAACATGTGACTAAGATTGTATAGGAAACACTGATGGTGGTACAGGTTTTCCCGGGAGCATGAGAAAATAGAGAGATAAGAGAAAGCCCCTTCCATAAAGATAAAGTGATTATGACATGAATTTCACCCATTTTACTATGTGCTGATGGTGACAGGCTGCGAGGGACACTGTATAAGCTTCTGCTTACATAGGGAGGTCAGAAGTTGCCGTGAGCTGAATCTCTAAATTGGGGTTCAGGAATTACCTAGACTGGCTGGCCAGGGAGCCCTGAGGTTCTCCTTTCTTCCCCTTTCAGCATTGGGCTTACAGCACAAACTACCTCATGCTGGATCACTTTAGCCACTAGCAATCTCTGTCATCTCCATTTTACTTTTCTAATAAAACATCTGATTTCACTGGCAAGAAACAAAAAAATCCTCTTCAGTGACATTGTAATCTTTTCTGCTGCATCACATATAAAACAACTATATTGCTTTTATTGGTTATTTTATTTATTTACATTTCAAATATTTCCCCTCTGGAAACCCCCTATCTAAACCCCCCTTCCCCTGCTTCTATGAGGGTGCTCTCACTCCTGCCTTCCTGCCCTGGCATTCCCCTACACTGGGGTATCAAGCCTTTACAAGATCAATGGCCTCACCTTCCATTGATGCCTGACAAGTCCATCCTCTGCTACATATGCTGCTGGAGACATGTGTACTCTTTGGTTAGAGGTTTAGTCCCTGGGGGATCTGGTTGGTTGATATTGTTGTTTTACCTATGGGATTGCAAATCCCTTAAGCTCCTTCAGTCCTTTCTCTAACTTCTCCAATGTTTTTTAGCAGTCCTGTCTTTATTCCCCTCCCTGTCTGCCTTTTGACTCTTCCACACTCTATTCTTCCTCCCCTGCCCCACAGTCTTCAAGAGGATATCCCCACTCTCCCACCTCCTTGTTTTCATGGGTACCTTTTCACAGCAACAAAAAGCTAATTAACTCACAGTGTTTGTTCATCTGTAGTCTTTTTCACTCCCTATTGCAAGGTGAGCTTCCTGCATATTCTGTGTGCTGTTGGAGATTGTTTATTATAAATGATGGATTCTATTTTACTGTGGAAATGTGTTATATCTTATTTATTCATTCTATTGGTTGGAGAGCACAGAAGTCATTTTAAATAGGAAGTCTTGACCTTTATAAATATGGAAATTCAATTGATACACTAATACTGCAAATCCAAGTGGCCACTAGAAACAAAAATTAAAATGTCATTTATAAACACCAAAATTCAGGTCAGCAAATACTTCTTTACCCTTGTTTTAATCAAATACTGATTCAGGATGCTAAAACTTACCTTTCCTCCTATTTTAGATATCTTCTTGTATGGCTTTGGCCTATCTCTCACACCACCACTACTTGGTTTTGGTTTATATATTCACCTAATTGTATAATACATTTTATTTAATGGTAAATATGCTGAGATGTATTACTCATGCCCTTATTTTTATTATTCTACACCTTCCAAAACAAGGACTTATTCCATACTTAAAGCATCAACTAAATCCCAAACTTCACCCAGCTAAGTCTTATTTCCATGTCAGAATATTCTCTAATGCTACATTAGCAATGTGTTAATTATCTTCTAAACATTGCAATAGCTGGAATTCAAAATTGGATTGGGTCTGCTTTTTTCTCAGGCATATTATATCTCAAGCTATTTTCTCTTGTTGTGTTAGCTACACTAAATTGGATGGAACAGAGCCTACCTTGTATTTAGATGTTATCAACCAATGTGCAGACACCAAATTTTGTCAACCTATTTTAAAAAATTCTTTCCGATCTACCTGTCTCTCTTCTTCATGTGTGTTTCTCTGGCCAATTCTCCATACAGTAAATTTTCCTCAAATTGCCTTTCTATATTTTGATTCAGAATATATTAAGTATAAATCTGATCACATTCATTCAACAATTTCCATTGCCCATGTGATCCATGTAAAGTTCTTATGAGTACAAGGGAGACTTTTGTTTTTATGGCCTGATTCCAGCTTTGACATGCTGTCTAGTGAGCACACTGTTTTCCTCAGACTTGCTGCACACTGTATGCATTGCTGCTTTCATACTTCCTTCCATCTGTGTTGGAACAAGCCTGGCAGGGTGAAAAGAAGCCCCACGTGTCTGTCCCGGGCTCTGTGGCTCTGGGTGGGACAGGAGACACACAGGAAGTGACCGCACATCTTCCCACACAGTCCAATGGGCAGGTGGGGGTTGTGGGAAGCCTTTGCAGGCCCTGCCCTTAGGTGGAGGAGGGGGCCATTCTCGGGGAACACGCAGCAGCCTTCTCCGTGGGTTCTCTAGCCCAGGGCACCACAGTCGCCACAGGGTGCCACAGCTGGGATTCCCACAGAGACCGGGTTCCAGTGGTTTGGGGCGCCCTGCTATCTGCTTAGGATTGGGTGAATGGGTACCATCTGGGAGCGCTGGGAAGCCCACAACAAGAGATTAGAAGCAGCTCCTTAATCGAGGGCCGTTTCCCTCACTTCCCACGGCAGTCTAGATGAAGAGACAGTCCATAATTCTAAGACGTTTATTGTCATCATGTGGACAGTGGTGTGGGTGGAATTGTACCTTGTGGCCTCTGGGAGATGCAAGGCAGATAGAGTAACCGGGATGGGGTGTGGCTAACCCTCTAGGTGTCTCATTAACATGGGGATGAATTGGAGCTGTGTGGCCATGCCTCTACCTGAGGAGGGGTGGTACATGACCATGACTGGAGTCAAAAGCCTTCCAGGAGCATTGGCATAACGTTTTCTGGGCTTTGCAGATTGTTCAGCTGAGTCACCCAAATTTTATGCCTGCGCTCAGCCGGGTGCCAGATTGCCTGTCACAGATCACTGCCCCATACATCTGTGTTATTTATGTCTTTTTACTACCAACACCACTTACTTTCTCTACTCTCACTCATTAGTAATGTCACACACCATTCCAAATGCCTGTGAAAGTCTGTGTACCCTATGGTGCCTTGGGTAAAATGAGTATCCCATTTCCTCTTATCTGTGCATTTTCTAATGTAAATTATAATAGCAATACTTGTGCTTACGTACTTTTCTTTCAGCTCACTTGAGATCTCTTTAAAAGCTAGTATTTTTCATCTTTACGTCCCACAGACTGATACACACACACATACACAGAAAGTGAGAAAAAGAGAGAGAGAGAGAAAGACAAACAGACAGACAGACAGACACAGACACACAGACACACATATGCATATATACACAGGAAAACATATACAAGCACACAGACATGGACATACAGAGACACAAACACAGAGACACAGCCAGGAAGGCAGAGAAACACAGAGAGAAAGAGACACATACAGAGAGACACAGAGACACATAGAGAGACACAGAAACACAGAGAAAGAACTTCACTGTTTTCTAAATTATGGTTATTTTCATAGATTAATAACAATAAGGTGGTCAGGAACAGGAGATAACAGGAAATGTACTCTTTCTTCACATACAAAAGAACTAAGTAGTTTTAATTTTATAGGATAGACTCACTTTTATAATTGTAAGTAGGTAAATTAAACTAAAATAATTAGCAATTTTAATGATTTATACTTTATGCCATCTAGATTGAACCATCTTGCCACATATTTTATTGAGAATTTCATTCATGAATACATTGCATTTTGAATAAATCTACTACCTATTTCCACTTCCCAAATCCCCACCACAAAAAACAAAACCAAAAGAAAAAAAAAAAACAAGACAACAAAACCCAAAACAACAACAACAAAAAAACAACAACCCACTTAGTCTACTTAGTGCTAGCTACACGTGTATGACATGTATGGATGTAGGACAATCTCATGAAGCATCTTTTCCCTGAAGAACACTAAAGCCCTAATGTAGCCACCAATTGTCAATATCTCTTCAACTTGGAATGGGGTTTCAGGAGCTCCTCCCCTATCCAAGCTGGAATTTTAGCTATCCTGGTCTGGTGCACGCTCTCTGTCACAGTTGCTATTAGTTTATATGGGCAATAGTACTTACTGTCCTGATTAACATATGCTGTCTCACTGCATACATTCACTACCTCTAGATTTTACTATCTTTCTACTTCATTTTTCTGGGTTGGTCACTAAGTCTTTAGGGGTTTGAATGTGATGTAGATATCTTATAAAAGCTGAGTATTGCACAGTCTCTTGTTCTCTGCATTGTGACTAGCTGTGGTTCTCAAAATTAATTGGTATCTATTGGAAAAAATTTTTTCTCTGATGAGCCTTAGAGATGTGCCAATCTACTGGTAGAAAGATAAAATTTTAGGCAGTAGTTTATTAGTGTATTAATTTAGCATAATAATAATATTTGGTTCTTCTACTTCTCTGTGACCAAGATAGCTGTGATCCAATTCGTGGTATGAGATATGTGTACTATCTTTTAGATTGGGCTAAAATTCAGTTAAAATTTATAATGTGATTGGTTATTTCTGCAATATCTGTGCCACTACAGCAGCAGGGGGTATATCTTGATAGGCTTTTGTTATTGAACGCCACAGGATTCACAGACTTTTGCTTATTTTTCCCCCTGCCATGTAAGTAGAAGCATTCAAGTCACTGCCAACTTGCTTTCTCCATGTCTACCATTCAATCATATGATATCTTCAGAAATTAGGTCCTACTACCAAGTTCCAGAGGGTAACTAGGTACAATAGTAATAGCCTAATGTTTGTGGGGAAGTCAATGGGACAACACTGACCAACAACTCAAAAAGACACAGAGAGAGAGAGAGAGAGAGAGAGAGAGAGACAGAGACAGAGACAGAGACAGAGACACAGAGACACACACAGAGTACAAGGCACTGGATTTTTGCATTTGATATGGTTTTCTGTAGGTGTTGCTTCCAATAATACAAGCTTATTAGTATCAAATTTAGAACTATATCTAAACAATTCTAGATCAAATAACACTTCTCAGTCTTCAACTACCAATACCAGAGTAAATTCAAAAATTGCAATATAAAGCTGAAATTTGACAAAACAAATCTAATGGACTTAGTCAAGAGATCTCACCAGGTTAGTTTCTAATAAATAACATCTTGTGTTAATTAATTTTCATGTACCTATGTCAAAGTATTTTGTAGTGTGTACATAGATAAGATACTTGAGTAAATTACAAATCTGTATACTCATACCTTTTAGTGTAATGATTAGCATATTTTCACTTTCAGTGCAGTTTTTATCTTAATGTTTCTAGCGAGCATGCAAGTCTCATGAAAGCAATGAGGGTATCAAATTTACCTTCTAGTTCAATAATCTAAATGCTTGTATTTAATTGAGATTCTTACAAATGAACAATTCACTTTTCTAATTCATCTTCATTTAAGTCTTTTACATGCTTGCACTTGAACTTCTGAAGAGTCTTATTTCTCCAGCAAAATGACATAAAGGAAAGCTATATGACTCCTGCCCCATAGAAGGAAACTGGACTGATCCTTTTGTATACTGAAGCCCCACATCCTGTGGTCAGAAGAGGTAGTCGGGCTTTCAGACCTCCCCATGCAACATCCTCCTGCAAAAACAGTGTTTGTACAGCAGGTCCCATATTAAACAGAACAGCAAAACCAGAAAACTGAAGTAAAACTTAGGGCATTCTGTTTACACAAACAGTGGCTCCAATATTAGTCAGCCAGATCTCCAGTGGATTATGAGGTAGAAACAGACATAGAAAAGGAAACTATAGAAATCCTTGGATACCCAAATATCGGAAGGATGCGAGTGATTGATGAGGATCACATTGTCATTATTTGATGTCAATAATAGAAAGTCATGTTAAAAAATCAAAGCTTCAGTCTGAGCGATTTGGCTAGGCTTTAGAGAGTCCAAGAGGCTTTTAAATGGCAAGAGGAACATCTTGCCAGTAAGCTAGGGGATACTTACATCACAGACACACTGAGGAGGCTTCTTTGCTCTTAGAGGCTTAGGAAAATTGTATCCAAACTCTGGTTTTCAGGCTCTGGGACATCAAAGAGCCCTAGTCACACATTTATATGGGAAAGCAGTTCCCTATGTTGAAACCTCCCTAGGAATAAAAAACAATATGTAATTTGAGAAGGTAGTAGGCTCCCTGTCCAGAACACATTAGAGGAATTGTGTGCAAGCCCTAAATCCCTGTAAATGTAAAGAGGATTCCCTCCAGCTTGGCCGGAGAAGTGAAGTGGACTTTATTGCAATAATTCCTCTTCAAAACAAACTTCTACAAACCCAGAGTATTTGTTCATATTCTAAGGAATAAATAAAAAAGTGTAGCTTTACATGCATTGCCTAGTTTTAGTTAAATGGAAACAAGGAATACTGACGAACAGGCTCTATAACTCAATCATGTGACCTTGAGAGGTCATGTAATGTCTATCACTAATGAGGAAATAGACGCTCTAATTACTCTATCTCTATCTCTATCTCTATCTCTATCTCTATCTCTATCTCTATCTCTATCTCTATCTCTATCTCTATCTCTATCTCTATCTCTCTCTCTCAGGTTTCTCTGTGTAGTACTGGCTGTCCTGGAACTTACTCTGTAAACCAGCCTGGCCTCAAACCCAGAGATCTACTTGCCTCTGTCTCATGAGTGCTGGGATTAAAGTAGTGTGCCACTACCACTCCCCAAATCAATTAAGGCTTATCTAACACTCTTAAACTGTTGAATTCTTGCTGCAAATAAAAGCTCACTGTGAAGGTGTACATATAGCAGAATTAACTTTCTGCATGGTAACGTTTCCATAAGATTCATCAGGATCCACCCACAATCCTGTCCAAGCCCTCTTCCTCTCATGTCTCCATGGTCTACTCTTGTAGAGATGGTCAGAGCTAGCTCAGATTTGTTTCATAACAGACAAACCTCTCGTTTTTTTTTTCACTTCTGCCTAAATTTGCATCCGTTAGATATGATATATATTTGAAATCAATCATGTTTTATTTCTGTTTAAAATTTTCTTGGTTGATATTAACATTCAGCTTAGATCAAAGGAATTTGGCCATAGAATAGCATTGTTTTCTGGCCTATTTTAATATTGTTCAAGAAGGCATGGTAAAATAAATTGATATGTGGCCTTTTCTTTCTTATTTACATTTTAATTTAAGAGAGATGTTATTCTTTTGCTATTAACATGGATATATGTCTTCTGGCAGTTTTAATCATTTATTTTCACATCACATATTTTATATATATATATATATATGTGTGTGTGTGTGTGTGTGTGTGTGTGTGTGTGTGTGTGTGTAATTGATATATCTATAGATTGCTGGATGCTAGATAGATAGGTAGAAGATAGATAAATAGATATAGATACACGTATCATGTATATCATGTTCCTTTTTCTTTCCCTCTTCCCTTCCATCTCTTTCCTCTTCTCCTCCCCTCTTCATACTTTCTTTTTCTTCTTTTTCCCTCTTTCACTCATTTCTTACCTTCTTTTCTCCTTTCTACATTCTTTTCTTTCTAATGCTCCATACTTACCATAAAACCATCTCCCATATAGCTAGAGGATCTCACCAGAGGCCAAGAAAATGAGGTTGTTCTAGCTTGAAATTTCAGTCAGCAAAATCAAGAGATAGGGGCTGGAGTAATGGCTTAGTGGTTAATAGCACTGACTGCTCTTTCAGAGGTCCCGAGTTCAATTCCAGCAACCATATGGTGGCTCACAACCATCCGTAATGGGATCTGATGTTCTCTTCTGGTGTGCCTGAAGAGAATAACAGTGTACCCTTATACATAAAATAAATAAATCTTTTAAAAAATCAAGAAATAAACTGACCTGTGTGTTTGTATGTCTGTGTGTTTGTGTGTGTTATACAGGTTCAGGTATTTTGTTTAAGGAACACAAAGTGGATTAGAAAATGTATTTATAACCCACATATAAAGTATTTATTTCTAACAGGGAAATGCTAGGATTTTTTTTAACCTTATATCAAGCCATCAGCAGTTTTTAAGTTGAAATATAAAACAAAGATGCAAATGATAATTTTTAAAAAGGTGAACACTGCTACAGCCAGGGGTCCCCTATATTAGGGGAAGGACTAAAGGAGCTGAAGGGGATTGCAAACCCATAGGCAGAACAACAGTATCAAATAACTGGACCCCTAAGAGCTCTCAGGGACTAAGTCAAGATCCAAAGAGCATACATGTGGCCACTGCTACATATGTAGCAGAGAACTGTCTTGTCTGGCCTCACTGGGAGGGAGTGTGCTTGGTGGACACTCGATGCCCCAGAGAAGAAGGATGTTAGAGGGGTGAGGTAGGAGTGGGTGGGTGGGTGGGTGGGTTAGAGGTAAAGCAGAGGAAAAATGGGGTGGGATGCTCAAGCAGAGGACACAAGAAAGGGGGATAACATTTGAAATGTAAATAATAAATAATACATACATATATACATGCATACATAGGTGTGGTGGCTCTTCCTGATTGTCAACTTGACTATATCTGGGGTGAACTACAAACCAGAATTAGAAGATCTGGATTGTGAGACTGGAAGACACAAGTTTCAGGTATGGTGGTACGCACACCTCTAATCTGGGCCACACCTGCTGCTGGAGAGCTACATAAGGACATTGGAAGGAGGAAGATTCAATCCTCTTCGCCTGCGAGCCTTGTGGGGCTGAGTGACTGCTAGATCCTCGGGTTTCCATTCACAGCTACTGCTGACTATTGTTGGGGAGTTTGACTACAGATTGTAAGTCATTAACAAATTCCCTTACTATATAGAGACTACCTATAAGTTCTGTGACTCTAGAGAACCCTGACTAATACAATAGGATAACACATTGTTTTCACTAATGAATTTTTGGCATTAAAAAAATACTAATATGGGTATCAAACATCTCAATACATAGAATTTAGTTGGGAAAAGTTACAAATATTTCAGTAAATAAAATTTATTTGAGAAGAGTAACATCCATAGCACAAGATAAAAATCAACAGCTATATTATTCAGATATCATTGAATTTTCCAATCTTTATTATTTACAAATAATACAATTGTGAAATTTAATTTGTAACCCAGTTGGGGAAAAAAATCAACTAAAACAATGTCCAACATAAGTAGCAATAGTAAGATACATTTGAAATTAAGCAATTACAACCCAACAAATAAAGATACTGCTGAAAACAAGTGACTGCAGGACACTCCTTCCCTGTGTGAGAAGTGATGATTCTTAAGCTCTCACATCACAGTGTGTTTAGCACTAGTTGAGGCTTTATTAAAATACTCAATCTTGTCCTCAGCTCAACTGTGTGACTACACAAAAAGCCCTGAAGAAAGTTACGTGTCTCCACCACCAACATATGCCAAAGTATCTGAAGACATAATGCTTAAATGATGTTGGCCTTCCCTGCTTAATTGGACTACTGTTTTAACATCTGAAATTCCTTATGATTAATCTCTGGAAACATGAACTACAAGCAAAAGGCTAAACAGACAGCATTGGTAATACCATTGCTGATTCTATGCATCTTTGGTGACAGACAATAACCATGGGCTTCCACAGTTAGCCAAAGCTCTATTAAGAAAAGACCTAAGGTAAGAAGGAAGTAATTTCTCGATGGTTCCTCTGTTGTCCTTCATTGCTTTCGTTAATTAAATTTGTCTAAGACTGCCTTACACTGGCTGTAGTTACTCAACCCCTATTAGTGATATGGTCTTGTTGTAATATGATGCTGTGGCTTCAACTGAAGGTTGCGTGTACATCCGATTGAGTGCACACTCTTCACTTAACTTCTTTGCTCTCTTTTCAGCACTTAAATTCATTATTCTCTTCTCTCTTGTTCAGATTTTTACTTCCCAAGGACAACATTCAACTTTTGGAGCAGGTTTTTATTTGTTACTTCATTTGATACTCAATGTTCTTCAATATTCCAGGGGAGGTTCTCACCGTCTTGTCCCCAGACTCATTAGACTCGTCTGCTTCCACACTGTCAGCTATCAATCATATAACAGTGCCTCACGGGGGTTATGAGCCACTTGTGTTGTCCACTTACTTTTTTGAACAGTATAAATTATACAAATTATTTTTCTATGTCAACTTTTTCTGTATATAGGCAGCTAAAATTAAGAATGTCTAAAATGGAACAATTCAATTCACACTTGATGTTCTTCTTAATTAATTTTTATCATGCTTTCATCAGATTTCTATAGTTGGTAACTTCAGATGCTCTTCAAATCTTTCATCAATACTGTCTCCTACTCAACTTGCCCAAGAGATTGCTCACACTAATGCCTTACTAAGTTAATATCTAATTATTTCTTCTGTCTATGTCTTCATACTTTCCTCAATTTTCTCCCACAAGTACATCATCTCCCTATGAATTAAAATAATCATCAAAATAGAAATAAAGCCGATCTGGTATCATACATGTGTATGTGTGTGAGTTCATTTCTTACTGCAAACATGAGTGAGAGTGGGTGTGTACCCATGCATCCATACATGGAAGGAAACATCCATATACCTTTGCCAATTGCTCCCAACTTTTGGGGTTTTAAGTGTGGCTGGGCATGCATGGGCTTCTCAGGTGGGTGCTGAATATCAGAATTCTTCTTAAGCTGTATTTCCCAAGCTACCTCTCCAGACAGACACACACACACACACACACACACACACACACACACACACACACACACACACACACAGACACACAGACACACACAGACACACACACAGACACACACACACACACACACACACAGCAGGCTCTTTGCTATGGCACACCCGCATATGCATAGTCTGTGCAGCTCTTGTCCATGCTGCCTACACAGTCTCTCTTGCATCTTCATTGATTATTCCTATCTCCTTTCGGATGTTTAAGAATTCTGTTTAGACTTATCAACTACATTGCTGCATGATTTCCAGAGCATATTAAGTACAAATTTATTATATCTTTTCTATCTGTTATAACTCCTTTTAGCTAGGAACCCTCTATTTGTTGCTAAAATTTCCCCTACTCCTCTGTAACCAACCATATTAAGCAAAGTCCTTCTAATCAACGAATGTAGTCAGCATAATGTATTGATTATCTTTCATGAGTACTCAACATGACTTCATTTTCTAGGCATCATTGTCTTACACATTTTTCTCTGTGTAGTTTTGCTTATATAACCATCCTTGCTGTCTACATATTCAGTTCCATTTTATATCTAAGGCAGTTCATTTCTCTATCTACATTTAAAAAAATGTCAGAGTTATTTAGGATCCCATTCTGCTTCCATCTGAAGCCACACACTATCTCCAGAAAACTCTTTTATGTATCTCTGGGTTCATCCATCATCTTTTGTCTCTGGCTATCAAATGGTGATTTGCAGTTTACTTTTATTTGTTTTCATTTTGCTTTCATTTCTAAGCTATCAACTTATATTTGGGAAAGTAATTGCTTATTTGGCATCTCTATTTAATAATATCACAAATATTTCAAGTTCAGTATGTCCCACAAATTGACTCATTTGACTAATTGATTCAAAGGTAGATAAAATAGTATAAGACTGTGCACCAAAGCAAAGCAGAAACTAGGCTACTATCTTAAATCATTCTTGCCCATGATTCGGCAGCAGCAATACAGAAAACATGGTACAAACATGTAAGTTCTCCATATTTTCTTCCTTTATTCAAACCTTTTCATTTTCTCATCTATGTCAATAACAGTGTTCTCACTTCTGTATGCTCAATAACCACAAAAAATTAAACACAAAGTAAACAAAATATAAACAATTTTATTAGAATATTAAAGTAGTATACCTACTTATTTATGTGTTCTGTAATTTCAAAATTATAAAGAAATTTAAATATGCTAAATAAATAAATAGCCTCTCTTTGCTTCTCACTGAATTGTTCTGCTTTGCATCAAAGTAACTCTGGCAATCCGTTCTAATCTTCTGGCTCCTTCTCATTCTCTGGCTCATTCTGTCTTCACCTACAACCTGTCTTTTAAAAACTGGCACAGGAAAATTTCTCTCTCTCTCTCTCTCTCTCTCTCTCTCTCTCTCTCTCTCTCTCTCTCGTGTGTGTGTGTGTGTGTGTGTGTGTGTGTGTGTGTGTGTGTGTGTGTACTTCTATCTTAAGTCCTCCCACTTTCCTACACTGCTCTCTTAAGTGGTATCTCTTTCCTGTGCTATTCTCTTGAGAGTTAGGCATATCATGTTTCTGTCTCATTTTGTCAAATCTTTGTATGTCTCTCAATGAAATATTATTGCATTAAAGTTGTGTACTAAAGGTATGTATGTATTATAGCCAGAGAGATCATAGGTGTGTGTTCCAGCCAGAGGTGTTGAAGGTGTGTTTTCATTCCAACCTGATTGTATCTCTAGGTATAATCAATCACTTGCCTAAGCATCCATGTTGCTGGATTAAAATTTTCTCTACAGAAAACAAAGCAAATAATGTGAAGTAGAAAATAAATTAAGAATATGTAGATAAATAAAGTTCTAGATTAGATGTTGATTCAGAAACTTCATGTTCTCAAGGTCAGTATTGAATATGAGTGGGTGCAAATTGGTGGCTCTTGTGCCACTTGTGTCATTATTTGACAACAAAATGAAGGACAATGTCTGACATGTGTGTCCTCTTTCTTAGGAAAACAAGATTTTCTAAAACTATCACCTAAGAAACATGATTTTACACTACTGTTAATCAGAATAATCAGCTGGACATGTATGGTATGGATAGATTGCAGAAGCAGGTAGGTAAGAAACTCGAAAGCCCTTCAGTAAGAAAAGATGGAAATGGTATTAAAAGGGGATCTGGATTGATTAATAAATCATGTTTGCTATTCTAAATGTCAATCAGTTGGCCCAGAACTTAAATATTTTCTGTAAGACCGAAGTAACCTGAATTTTTGAAATGCATTTAATTATCAAAAAATACAATATTTAAACATTTATTTCATGGAAAGAAGTCCTTCTATCTTAAATGACTTTTGCAGTTAGAAATCAAGTCTCAGTGACTGCCTTTCTAAATAAATAAATAAATAAATAAATAAATAAATAAATAAATAAATAAATAAAATGAAGAAAGTATATTCAATACTGCATGTCACAGTCTTTGGCCTATGAATATTTTTTCGTTATTTGCATTATTTTTTCTTTTGTTGCAAGGATAAATTTTTATGTAATGTATCCCAATTACAGTTTTCTCCCCTTCTAGTCTATAATTTTGGAATTTCTGGTTTTTATGAATAGAGTAGCAGTAAACACAGTTAAGCAAGTATCTTCATGTTAGCACATTCTTTGTGTATGTGTGCAAAGGTAGATCTCGAGGTAAATCGATTCCTGTCTTCCTGAGGAAATAGCAAACTTATTTCCATAATGGCTATACACGTTTGCTCTCCTACCAGCAATGAATGGGTGTGCTACATAGTCCACATCCTCACCAGAATGAGCTGTCACTTGTTTAGTTGATTTAACCATTTTGATAGGTATAAGATGACATCTAAAAGCAGTTGATTTGCATTGGCCTGGTGAAAAGGGATGTTGAACATTTCTTTACGTGTTTCTAAATCATTTGTTTTTCCTCTTTTGGAAATTCTCTGTTTAGATCTGGACACCCTTTCCTACCTGGTTAATTTATTTCCTTGACATCCAGGTTTTTGAGTTTCCTTTTATTTTTTTAATTAGTCTTTTTGGACTTTTTTGACATTTAAAATTCAAATAATTAATTTCCTTACAGGAAAGACATACATATTAATTATGACAGAATAGGAGATCTGAATAAACAGGAATAAACAGGAGTGTGTTTTTAACTTGACTTAAAAAAGTGTTATTATTAACCTTATCTCAGGCATGTAGTTGGGAAGAATTGTTTCTCATTTGTAGGCTACCACTTTGCCTAACTAACAGTGTCTTTTGCCTTACAGAGATTTTTCATTTCATGAAGTTTCATGTATAAGATGTTGATCTTAGTGCCTATGCTATCTGTATTCTGTTCCAGAAGTTTAATCCATTATCATCATAGCAGGAAACATGGAATTGTACAGGCAGACATGGGCTGGAGAAGTGCTGAAAATTCTACATCAAGATTGTCAGGAAGTAAATGCGACATACTTTCTCCAACAATGCCACAACTACTCCAAGAAGGTCACAGATCCTAACAGTGCTACTCCTTATGTACCTATGGGGGCCAGTCTTATCCAAACTACCACATTCCATTCCCTGGTCCTCACAGCCTTGTAGCCAGACCAAAATGCAAAATACATTGAGTCCAACTTCAAAAGTCCCCAATAGTCTATCACGGTATCAGCATTGTTTAACAGTTAAAAGCACAAAGTCTCTTCAGAAACGCATGCAATCTCTTAACTGTAATTTCCTGTAACATAAAGATAAGACAGCAGATCACATATTTCACACATATAATGACACAAGATATATATTATCATTATAATGGGCAGGAAAGAAGGCATAGTGAAGAAATACTGAACCAAAGAAAAACTGAAAACCAGCAGGACAAAGTCCAAATTCTGCATGTCCATGTCTAATGTCAAAACTCTCTTCAGACCTCCAATTCCTTTAAACTTAGTTGACTGAAACACACTTCTTTTTCATGGGCTGGTTCACTCCATGTTAGCAGTGCTCTTCAGCAGGTATCCCAGGGCTCTTACAACTTTAAAATTTTGGAGTCTAAAAAATCCAGGTTTTACCTTCATGGCTTCACACAATGGCTTTTGTAGGATTCCATGAAGGGACACCCCTGACACACTCCTGGCCTCAGTGGCTTTCCTTAGTTTCTGAGAGATTCTATAACCTCATTCTTTATCCTTTCCTCTAAAGCCAGAATGACATGGTTGAAGCTGCCAAGTTCTGTTGCTTGATGGGGCTGTAGCATGGCCCTGGCATTGAATTACATCTTTATTAGCTTTCTGTTTTCAATCCTTTCCTTCACTGCATAAGCACAGCTGTCCTGGAACTCACTCTGTAGAGCCACTGTCCTCAAATGTAGAGATCCAACTGTGTCTGTCTCTGAAATACTGTGATTAAAAGCATGCTGCATCACACCTGGCCCTAAGCTTTGCTTTAATTCCTTTTCACCAGGTAGAAATTTAGCTAGTGGGGTCTTGTCCTGAGGTCGCAACTCCCTTTATTCTATCAAACATCAAGCTTTTCTTTAATCTGCTCATTTCCTTGAGCACAGGACTTGGCTCCATTCCTCTTGCCGGTGCCCTGGTTTTATTTCTTTTACTCAGATTGCTCCTTTTCACTAAAGATCTGCATAGGCCTGAACACTGATAATCCCATGACAGAGCTGACACTATGCTGTTTTGAAATGTTCTCTGCCAAGGCACGTAATCCAAATCTCTTCAACTTAGCCTCAGGCAGATATTTTGAAAAGCAAACATATTCTTCATCAAAATATCCCAAGAAAAGTTTCAAAGTCATATAGTTAACAATCTCCTCTGAAATCTCTTGATCCAGATGCTCACAGTTCAAGCCACCCTCAGCACCACTATCTTACATGTTTCTAGTCAGATGTCCAACAATCCCCAGTTGAAGTATTAAACTGCTTTTCTAATCCAAAGTCATAAAATCTACATTCCTTCAAATCAAAGCATCATCAAACCTATCATAGCAATACCGAAGTATCTGATACCAACCATCTTCTGTCTTAGGGTTTTATTGCTGTGAAGAAGCACCAAGATCATGGTAACTCCTATAAAAGAAAGCATTTATTTGTGGCTGGCATACAGTTTTAGAGCTTTAAGTCTTCATTGTCATGGCACGAAATATGGCAGCATGCAGGTAGACATGCTGGTGAAAGAACTGAGAGTTCTATATCCAGATGGAAAGGCAGCAGAGTATAAATGAGAGGCCCTTCTTACGACATCACACCTACCCCAGTAAGGCCATCCTTCCTTATAGTGCTGTTCTCTATGAACACATGGGGGCCAATATTATCTAAGTCACCACAGTGTGTGAGAGTTAATAAGGGCTTTCAGCTGTTAAGTGTTTCTATTATGATCTTGGGTCCCCTTTTGTTTGGTGAATAGAATTTAAAAATTGTAGTGGCCTTTTCGTGGGGTTTTTCCCTTGATGAGAATGTAACAGCCACCCCTTTCTCTTCTGATTAGTTTTCATTCAGTCTCTTTCCTGAGATACTGAAATGGCTACACCAGCTTTCTTCTTTTAACTTTTAATATAGCTTTAAAGGTCTGTGCTCTTTCTTTTCTTTTCTTTTTTTATATTTAAAAGCTTTATGTTTCAGGTAGGCTAACCACTGAACTATAAAGCTGAACACAGAGGAGTGTTGGCCAAACAGAGAAGGTTATCAAGAGTAGGGCCTGAGCTTTGCCTCTTCTCTCCTACTTTGGGTTTATTTCTTCTATTTTTCATGACAGGCGAAGGAAACATTGATAAAAACCCACAGACATTTTGACTTCCAGAAACTGAGAAGACCTGCTATGGGATTCTTAAGGTTTGATTCCTATAGATATTTCCCATGGGGACTGAGTTTTTTTCCTGAGTGACAAGGAGAATGAAATTGTTACCCATGGTAATGAAGAAGGCTTCGGGGAAAGATGAGGAATCAATGAGTTGGGCATATTTAATTGTAGAGCTCTTTTTCTCCCTTTTTTGTTTTTGAATTGAACTTGAATGCTGAGCTTTCATTGGTATGTGTCTAATGGGTCTTGAGTGGGAATAAGAGTTGGAGGGTGTTCAGGTCTCAACACAATTACACAGAGCCATGGTTCTGAGTTGAAGGTGTGTTCTTCTTTAGTATATTTGAGCAATCATGTGACAGAATATTATCTTGTAAGTGACAAGTTTAAATTCCAGGCAAAATATCAAAAGGAGCCATACAAAAGCTCAAAGGAATTAATATACTAGTCAGATTGTGGATTAAAATTGGTGCATATAGGGAGTAGCTTTCATTGGGTCAATTGTTCATTTTAAAGAACTTTTTACTTATATACTGCCTTTAGGAGTTTCAGTGAAATGTGTCTAAAACTTTAACAGAAAAAAATTAATGATTTCTATCCTGAAGAATCAGAAAGCAGAGTTAAGCAAGCCCACAGATTATAAAAAATGAACTGGAAAACAAAGGAGCAGAGAAGAAGACTCTTGTATACAGATGCTACCAAATTTGTAGCTAACATTGGTCTATTTATCTAGTGGACACTATATTAGTGAACAACTGGGATTGAGCTTCATTGACATTTGACTTACTTTTGGAGACATACTGCCTACAGTCTGAGTCCAGTTAACTGAACTGTCAGCTAAAGAAAAACTGACAGTTGAAGAATCTAATAGAAACTTTCCATTGATGCAGGACATAATCAGAGATACTTTAATAAATATTTTAATGAAGAAATGTAAAATAAAATAATTTCAAGATAGCTCAGATTTGAGATTCAGGTCAAATGATCAAAAAATAATTAATTGTAATTTATAAAAAATATGCTTATAACTGTTAACATGGATGATTTAAACAGAAAACAAGAAAATATGGAAAAGAATGAAATGAAAATGCTATAACCAAACAGCAGCATCTGAATAGGAGAAAACAATGGATGTATTAATAGCAGTATAAAAATTAAAGAATCAGTGAACTTCAAAATCTATAATACTTTTGAGTCTGAAAAGCAAGGGAATAAGGATTCAGGAGTTAAAACAGATTTCATTCTCTGTGACACAATCAAAAATCTGACACAACTGCATTGGAGTTCAGAAAATAGGAATGATATTGACGCAGAAAACTTAGGTACAAAAATTGGAGGAACATGTCTTCAGTTTGGTATACTCAACATAATGGACTAAAAAGGATAAACACACACAGACCAGTGAAGATAATAAATCACAGTGTGTTTATACCACTCTTGGGCATGTACCCAAAAGATACTTCAACATATAACAAGGACACATGCTCCAATATGTTCATAGCAGCCATATTTATAATAGCCGAAGCTGGAAATAACCCACGTGTCCCTCATCAGAGGAATGGATACAGAAAATGTGGTACATTTACACAAAGGAATACTATTCAGCTATTAAAAACAATGACTTCATGAAATTCACAGGCAAATGGATGGAACTAGAAAATACCATCCTGAGTGAGGTAACCCAATCACAAAAGAACACACATGGTATATACTCACTGATAAGTGGATATTAGCCCAAAAGCTCAGAATATCCAAGATAAAATTCACAGACCACATGAAGCTCAAGAAGAAGGAAGACCAAAATGTGGATGCTTCAGTCCTTCTTAGAAGGGGGAACAAAATACCCACAGGAGAAGATACAAAGATAAAGTGTGGAACAGAGACTGAAGAAAAGGTCATCCAGAGACTGCCCCACCTGGGGATCCATCTCATAAACAGACACCAAACCCAAATGCTATTACAGATGCCAAGAAGTGCTTGCTGACAAGGAGCCTGATATAGCTGTCTCCTGAGAGGCTCTGCCAAAGCCTGACAAATACAGGGGCAGATGCTCTCAGTCAACCATGGGACTGAGCATGGTATCCCCAATGGAGGAGGTAGAGAAATGAAGGAAATGAAGGCACTGAAGGGGTTTGAAAACCCATAGGAAGAACAATATCAACCATCCAATTCCCCCCCCCCCATAGATCCCAGGGACTAAACCATCACCAAAGAGTACATATGGAGCTACCCATGGCTCTAGCCGAATATGTAGCAGAGGATGGCCTTATCTGGTGTCAGTGGGAGGAGAGACCCTAGGTCCTGTGAAGGTTTGTTGACCCAGTATAGGAGAATGCCAGGGCAGGGATGTGGGAATGGGTGGGTGAGTGGAGGAGCACCCTCATAGAAGCAGGGGGAGGGGGAATGGGATAGGTGGTTTGCAAAGCAGAAAACAGGAAAGGGGATAACATTTGAAATGCAAATAAAAAAATCCAATAAAAAATGCAAAAAAAAAAAAAAGAAAAAGAAAAATCATCAAGTCCTAAACAATGAAGTCAACATGATATATGAAATTTTAAGTCCCTAAGCTATATGTATAGTTATTTAATTCCATTTCAACATAGATAATGCCTATGTTTCATGATGTTAAGATATATTTCCTGAATGTAGCAGAAGGATAGATCCTGTTTTCACATAAATTCTCTTTATATGTGTCTTTTTATTGAATAATTAACACCACTGATGTTGAGTTGTTAATGGTCAGTATTTGCTGATTCCCATTGTTTTATTTTACTGTTGTGCTGAGTTGTCTTGCTGTGTGTCTCTTTCTGTATCTCCCCCCCTCTCTCTGTAAATCACTTTCGATTTACTGCTCTGGCATTATTTATTCCCAGTGTTTTCTTGTGTGTGGTAACATCTTTAGATTGGAATTTTTCTTCTAGCACGTTTGTAGTACTATATTTGTACATAGATACTGGCGAAATTGGTTTTACAGTGGAATATCTTTTTTCTCCATTTATTGCGATTGAAATTTTGCTGGGTACACAGTGTAGGCTGATACCTGAGGTATATTACTGTTTGTAGAACATCTTTCCAGGCCCTTCTTGCTTTTAGAATTACCACTGAGAAGTCAGCGATTATTCTAAGATGTCTGCCTTTATATGTTACCTGGATTTTTCCTTGCAACTTTTCATTATTTTTCTTTTTTCTTGTCTATTTAGTATTCTGATTATTATATGTTGAGGGGCCTTTCTTTTCTAGTCTAGTGTTGAAAAGTGTTCTGTATTCTTCTTGTACCTTGATAGACATCTCCTTTTTTTAGGTTAGGAAAATTTTTCTTCTCTGATTTTGTTGAAAATATTTTCTGTGCCATTGACCTGGGTTTATATTCTTCTTCTAGTCTTATTGTTCATAGATTTTTGCCTTTTAATATAGTGCCACATTTACTGGCTGACTTGCCTCCCTGAATGGTTATATGTAGGGTTCTTAGGGAATGTCTGCTGGATTTGTGGGCTAGGACAGTGGGGTAAATGGAGCAAAAGATCTGCATAATCTTCTTGAGATGGGATCAGACAGATAGGTAGCTGGAGCTGTTTTCTGCTACAGAACTGATGAGTTTTGGAGATTATTTTGGAGGCGAGAAGCAAGAGCTGAATATTTGTAGTTAGCTTACCTGCTTCCCTGGTTATTGTTGCTTGGGGGTTCCCAGGGAATGTCTAGGAGTTAGGGCATGGGATAAAGGGATAAGTTGATGGAAGATACAGGAAAATATCTGTGTGATATGCTGGAAATGAGGACAGAGAGGGTAATACTACAGCACATTTTGTCCTACACCGCTGAGGATAAGACTAGGAGATTAGATTTGCAGTAGAAGAGGAAGAGATGAAGGTCTTCACTTAGCTTACCTGTTTTCCTTGAAGATGTGGTCTGCTGGGCTTATAAATGTTTTAAAAGATTGCTGTGTTTGTGCATTATCTTTGTCTTTCAGGTATCTTCCTTTCAAAATACTTCATTCACCTTTGGAACCCAGGGATAGTTTCTTGAAATAAAGCCAAAATGAAATTCTGGAGATATGGCACAGTGATTAATAGCATACAATGGTGCCCATATAAAAATGCAGGCAAACATTAATGCACATAATAGAAAAGTAATTACATCTTTAAACTAAAAGCCAACAAGAGAGAAAGAACAAAGCACCGATCTAGAAGGATTGATGAGCTCAGCAAATATGTCAAGTACAGATAAGTTTAATTCCAAGTGTTGCCTATTACTCCTTGTTTGAAACCTGCAAGCTCATTATCAAACTTATCTGAAAGGTTTATTTCTTTTGCCTATAGATGATAATTCTAGAAAAATAAGACTGGGATGGTTCTTCTGATACATGGATAGAAAAATTTATTCAAATTAATCTTTTAATTTTTATTGAAAATAGATGCTTCTCTCATACAATGAATTATGAACACAGATTCTTCTTTCTCCACTCTTCTGCCCATCCATCATTCTTCTCTAAGTCCATCCCTTTCCATTTCCCTTCAGAAAAGAACAACCTTCAATAGATGACAAACAGGACAAAACAAGACAGAACAAGACAAGACAAATACCCTCAAATCAAGACTGGACAAGGCAACCCAGTAGGAGCAAAAAGAATATTAAAAGAAGGTAAAAGAGTTAGAGACATACCCATTTCCACTGTGGAACAATCCACTTTATTTCTAGTTTTCTAATGAGAATTTGCTTCTCGTGGCTCCAGTACAAAGTAGTAGAGGACTGCCTTATCTGGCATCAATGGGAGGGGAGATGCTTGGTCTTGTGGAGGCTTGTTTCCCCAGCAAAGGGGGATGCTAGAGGGGAGAGGGGAGAGTGGTTGGATGGGGGAGCACCCTCTTAGAGGCAAAGGGGAGGGGTGAAGGGGTGGGAGTTGCAGAGAGGAGATTGGGAAGGGAGATAAGATTTGAAATGTAAATAAAAAAATAATTAATAAAAAGTTTACAACATAAAAAAAATAATTTGCTTCACTCATTTCATTTCCATGAGATAAAATATAAAAGGCAGAGATATTATCATAATCTCCACCACATGTGTTCTATCATTCATTTTATTAAAGATAATTTTCTAACTTATAATCTTAGTGCTGATTGTAAACTGTAGAATGGACAAAGTTAGAGTAAATTATCTTTTCTCAGAGTTTTCCAAACAATACCAAAATCATGTATTTGCCTCCAAAATACAGAAACTGACCACTACACAAAGAAGTACTGTAAGGAGCGGTTAGAATATTCGCCATCACTAGATGGCGCTGTCACTCTGAGGAAACTTACGGATAGCCCGCGAAAACCCCGAAATGCATTATGGGTGTACACGTCTAATCACCGCCCACTCCCGGGGCACGCCAACCAATGGGAGACACGCTGCCTCGGAGCTATATAACACCGCCATGTTGGGTCCCGCGCGGTTCTCCTTCTTCCTTCTCTATCAACGACTAAATAAAGCTGAACTGTAGACGAAGCCTGCGTGTCGCGCGTCTTCTTGCCGGTGAGAGGCGCGCCCGACAAAGTACAAGTAATAAGCAAATTTTACCCCAAGAAGCATATTGCAATATCTCAAATTGGTTATATTTGTAAGTGAAAGTACAAGAAATCTTGCCTAGAGTCATGTGCATGCTAGGAAAGTATCTCTGAGGCGTGTCTCCAGCTTTTCAGATAAGATGTTTTGAGGTTAAATGAAATGCCTCTTTAGAGATTGCACTGTAAGTGATATTTAAAATAATGCTAGAATGGAGCTGGGAGATAGTTCATGGGGTAAAAGCACTTGCTTACACATATAACAACCTGAGTTCTCTCACTATTATACATAAAAAGATAAAAGAAGTAAACCAATATATGAAGTTGTCTTCTGATCTCCACATGTACAATGTGGTATGCATGCACTGCGACTATGTGCATATGTGTGAGTACACAAACATGCACACACATGTTCTCTCTTTAATAGTAATATTTTTAAATGTAAAATGTTCATTGACTATTACTACAAAACATATAAGAAGTAAAAATAATTTGGGCTAGAAAATAGTAAGATATTATTTTCTTAAATAATTTTCCTTGCCTTCAGGTTCTGATATGAATCTACTTACCATTATATAGAAATATACTTTGAAAGGAAGAGAGCTTTTATATGAGTAAAGAGTATATAGAATATATTATTCTATGCCACCTGAGCAGCAGAACCAATTCATCATGGATGCATGATACTGCTAATAATAATTTTCACATTTGTGACCATCCATTCATCCAGCACCAGCCTTATGTAGAAATCACTGTTAATAAGGCAGAATACAAATTTTCAAGAAAAAAGAGTTAAGAGAAGGAAAATAGGAAAAATTATAACAAAAGCCTCATTCCATCATTTAAGAAGAAATAATCTAGTAAGAAATAAAATCTCCTCTAGAGAAAGGGGATAGGGATTTTAGAAAATGAAGAAGAAATGAAATATAAATGGAGTACTAGGTTCTGAACAGTATCAGAAACCTAAGGAGGAAAAAGGTCCTATTTCATTAAATCTACATATAAGAGATCAAAGATAATGAGTAGAGAAAACACTATTCTCTCTAGCATCAATACAGGTCTGTTTTATTTCAGAAAGAATGGTCTACATGAGTAGTTACATGTCAGAGAATGTGGGTGGTTTGTAGACATTTCAACACTTCGTTCCCAGTAGGTAAAACTGTTTGGGAAGGATTAGGGAGTATGGCTCTGTAAGAATATATGTGTCACTGGGAGCTGGCTTGAGGGTTCAAAAACCTCCCATAATCTCCAGTGTACTCTCTGCTTTATTTCTGTGTCTCTTTCTCTGAGTTCTTAGATGCTGCTCAGTCCTTCCACTTGCCACTTCCGCTCTGCCATCATGAAGTCTAATCCTCTGGATAAGTTAAGTTCTCCATAATTTAACTTGGCCATGATGTTTCATCACAGCCACAGAAAAGAAACAATATAGTTTATGAAATTTCAGTAAAGGTATCAGTGAGAAAAAAGAATAACACACAAGATGACAAGGTGAACAGAGTTGGAAGAAGGGAAAGATTAATCTGATATATATATTGGTTAGGGTTAGGGTTAGGGTTAGGGTTAGGGTTAGGGTTAGGGTTAGGGTTAGGTTAGGGTTATATATACATATGGATATATATATATATATATATATATATATATATATATATATATATATATATATATATATATATATCAGTCCTCTGCCTTTTCATTTTTCTTTCAGCTTCCTTCAGTCTTTACTCTTAGCTCTGCATCCACTCTTGATGATGTCCTTCCTCTAGGAGTATCATCTCTATAGACATCTAAAATTCTACCAAAGACACTTAGAACATGGGATGTTACATACTCAAGATGGTTAGAATTATTTGAAAATGTTAAATAATATGTTATTAACGGACAGATTAACTCTAGTTAAATAATTAAGTGCATTAAAACTATTTTGACATCATAAAATAACTGAGTACTTGAGTTTTTGCTTGATCTTTGAGGCAATGGGATGACCACCTTGCCACTGCATTCTGCTGTATATACACTTTCAATATTTCCTGGGGATCTATGCTACAGGCTTTTGTGATGGAGGATGGAAGAGGAAGGTTACTGAAGAGTTTTCTCATGTGGACTGCTGTGAATGCTGCAGTAATTCTTGGAAAGCACTTCTCAGTTTATACCCTTAGCCCAAACCAAAATAGTTTTGAGAATGTTCACATTAGTAATTTGAAATGAGATTATTTTTTCTATCTCATTTGTTTCTGTATATGAAATGATACCAGTCATTTAAAGTAAATGCCAAAGAGCACATTCTCATCTTTAATCATATATCTCCTTTCCAAATACACACTTTCTGCTTTTAAAAAGCATCATTGAAGAATAATGCTTCTTATATGGGTTTGGTAGCATCTGCTGCATCACTCACTATTTAAAACTTGGTAGTTAAACACTGACACTTAAAACTTACCTATGACTTCAGCTTTGTAAAAACATAAATCTGCTCCTTGTAATTGCTTTAAATCCATTCTCTGTTTCAAAGATAGAAAGGCAAAAGAAAAGAATGCCATTTCTGATAGGCTTCTTAACATTTTCACAGGATTAGAAAGTATCTACAATAACGATAGCCAAGAGCCGTTTACCTGTGTACTTTAGTAAAATGGATTGCTATTATAATGACAATGTTTAAATGTCTAGTATCTTTGTTTATATATGCCTTGTGGGGGTTGAAGATTTATCTGAAGTTTTCCTAGATCAATTCTTCATGTAAATTTGACTGAACATTTTATACATGCAACTCCTTTGCCTTCCTTTGCTTTGGTGCAGGTTCTATTCAAATAAGATTTCTGTCCTGTCGCACACAAAGAATCATGCGAAGAATGTAAAATACAATAGGAAAAAAACAAATATTATGATTCATATTCACTTTTATGTTTTTACATAGAAACAAAGAAATAAGATGCTATTAGAATCAAAACACAATACAGGAATAAGACCATTTCTTAGGTGTATAGTTCATTGTTTTTTTTAAAACTCAAGATCAAAAATTCTCATCTGCATACAGACTCTACTGATGGAAAGAACAACATGATTATATGGAGAGAATTCTCATATGACCAAGTCAGTTACTAGAAAACTGAGACATAGAGTAATACATTATCTCAGTTACAGAGTATAAGAATTCAGCATAATTTGGAAATAGAAAAATGCAAGTAAAAATGGAGATAACAATAAAGATGTGATATGTAGAGGTCCAGAAAGAACAAAGATGTAGAAACATTAAATTCCTACACTGTAACTACTAGAATACAATTTTGCAAAATAGCACACTACAATGAATTAGAAACTATAATACTCTTAAGTTAGTATTTTATTTATAATATAGAGTGCCAGAAATAAAATACAGTACTGTATTTTGCAAAGATACAAATCCCTTCCTAGATATAAAAAATTTATGAGATTATACTTATTTGTATAATTTTCGAATCAAAATGATGAAGAACTAGGCAGTAGAGGTGGAAGATGACTGTTGCTTCCTGAGAGTAGAGAAAAGCTTCAATAACCACCTGCTGAAGATTAAAGAATTTCCACTCAGACACTAAAAAGGTCAACGGGACCACAGCCTCAATCTTCTTTATCCTTAGGAATGCATTTAAAATGTCTAAGCAAATAATATCTAAAGCCAAGGCATTCATTCCATATTTTGTCTTTTAGTAAGGAGTTTGAATGCAATGAGAAATGAGAAAAGTTAAATACAAAATTGATCAAATAAAATTGGAGAACATTGGACCCTATCTCTATAGTGAATATTCAAGAAATATGTAATATCTAAATAAAAAATTATAAAAGAATATTTTTAAAAGTTTTAAGAATAATTGTGAACATATGGATTGACTAATGGAAATGAACTCAGATACTGGTTTGAACACAAATAATAAGAATAATGAAATAACAAATAAAATGAGTAGAGTGAAACATTAAAGGTAAAATAATTGAAAGTATCAAATTAGAAATCATTAACATTCCAGAATCTTTTGTTTGTATTTTTTCTTTTAGTGCTTAGTTTCTTTTGTATTTTGTATATTCTAGAAATTAATACTGTTAGGTGAATAGTTGGCAATGTCTTTGCCAATTCTGTAGGTTGTCTGTACACTAGACAAATATTTTCTTTAATTGCACAGAAGTTTTTAGTACCACGAGTTCTGATTCATTTTGCCTTATTTTCTGAGCAACTATGTTCATATATAGAAAGTTGTTAAATATACGTACATCTTGCAGTATATCCCTGTTTTCTTCAGCTCACAGTTTCAAAGTTCTAGGTCTTATATTGTGGTCCGTGATCCATTTTAGTTGATATTTGTACAGGTAGAGAGATACAGTTACTGTTAAATTCTTCCACATGTAGTTACCCAATTTTCTCAGTATCCTTTGTTGAAAATGGTAACTTTTCCCTGAGTGGTGTTTTGTTTATTTATGTTTGTTTTTGTTTGGTTGTCTCTTTATAACAAATCAGGTTCTTTAATTGTATAAACTTGAATCTGAGTCTTCTATTATATTGTGTTAATTTATAAGCCTACTAATACTCAGTATTAAAAACACACTATATTACAGTTTCTATAAGGTCCAGTAATTAAAATTTTCAACAATGTTAAAGACCCATAGCAAAATCACTTTGAACTATAAATAACCCCTCCCGTAGTTCCATTGATTTTCTACCTGTATATGACATGACATCATTCTAATTGTCACGTTCAAGATTTTAGGATTTAGCAACTAACATACTACATGCTTCCACAAAGCCACACAATTGAGAGTGTAATGATCTGATCTCAAAAGAAAACCTGAGTATTCATTCTTTCATTATAATCTACATATTTCATGTTTCTATCAAGATAATTGATTTGTGCTGTAGTATATGTTTTTCTTTTGTAGTGAAACTGGATAGGCAAGCATAGACATAAGTTTAGCCACCTGAGACCACTTCAGCCACCTGAGACTTCACTTGCTTTGAGTATGTAGAATACCTTAATAACAGTGCACTAAATTAGGATTTTTACCTCATATTCTATGTGCGGTGCGCGTGTGTGTGTGTGTGTGTGTGTGTGTGTGTGTGTGTGTGTGCAATCAACTATACATAAAATCCACTCTAAACAATAGAATGTGTTTCTCTTCTGCTTGTAGCAGATGATGGCCTTGTAGAGCATCAATGGGTGAAGAGGCCCTTGGTCCCATGAAGTCTCTATGCCCCAGTGTAGGAGAATGAGAGGGCAGGGAGGCAAGAGTGGGGGGGTGGGTAGGGGCACAACCTCATAGAAGCAGGGGCAGGGGAGATGGGATAGCAGATTTCTTGAGGGGTAAATAGGAAAAGGGGATAACATTTGGAATATAAATAAAGAAAATATCCAATAAAAAAGAAAAAGAAACAGAAAATTAACAAACTTGAGAAATTTCTATTGAAACATTCATTACCAATAAGTCTGGGTATGAAAGAGAAAGAGGAGTGATCTGCCTAAAGTATTTTTGGATGAATGCCCTATAAGGCAAGCTGTGTCTTCTATATAAATTCTTAGAAGTCGTTTTTAGCCATCTGTGTTGGAGAATTTTATGTCAATTTTACACAAGCTAAAATCTTCTAAGAGAAGGAAACATCTATTGAGAAAAATCTTCCAAAAGATCATCTGTAGACAGTCCTGTAGGATATTTTTTAATTAATAATTGATGAGGGAGGTCATCTCATTGTGAGTGATGCCACCTGGAGTGGTGATTTTGGGATCTATAAAAGAGACAGCTAAGCAACCCATGTGGAACAAGCTAGTAAGCATCACTTCTCCATGGAACAATCCAGTAAGCAACTTTTTTCCATGGCCTCTGTACCAGCTCCTATGCATGTTCCCAGTTGAACTGAGTACCTGCCTTGGCTTAAAACCCTCATTTGATTGTGAAATGATACACCTAAGCAAAGTAAACCCTATATTCCCCAAGTTGCTTTTGTCATAGTCCGTCATCACAGCAATAATAACCCTAAATAAGTCATCATCTTATGGCTACATATAAGAACCATGAATTCTTCCTTTCCAATTTGTATCCCTTTGACCTCCTTTTGTTGTCAAATTGCTCTAGCTAGAACTTCAAGTACTATATTGAACAGATAGGGAGAGGGCAGCCTTATCTAGTCCCTGATTTTAGTGGAATTGATTTAAGTTTCTTTTCATTTAGTTTGATGTTGGCTACTGGTTTGCTGTATATTGCTTTTACTATGTATAAGTATGGGCCTTGAATTCCTGATCTTTCTAAGACTTTTATCATGAAGGGATGTTGAATTTTGTCAAATGCTTTTTCAGCATCTAACAAAATGGCCATGTGGGTTTTTTTAAGTTTGTTTCTGTAGTAGATTACATTGATGGATTTCTGTATATTGAACCATCCCAGGGATGAAGCCTACTTGATCATGGTGAATGATCATTTTGATGTGTTCTTGGATTCAGTTTGTGAGAATTTTATTGAGTATTAAACTATCACTAATTGCAGATGATATGATCGTATACTTAAGTGACCCAAAAAACTCCACCAGAGAACTGATACAGCTGATAAACAACTTCAGCAAAGTGGCCAGATATAAAATTAACTCAAACAAATCGGTAGCTTTCCTATACTCGAAGGATAAACAGGCTGAGAAAGAAATTAGGAAAATGACACCCTTCACAATAGTCACAAATAATACAAAGTATCTTGGTGTGACTCTAACCAAACAAATGAAAGATCTGTATGACAAGAACTTCAAGTCTCTGAAGAAGGAAATCGAAGAAGACCTCAGAAAATGGAAAGACCTCCCATGCTCATGGATTGGCAGAATTAACAGAGTAAAAATGGTCATCTTGCCAAAAGCAATCTATGCTCAGTCCAATGGTTGGCTGTAAGCTTCTGCCTCTGTATTTGTCAGACTCTAACTGAGCCTCTCAGGAGATAGCTTTTCATGCTTCCATCAGCAAGCACTTCCCAGCATCCACAATAATGTCCTGGTTTGGAACTTCCATACTTATTACCTAATATTATCCACACTCTAACCTTTATCATATATAATAATGGCAAACACAGGCTCAAAAGCAGATATAGGGCTCAGACAAGACCTGCCCTGAGCAGTAACTCCTAGCTCAGGGAATTTGTCCACATCATTCCCTGTGCCTAGGATATTCAGTCACATAGTAAATACCCAGTAACTATCTGTATAAGAAACAACCCTCTAAACACTCCTCCATTGCTGGTGGGATAGCAAGCTGGTACAACCACTCTGGAAATCAGTGTGGCAGACCCTCAGAAAAATGGACATAATACTACCTAAGGACCCAGCTATACCACTCCTGGGCATATACTCAGAAGATGCTCCAACATGTAATAAGGACACATGCTCCACTATGTTCATAGCAGCCATATTTATAACAGCCAGAAGCTGGAAACAACCCAGATGTCCCTCAACAAAGGAATGGATACAGAAAACGTGGTACATTTACACAATGGAATACTACTCAGCTATTAAAAACAATGACTTCATGAAATTCACAGGCAAATGGATGGAACTTGAAAATATCATCCTGATCAAGGTAACTCAGTCACAAAAGAATTAATAAGGTATGTACTCACTAATAAGTGGATATTAACCCAAAACTTCAGAATACCCAAGATTCAATTCACAGCAACCGTTGGACTGAGCATGATGCTCCAGATGGAGGAGGTAGAGAAGGGACTGAAGGAGCCGAGAGCGTTTGCAGCCCCATGGAGGGAGCAGCAGTGTCAACTGGCCTGACTCCCGGTGTTCCCGGAGACTGGACCACCAACCAAATAATACACATGGAGGGACCCATGGTGCTAGCCATATATGTGGCAGAGGAGTACCTTGTTGGCCATCAGTGGGAGGAGAGTCCCTTGGGCCAGAAAGTGTTAGAGGGAATACCCTCATAGAGGCAGGGGGTGGGGGGTTAGGTAGGGTGTTTCCAAAGGAAAGACATGGAAAGGCAAAACATTTGAAATGTAAATAAAGTATCAAAAAATGTAAAAAAAAAAAAAAAAAAGGAACCATGGCAAATCCATTATTTACCATGGCATGGCTATGCATAATCTGACATGCATATGATTAAAATCATATGCATTTTGGGAAGAGATATGCATAATAGAAAAGATTTACATAAATGAAAAGCAAATGTATCAAATGTATCATTCAAAATAGAGAGCCACAAAACCCAGACCCATAGTAAACTTGTTTTTCTCTTGAACTAAAAGCTAGCCCCAAAGATTTGACCCTTGAGCACATTTACTAATGGGGTTTAATGTCAATCTCAAAAGTATATTCCCCCGATACATATCATTTGCCTTAAGAATCTGTAGCAGTAGTTGGCAACACTGCTTCATTCTCCCAGTGGGTCCCCGCACTTCCAGTCACCCACCCCAAAACTCTTTGGATCTGCAAATGAAACACACACACACACACACACACACACACACACACACACACACACACACACACACACACACACACATGCTTAATTTTAAGGAGCCTTGGCTAGCTCAAAAACTGGGCAGTTCTAATCCCCTGCCAGGCTTTATAGATTTCCCTCTGTTACTCCTGACTCAACACCCTCTAAATCTATGATCTATCTTTGCTGCCCTCTTGCTTCGGGATGGCCCCCTACCCTTTGCTGCCCAAGACACATCTGGGCAGCCCTTTGGGGGCCGTATTCTTTCTCACCAACATTTTGGATGATTTTTCTTCTGCAGCTCTTAATCTGAACAGTCTCCTTCTGAAACATGGTGAGTCTTCCTCTCTCCTCTCTCCCTCATCCTAGCCTGGGCAAATCTAAGGGTCCTGCCCCATCTCTACTTGCCCAACCATTGGCCACTGGCATCTTTATCGATCTATCAAAAACAAATTGGGGACAAGGAACTTCAGCATTTGGACATGCAGATTCCAGGTTAAATCAAAGCATTAGAAACAATACCCAACAAGAATCTTTCTCTACTACTTTTCAATCTGTGTGTGCTTCATTTTATTCTTTGCTAAGATTCCAAGAACCTTGAAATACCCATGCCAGACACTGGACACTGGTAACATAATAATAAAAACTCCATAAGGTTGTTTCCTTATAGCAGCATAGTATTTGAAGTAACCTGAATCCATTTTACATGGCTTTAGTCAATCCTACTTGCTGTATAATAAACTCAAATTTCCTTTCAGTTTAGACCTATGTTTTTGTGTCACCAAAACTGTAGAGCATACTAAGCACAATAGAAAAATCCACCTTTAAATTACACATCAAAAAATTAAAATTTCAATTTCAAAGTAAAGCCTATGATATTCTATCTTGAAAGCGAAATATAAAATAGAAATATTTAAGGAAGTTATTGCTTTAAAAAAAACAGGATGACATTTTCAAAAGAAAAATTAATGATATGCATGTTTAAAATAAGCGAGGAGTGTTGCCCTAGCCCTCGGCCCCAGAGATGGTCCTTGGTGGTAGGAGTAAGAAGGCACAAATCAACACAGACTCCAGAAGTCAGATGAGAAGCAGAAAGACTCATTTATTGTAATAGTGGGGAGTGCCTTTATATCTGCTGCCCAGGTCCCCTCATTTCATAGTAGCTGGTCCCTTGTGTTTGTCTCTGGGTGTCAGGCGGGTTCAGACATTAGTAAATGAGGAGGCTCCTGATGCCCATTCTTGGGCCATTATGGACTACTAATCAGAACATGCTGACTCATTCCACCCTTTTTCAGTTAGAAGTTGGCTGCTTAGTGGGAGCCAGACTTCTGTGCTCTGACCTTGTTGACCCCAACTCAGGGGTGACCATCACAGGGAACTGAGGTTGTCTTAGGTAAACCCTGTTATTAGGGTCTTACCAGGTCATTGACTACAGGCTCTGGAAGGTCAGCCTCTCTGGACAGCATGTCCAGCTGGAGTAGGTAGCCTATTGTGAGGGCTTTCATATTTCTGAGAAACATCCCTGTATAACCTTGGAAGGAGAGAGCTGTTCAGGGCATTCCGGGGCCATCAGCACTTAGAGTATATATAGCTTATTGATGGAGCTCTGGTGCAACATATGCTGCATAAGACACTTAAAGAGAGTGATAACTAACAATAGAACACCCCCTAGCATTGCATAAGTGACTATCTAAAAGGGATCAAAGAGTCTTTTAATATTGTCGCTTACTTTAGTGATAAAGATCACTTCAAAAGACATAGCCAGAGGTCTGGTGACGTTTAACTTATGTAATTGTTCCTTGAGGAGTATAATGTGATTGAGGAACTGGTGGACCATGTTCGCTTGATATAATGAGCCAATTTCACCCTCTCTAAGGTGGAATTACATACCTGGTAAGGGGTCAGCTAAAAGACCTAAACCGAGGGTCACATGCAAAAAGAGACATGGCCTGTTTCATCTCAATTCTTCTGACAATAGGTCAACCTGTTTTTGTAAAATACGGATGGCCTATAATGATGTTGTTTATGCATCTCCCATGCCTGGAGGGCATCAGAGAGCAGGACACTACTCTATCTAGCAGTTCTGCCATTGTCACAGTTTGCATCAAGGCCACTGCCACTCAGCTTCCAGGATGGCGATAATAATGGCTACAGGGATGTCAAAATCATGTTTGACCCACCCTAGAGCCTGCAGATCAGTTTTAGACATCAAAGTGATAGCATGGAAATGAGGTGCATTAATCACAGGTATCCACATCGCAGCAGGTTCATGTAGGAGGGTGGTCAACTTGGTGTGGTGGGAGCAGCACACTGCTAGATAGCATGTCATCTTAGAACAGGTCCGCACTTCTTGGATGACAGAAGCATTTGTGAGAAGAAGGGAGAGGGGGCCAAACCCAACAGTTATTTGGGTTAGGACCCAATTAATTCATAAGGCTGTAATTATCTCTACATTCATACCATCTCCAGCTGGATCAGTAAAGGTTCCATTAAAGATACTACCACCCCTTAACAGGAGGAGGAAGCACAGGTAGATACATCTGAGGTCCCAGTTTCCCAGAAAGGTATCATATCAGGTCTGGGATGTTTTATGGTGATAGGGCTGTTCCTTATCTGGTAGGAATCACCATAGCCTTAAGGCATAGGGGCATACATCAGAATAGTCGGAGTAAGCAGTATGTACCCCAAAGTCCTTGACTTGGCAAGACCGGTAAATGGGTTGACAATGTTCCCACTGGACTGGGAGTTGGACTATGATGGACATTCTACTTGTAGGGGGACAGCAAGGGGTGGTGGGGAGATGAATATCCAGCTGAGGTAGGGAGAAGTCATGGTCGACATGGGACCAGAGGGTAGAGCAAGCATCTCTAACCCCATCATCTTCCCTGAAGTTTTACTGTCAAGAAAGTCCACTGTCGTGAGGTTCCTAAGTAGGGGGCCCCTTGAAATCTATCACAAAGTAGATAGCCCCAGAGACAGACCAAGGGCTGATAATAGTCTAAGTTGTGTTTATAGGGTCCGTGAATGGGAGTACCAGTGTGACATTAGTTGTAAAAAGTACAGGGTATTCGAGGGAAGCTGAGTCAATAGGCAATAATAGGGTGGCAAAGGCACAACATCCCCTACCATACCGTGAACGAGTAGAGTGAAGAGAAGAGTCAGACTCCCTTGGTGTCCATGAAGGTTTCCTTGAAGTTCTCAATAACTTCCTGTCAGAAGGGGACAGAATAAGGCCATTGTGAGTTAAAGGGATCTTTCTGCCTTACCGGGGAAGAGGAGTGCTGTGGGGTTTATAACTAGGGCTAAAGTCCTTATCATTGAAGGTATGAAAATTCATGTGGAAAAGTACTTCCACCAAGACCAAATGTGGGTCTCACTTAGCCTCAGATGATGTAACCTTTACTGTTATGTTGACTGGTCGAGGGTTCTAAATGGCCAAAGTTCAGTTGTTCCTCAACTACCTCCTTGAGGGTGACACTGCTCCACCCAGGTGTCATCCGATAGCCAGGAGAGTGCTATTGGGGTGGGGGTGTTTGTAGGCCTACAATCTCAGGATGGGCAGTGGCCTCTAGAATTGGGGGTGAACCCAGGATGAGTCATTTGAGGCAGGTCCTCCCAATAGGTCAATTTCATCATTCACAACACCATCATAAAAGGCATGGTCATCTGTTGTTATTACAGTGCCCATATCCTTCAGCAAGACTCTGCTCCATAGGTTATTGGGCACAACACCTATTATTGAAGTAATTGACCCCTGGTTCCCATCAAGATCTTCCCAGAGTACTGGTCGAACAGTAGTTTGGGCTGAGTGCTGGCCTCCTACACTTCTTATTGTGTAGCCAGGCCTGAACTTCCAGAGAGGGAATCTTAAAGTCTCATTATCAATTAACACAGTGGCATTGGCTCTGGTATCCTCTTGACAGACTGCCCATCGATGTGGATGGTCATTACAAAGGAGTTGGGAAATAATGGTAGGGTCCAGAATATTTTTGGGTGAGTGGTTTCCCTTCTTATAGGCAGGACTGAAGGGTGCCCCTCTTGGAGTTTAAGGAAAGAGGCAACTGGGTTTCTGTGGACCATCAGTTTTTGGCCCAGTGGAAGCCTTTGTTACACTTTGGATAATATGTGAGCTGGCAAGCATTGAGACAATCCCTCCACAGGTGTTCGGTCTTATTGCATCCCAAGCATCCCCTATCAGGTGGGATCTAGGAATTGGAGGGCCTCTGCCAGTCAACCGGAAGAGCATCAAGGGAGCCCATCAGAGCCTTGATTGTACCTGCATAAGGGTCTAGATCACGTGTATCCATGACCCACATATGAGTATCCTCATTGTGGACAGCCACCACCACATTGAGATTAGGGGCACTGAGGACCTTCCAAGTCAATTGCTTTATGAGCATATCTTGAGTGGGACCAGGGTCCACTACCTCTCCATACCTTCTATGACCTGGAGGAAGTCAGTGAAGATATTCCCCACTTGCTGAATAAGGTTGCAAAATGCAAGCCTTAAGGGCCTTAAATTCGAGGTCAGAATCTTCGTGGAAATAAGCATATTGACCTATCAGGGACTGGACACCTGGATCAATAAAATTATCACATCCGGTTACCATTGTCTAAAAATGTTGGTGCCATTTTTGTGTGTTATCATGGGCTTGAGCCTAAGCATGGTCATAAGCGGACTGCCAGTTCAGAAATACTGATGGTTCCAGATCTGTCTTGAGAAGATTATGTCAGTCATATTAGATTTGAAGTTGTATAGACCATTGTTTCAGCACCTGCTCAAAGTAGGGTGAATTATGTCCTGACTCGTTTGTCATCTTTCTAATGAGGGATAAATCAGTAAAGGGGATGGTCACCCATTGTTGCATAGCTGAGTTGGGTCCCATATTGACAGGTTATGTCTCAACACCAGTCCTAGTAGGGGATGTGGGGGTTGGGGGTGGAGGGGAAAGTGGGAGATATTCACAAAAACCACATTAGGCAGCAACAAAGATAGTGGGTAAGGCTGGAGGGCAGGGGCAGGACGTGATTTTTATCCCCAGGTCCAGTTTCCGCATCTCCTGCCATGGGTACTGGGAGGAAGGTATATCAAATGCAGGGGCGGGGGCAGCAAGGAGTGTGGGGGGCTGCCTATAGTGGGGTCTTGTCTGGGGGGAGGTGTGGAGATGAATCGTCCTTGTCCTCAGGAGGGAGTGGTGGGTCGCTTGTACTCCCTGGGTCCGCAGAGGGGTAGCAATGGAAAGATTAATACCGGCCTTTTCATGACAAGATTTATTGTGTGCTGTAACCTCAGGAGAGGAGGATTTGAAACTTACTATGATAGTCTGAAGAATCAGGACATATGAGGTGGTGGGGTAAGGCCTGAGCTAACTTCAGGCTTCCTGGAGAGGAAGAGTACTCTCATTCGCAAATTGGAGTTTCATGTGTTCTGGGGTAAGATCTACGGTGCCAGAATTGCAGCCTCATTCCAGAACCTCTCAAGGTCTGACAGTTTAGACTTTAGGTCTGGGGTAACAAAGACAGTTTTTAGTGCCTGGATTTGGGGTTCCTTAACATGAGAGGGTAGGACTTGTAGGAAATTGGATTCGCAGTAAAAGGATATCAGAATTAACATCAAAGATACTTCCCATACTTTTTTATCTCACACAGTCAGGAAGTTACATAATAATCAAAGTATCAGATCAATTAGAATAAAAGAATTATACTTAGTGAGTAAACATGCAAAGTTTACTTATAGTCAATATTGTATACTTGAAGAAGGATCGGACAGATTGCACACTGTATGCAGATCTCTTCCTCATGAAGTAACAATAACTTGTGAAATGTATTGTTTTAAAATAAAGTTGCAGAAAATATTGTTGAAAGCGAACAGAAAATGAAAAGCACTCTCAAGAAAACTTACTAAGGTCCAAGAGGAACAGCTGAAATCAGTTTTGAAGTATTTTCTTTCCCTGCAGTTCAAAGTTATAGCTTTAATCTGAGTAGATGTAATAAAGGGAACAGGGCTCTCCCAGCCCTTCCCCCTTTCATACCTCACTCAACAGTGGCAGTGTTTGCTTGAAGGTGCAGACCCAGGGTTTACTTTTTCTACAAGTTCATGGTGTGGAACGTTCCCTTTCTTGTCCAGAGTATAGGTGTGATACAAACACTGGGGACATTATTGCCTTCTCACAATAGAAGGCAGAATTTCTATGACTAGAGGGGCAATTTAAAAAGAAGCCTTCTCTTAGCACCTAGTAACCTGAAATTCACTCTCAGGGACCATGTCACATCATCTCCAGAGTAAAGATTTAGCAATATGTGTATGGAAATGACAGTCAATAAAACAAGAAGTTTCAAAGGTCTTTCAAAAAATGAACAGTATTTGAAATAGAGTGAAGAGACATTCAAACATAAGAAAACTTTCAAAACCAAGAACTATTAATGTGCACAATTTAAGAGAAGACTCATCATTCCGAGTTACCAAGAAGCTAAACCACAGAATAAAGTGTTGTCAGAGAGAAATATGGAATGAGAAAACTAGAGGTGTTTTAAGGACAGAATACTCACAAGTTAAGTCACAAGAATTTTCCTTGCAAAGGTTTCAAATGTAATAGGATAATTCACTGGAGAAATATATGCCATCTGACATTGTCATAAACAATAGAGCAATCAGATTGTAATTAAGGAAGTCTGGAAGCTGGTGTGATGCCAGTAGAGGCAGAGAAAGAGACAAAGAGGGGGCTGATGAAATCCTGGCCACTCATGGATGGCTGAGCCCATGTGGTGTGCTATATGGTTTGAGGAAAAGTACAGATACTTAACACTTCAGGAGAAATAGATTTGTCATGAAATAGTCAAATCAATAAACAAAAAATTAAAATAAAAACAAAGGCATTGTGTGGAGGTGAAGGAAGAACAGAATCTGTGTTGTTGTAGTTGTTATTGTAGTAGATATTGTCTTTGTCATCATTGTTTGCTGTCTTTTTGGAACCTACCACTACTGTTTTTAACATTAGTCTTTATAACTGATCATATTAAACCAAAATATTTACTGAAAATTTATCTCATGCAAGACATGATGCTGTGTATGCAACAATAAATAAGACAAAAAAATATTATAAAGAAATAGACAGTTCTGGAAATATTTAATTGAGTGGACAAATTGGAGACATTTTTAGTAGATATTAGAAAAGGACAGGACTTTTCTGAAGGAAAGGGATGGTTCAACAAGGAAGAGTACTTGCTACTATGCCGAGGAGCCAGATTCTGTTCCCAGTACCTATGTTGAAACTCATCACTGTTTCTACCTTCAGTTCCAAAGAATGCCGTTATTCCATTTCTAGAGAATCCGGTTTACTGTTCTGTCCTCTGAAGGGACCAGGCAGACATACAGTGAGCATAAATACATGCATATAAAACATCCATACACATAAGATAAATGTAAATATATCTTAGAAAAGGTAAAGAAAAAGTACTTCTTATCAAATTCATACTGAAAGTATGATCTCCAATTTTGACTATCTAGTAGTAAGTGTAAGCACAACAGTAGGGTAAAAATTCCAGAATCACACAAGAACAAGTGAATAATGAAATTATAATTAAATTCAATTTTTAAGAAAATGATTTGCTTGTTTTACTTTAGATTATATTCTCAAAAACTGTCATTTTTATAGATTCTTAATACATGAATATCAATGATTTTATATAGTTTAGTAGTACAATGAATATGTATTATATATGTACACATGTTCACACACACACACACACACACACACACACTCGCTCACACAAAGTAATAGCATTTCTCTATGCAAAACTTTAAAGAAAAACCTTACTTCTGTCATGACAACCAAATTACTATAATGGTCCTGTTCATTGTGTTTCTTATTAAAACCTCAAACTAAAGAGGAAGAGGAGCATCATTATTCTAATAGATATCTCAGCAATTCTACTTAAATTAAAAAATTAGCAATAACATTACTTCTGAAGAAAGGATTGCTAAGTGCAGTAATCTACATATAATGGTTACTCAAATACCCTCAACAGAAGGAGTAAAGTTAAAAGGTAGAAAAGAGTCATTGATTCTAAGATTGCTTACTGCTTAAATACAGGGCTTATTAGCTACTTTTCTGTTGTTATGACAGCCTACCTGAAGAACTATTTCAAACGAAGAGGATTTATTTGGGCTTATAGCTCTAAAAGGCTTTGATCTATTATGGTGAGGCTGGAATGGCAGGGCAGAGCTTTATACCTCGATATGGGCCAGGAAACTGAGAATGAGCCACCCAATGACCAAAGATAACATATCACCAAGGACCCACACATTGACTGTGTTGGTCAAGGTTCTCTAGAGTAACAAAATTTATGGAATTCTCTATGTATGAGGGAAATTTATTGAAATGACTTACAGTCTATAGTCCAACTAACCCATCAATGGACAGCAGTGAATGGGAAGTCCAAGACTCTAGTAGTTGCTCAGTCCATAAGGCTAGTTGTTTCACCTGGTCTTATATATAAGCTGGAATCGTGAAGAAGTAGGTTCTAATAGGTTGTTGGCAAGTGCAAGCAGGTGAAGAAGAGTGAGTCTTCCTTCTTCCAATGTCCTTATATAGTCATTCAGCAGAAGGTGTGGCCCAGATTAAAGGTGTATACCACTATGTCTGGATTTGGAACTTGCTTTGTCCCAGGCTAGCCTTGAACTCAGAGATCTGCTTACCTTAGTCTCCTGGGATTACTACCTTGCCTGGGCATTTGCTTTTCATGGGTGGAATCTTGCCACAAATTCACCACTCCTTTAATCTGTTTATCTCCTTCAACAGAGAATTCTGCTCCATTTCATTTCTTGGTGCCCCTTTATTACCATACATGTTATATTTTTCCCTTCTCAGCTTGCTTCTTTTCATTAAAACACTCCTCATAAGAGTGGACTTTAGTAACTACACAACAGAATTTATACCAGGCTATTTTGAGACTTCCTTTGTCAAAGCAATAAATCTAAATCTCTTCAGTGTAGCCTCAGGCAGTCTCTTCAGACAATGGAAAAAAGCAGCCATGTTTTTCACCAAAATACCACAAAAGCAGTCTATAGGACACATACTAACATTCTTCTCTGTTCAAACCTCTTAAGCATCAGGCATATACAGTTTAAAGTACCCTCAGCATCACTATCTTCCATATTCCTACTAGAATGTCTCATTAAGCCACACTTAAAGCATTCTACAGCTTTCCAAATTCAAGTCCCCAAAATCCACGTTCATCGAAACAAAAACTTGGATAGGTCACCAAAATAATACCGCAGTCCCTGGTACCAACTTCTGTCTTAGTTAGGGTTTTACTGCTGTGAACAGATACCATGACCAAGGCAACTCTTATAAATGACAAAATTTAATTGTGGCTAGCTTACAGGTTCAGAATTTCGGCCCATTATCATCAAGGCAGGAGCATGGTAGTGTCCAGGCAGGCATGGGACAAAAGGAGCTGAGAGTCCTACATTTTCATCCAAAGGAAGTCAGAAGCAAACTGGCTCCCATATGGTTAGGAGGAGGGTCTCATTGCCCAATCCCACAATGACACACTTCCTCCAACAAGGCCACCCCTACTCCAACAAGGCCACAACTCCTAAAAGTACCACTCCTTGGGCCAAGCACATTCAAACCACCACACTGACCTACCTCCTCATGCAAAGTCCCAACACCCAAAGTTTCCAGGACCTTCTAACATAATACCAGGTGTTCAAAGCATGAGCCTATGAGGGGCATTTTATATTCAAGCCATAATAAAGGAGTACTAAAAATACTCCCTTGTGTAAGAAAGTGAAGAAAAAGATTACAGACACATTTAAATTTTACTTTATTTCAGGAAAGAAGTAATGAGTAAAGTATAAAAATACATGCTATAATATAAGCATAATCACATTGATGAGATTTACTTTTATTTACGCACCATATTGGTATAAGCCACATGTGTCTATGCCTCATTTGTGTATGCCTATGGAGGCCAGAAAGGGTGGCAGACTTCCTTAATCTAGAGGTCCAAGTGGTTGTGGCCAGGTGATGTGGGTGCTGGGAACCAAGTCCCACTGTAACAACAGCGTTTAGTTGTTTAGCCCAACCACCTCTCCATCCCCGGAACCACACAGCTCATTGAAAAAAGATACATTCTCGTCCATTGTTTTAAAAATTCTAGTTTTATTTTACTATCTTTATTTTACTTGACAAAAGCATAAGGAGTCACTGCCTTTTTTAAAAAATAAAAAGATCATTGAGGCGAAGCTAAAACCTCTTCACAAAACATTTCCTCCCAAGGTCAAATGATCTTTTCCAGTTTCTGTTATGCAAAGTGCATAACGGTCAGCAGGAGCTACTTCCAGAATTGATTTTTGTTTTACTCCAAGTCTCTCAGAGTTTTATTTTCAAATACTGACAATGCAATTTTAGCTCACAGTGACTACATGGCAATGATAGATGCTTGCATGGATCTATTCTTCAAATGACTTATTGAAATTCCTGAAATATGTACACAGATGCACACTGGATGGGTACTGTCAATATCCTATCTGCTTTAAAAAATTCATGGAGAAATGACATGCTAATTTGTGTTCTAAATGAATGAAGAAACATTTCAAATATCTTTGAGAAGCAATAATCTATCAAAATCAAGTAGAAGAAAAAATTAAAAGGTGCCATCAAATTCCTTATTTATTTATTCAACGATAGTATCTAAATGAGCCAGAACTGGTACTCAAGACCTTCAGCTACATATTTTAATGTCATATCAAATTACTGTTATTCAAAGTGTATAAACAATATGTTTTCTTCATATTAGTGACAAATGTCAGGCTAAAACCATAACAAAACGACTACCAGGGTATTTCATAACTTATTAACAGAACGTGTTTCTAGGTTTAAGAACAAATTTACAATTGTCAAACAAACAGAGTTATAGGATGTAGCAACATCTGCATGGATAAAGTTTATTTCATGCACAGGCATCATTTATATCATTTAGTGAAATGAATACTTAGGATTCTTCCTGGGCTTCACAAAGTCAACTATTTTCAGTAAATTTCCTTCAGCATTTCTATGTATTTGGCTTTTGAACATATCCATTTGCATGCCACATATTAACTTTGCCAAACTTCCCATAAATGGGTGACTTTTTTTTCCTTCCTGGGTAGCATTTATGGACAGGGGATTACCAGAAAAGCTTCAATTCTGTCTTGTCTGTACACTTAGGGCACCATTATCTCTTCTACTCACAGATAAATCTTTTCTTTCTTCTGACCTTGCTGAATTTTCCTTTATCTCACTTGAGCCATTTCAACCTAAGAAACATCAGGCAGTCTTAAGCTGTGAAACAACATGGTCTTGTTTCATGAAAATGGTATTGTAATAAATGTCTCCTGGACCAAAGTGGTTCTCTAATCTTTGAAAGGAACATGTCCTTTGAACCAACACAAGCACACTCAGAGTAAATCCATTTAAAAGTGATATTTTATGTGATGTTAAAACGTGTAAAGCTACTTCAAAGGAAATAGGTTTGAAAGGAGTTTCTATATTGATACGCAACAGAAGCAATTGTTCAGTTGGCCAACGTCACCAAAAGTCAGTGATTGGGTCCTAGTTCTGACAAAACAGTTCTATAGAACCAAATCATTAAAACTTATATTTTACAATTCACCTGCATAAAATCATCCTGAATGCATGGGGTTGCATAAGTAAAGTGTGCTGCTTTGTGTATTTACTTTGACATTAGACTAGGTGCTAGAAAAGTTCTTTATTCTTAACATTGTTTAGTCATGATTTGAACATGCAGAAAGCCAGATTCCATCTGTGTGTGTCTCTCTTTGTCTCTGTCTTTCTGTCTCTGTCCCTTTCTGTCTGCCCTGTCTCTGTCTCTGTCTCTCTGTCTCTGTCTCTGTCTCTCTCTCTCTCTGTCTCTCTCTCTCTCTCTCTTTGTGTGTGTGTGTGTGTGTCTGTGTGTGTGTCTGTGTGTCTGTGTGTCTGTGTGTGGATACCCATTTTCTTAACAGAACACTCCATTTCTGTATCATAAACTTATTCACTGACTTCAGCTAATATTGCTACTGTTGGAGAACATATATCAGCTTGTCACTGGAACCCCGAGTTTTCAAATAATACAGGTTCTGGTAACTGCATTTTTCTACTCTAAATCACTGGTAATTTCTGTAAGAACAATGTCAAGGCATTGACTCTCTCTGGCCCTTATGCCAACCAAGTGGTTTCCTGAATGTTTTTGGTCAGAGATCTCATTTTTCTCTTATTCCATAGACTATGGTAAATGCTATCTTTTCTATAGCTGCAGGTGTCTGGCATGATGGGATAAGGCACCATTAAGCTGGTTTTTCCCCAGAAATCTAAATTTATACTCAAATTACATCTTTGCAATCCCCCAAAAAGGAATGGTCTTACATTGTATTTTTTAAAAAATGTCCATGAATGTTTTTATTTCCTTAATACACAGAACTTTCTGCTTCAGGGTTACATATGGAGCATATAGGAGCATATAGGAAGTAGGTTCCTCCTCCTGCTTAGTTGGGGTAGCTGGTATTTTCTTTCTTTCTTTCTTTCTTTCTTTCTTTCTTTCTTTCTTTCTTTCTTTCTTTCTTTCTTTCTTTCTTTCTTTCTTTTATAAATTGGTAGTTCTTTATTTCCAAGCAAATAATTTTCATATAAGAACACCCACATCTTTTTTTGGTGGGGGGATATTTACTTTATTTATATTTCATATGTTTTCCTATTTCCAGGTCTCCTCTTCGGAAATCCCCTATCCCATCCCCCATCCCCCTGCCTCTATAAGGGTGCTCCCCCACCCACCCACCCACTCCTGTCTTCCCTCCCTAGCATTCCCCTACACTGGGGCATCTAGCACACTCAGGCCCAAGGTCCTTTCCTCCCACTGATGTCCAAAAAGACCCTCCTCTACCACATATGTGGCCAGCACCATGGGTAACTCCATGTGTATTCTTTGGTTGGTGGTCCAGTCTCCTGGAGCAACAGGTCCAGTTGACACTGTTGCTGGCTCCATGGGTTTGCAAACCCCCTCAGCTCCTTCAGTCCCTTCTCCAGCTCCTCTATCCAGGACCCCACTTGGTTGATATCAGCCCTGAGTTTGATTATTCCCTGCCTTCTACTCCTCTTGAGTGTATTGGCTTCTTTTTGTTCTAGAGCTTTCAGGTGTGCTGTTAAGTTGCTAGGTATGCTCTCTCCACATTCTTTTTGAAGGCACTCAGAGTTATGTGTTTTCCTCTTAACACTGCTTTCATTATGTCCCATAAGTTTGGGTATGTTGTATTTTCATTTTCATTAAATTCTAGGAGTTCTTTAATTTCTTTATTTTTTCCTTGACCAAGTTATCATTGAGTAGAGCTTTGCTCAGCTTCCATGTGTATGTGGGCTTTCTCTTTTTTGTTTTTTGTTTTGTTTTTTGTTTTTTTTGGGGGGTTATTTGTTTGTTTGCTTGTTTGCTATTTAAGACCAGCCTCAATCTGTAGTGATTTGATAGGCGGCATGAGATTATTTTAATCTTCTTATATCTGCTGAGGTCTGTTTTGTGACTACTTATATGGTCAATTTTGGAGAAGGTACGAAAAAGGTGTTGAGAAGAAGGTATATTCTTTTGATTTAGGACGAAATATTCTATAGATATCTGTTAAATTATGTGGTCCATAACTTCTGTTAGTTTCACTGTGTCTCTGTTTAGTTGGTGTTTCCATGATCTGTCCATTGATGAGAGTGGGGTGTTGAAGTCTCCCACTATTATTGTGTGAGGTGCAATGTGTGCTTTGAGCTTTAGTAAAATTTCTTTAATGAATATGGGTGCCCTTGCATTTGGAGCATAGATATTCAGAATTGAGAGTTCTTCCTGGTAGATTTTTCCTTTGATGAGGATGAAGTGTCCTTCCTTATCTTTTTTGATGATTTTTAGTTGAAAGTTGATTTTATATGATATTAGGATGACTTTTCCAGATTGTTTCTTGGGACTATTTGCTTGGAAAATTATTGGAAAATTGTTTCCCAGTCCTTTACCCTGAGTTAGTGTTTGTCTTGGTTACTCAGTTGTGTTTCCTGTATGCAGTAAAATGCTGAGTCCTGTTTATGTATCCATTCTGTTAGTCTATATCTTTTTATTGGGGAATTGAGTCCATTGATGTTAAGAGATAATAAGGAATAGTGATTGTCACTTCCTGTTATTTTCGATGTTATTTTTATGTTCGTGTGACTATCTTCTTTTGGGTTTGTTGAAAGAAGATTACTTTCTTGCTTTATCTAGTGTGTAGTTTCCCTCCTTATGTTGGTATTTTCCATCTATTGTGCTTTGTAGTGCTGGATTTGTGGAAAAATATTGTGCAAATTTGGTTTTGTCATGGAATATCGTGGTTTCATCATCTACTGTAATTAAGAGTTTTGCTGGGTATAGTAGCCTGGGCTGGCATTTATGTTCTCTGAGGGTCTGTATGAGATGTTCCCTGGATCTTATAGCTTTCATAGTCTCTGGTAAGAAGTCTTGTGTAATTCTGATAGGCATGCCTTTATATGTTACTTAACCTTTTTCCCTTACTGCTTTTAATATTCATTCCTTGTTTTGTTCATTTGGTATTTTGACTATTATGTGATGGGAGGAATTTCTTTTCTGGTCCAATCTATTTAGAGTTCTGTAGGCTTCTTGAATGTTCATGTTCATCTCTTTCTTTAGTTTATTGAAGCTTTCTTCTATAATTTTGTTGAAGATATTTACTGGCCCTTTAAGTTGTGAATATTCACTCTCTTCTATACCTATTATCCTTAGGTTTGTTCTTGTCATTGCCTCCTAGATTTCCTGGCTGTTTTGGGTTAGGAGCTTTTGGCATTTTGCATTTTCTTGACTCTTGTGTCAATGTTTTCTATGGTATCTTCTGCACCTGAGATTCTTTCTTCTATCTCTTGTATTCTGTTGGTGATGTTTGCATCTATGACTCCTGATCCTCAGGTTTTCTATCTCCAGGGCTGTCTCATTTTGTGATTTCTTTATTGTTACTATTTCCATTTTTAGATCTTGGATGGCTTTTTTCATTTCCTTTGCTGGTTTGATTGTGTTTTTCCTATAATTCTTTAAGGGATTTTTGTATATCCTCTTTAAGTGCTTCTAGCTGTTTACCTAGATTCTCTTTTACTTCTTTAAGGGAGTTATAGTCTTCTATCATCATCATGAGATGTGATTTTAAATGAGTCTTGCTTTTCTGGTGTGTTGGGGTATCCAGGGCTTTCTGTAGTCAGAGAACTGGGTTCTGATGATGCCAGGTAACCTTGGTTTGCATTTTGTCATGTGGTTATCTCTAGTATTATCTGGTCTTGCTCTCTCTGACTGTGGCTTGTCTCTCCTGCAAGCCTCTGTGTCAGTACTCCTTGGATATCAGCTCTCTCTGAGAGGAATTTGGGTTTGGAGAGTTGTGGTACAGGGTCAGCTCCAGGGTGCAGACAGAAACCAGAAGGAACCTGTCCCCTCTGTTCCTTAGTTCCTATGTCATGATAGCTCTGCACGGGTCCCTCTTGGGCCAGAAATTTGAACAGAATTGGTCGTCTCGCCTGTGCTAAAAGGTGTGTTGGCACTTCTGGGAGACCAGCTTTCTTCTGGCACTATTTGGGTATGGAGTCCTGTGGCACAGGATCAGCTCTCCAGCAGCCAAAGGTAAACAGAAAACCACTCCTTGGTCCTTGTGTTCTGAGGGTTCCAAGCAAGTCCCTCTCAGCAGAGGTGCTGGTCTTACCCCATTCACAGGCTTGTCCGAAATCCTGGGAGACTAACTCTCTCCCTGCTCTATTTGGGTATGGAGACCTGTGGCACAGGCTCAGGCCCCCCGGCCACAAACAGAAACTGGATTGCTCCTTTCCCAGTCTGCTCCTCAGTCCCTTCATCCTGAGAGTTCTGGGTGGGTCCCTCTGATCAGAGGTGCTGGCCTTACTCCTGCTCACAGGCTTGACCACTCTTCTGGGAGGCTAGCTCTCTCCCAGCACTATTTGGATATGGAGCTCTGTGGCATAGGCTCAGGTCCCGGGCCTCAGATGGAAACCGGAAAGCTCCTGATCCAGGCTACTTCTTGGTCCCTGTGTCCTGAGGGTTCCAGGAAGGTCCCTCTGAGCAGAAGTGTTGGTATCACCTCTGCTCACAGGCTTGTCTACGCTCCTGGGAGGCTAGCTCTTTCCCTGCACTATTTGGGTATTGAGCCCTGTGGTACAGGATTATAAGTACTTTCTTTAAAGGAGAAAAGTCATGCAATTTCAGCAAGAATGTCCTTTGATCATCAGTTTAGGCTACCCATTGTGTAAGTAGTTTGTCCAAATGAATCTGCAACATCCATGAAAGTCAGAATTCTAGATACGTCCATTAATAATATCATTATCACCTGGAGGGAAATGCCCTAGCAGCAGGGTAGAATTATCTGTTCAAAGGTATACGCAAATGGAATGTTGTTTTCTCATTTTTAAATGGCACAGCAGCAGTAAGGCTCATTAGGAGGAAGTTATAAAGAAGATGGAATCTCTGGCTTGGATAGAGACCTAACATTCCTGTGATACAAGTTCAGCAATCGTTCTTCAGGAATAAAGGGCCACAACTAGGAAGGTGGGTTCACTTTAAACCATACTAAAGAGATGAATGGAGTAAGCAATTCTTTAATGAATAATGCCCCTTTTTCCCACTAACACAGTAGTTTTCAGAGCCATAAGCATGCAGCTTTATAAATCCCTTGCTTTTCAGAATTACTCAGAATATTACATCTCTCTGTCTTGGTATTTTGTTTTCCTTGGTACTTTGGGCCTCCTTACTCTTTCTTAAAGTCCCCTTTCCTTCCATGTGGTTATTTACCCACCATGTCCTCTGTGCCAGCTTAATGGCAAGATATTTTAAAATTATTTTTAAAATATTCTCCTCTTTCTCCTCCTGTCTCTCCATTTCCCTCTTCTGAGCACCTGGGGAGAGTTCCAGCTTGCCTATCTTGGGACTTTTTTCCTAAGTTGAAGAAAATTTATCCTGAGCTTCTGTTTGAATCTATTTTTGATTTCATTTTATTTTTAATATTTATTATTTTAATTAATTTAACTTTGTGTGTGTGTGTGTGTGTGTGTGTGTGTGTGTGTGTATTCATTAATGTACACATGAGTGCAAGTGCTCACATAGACTAAAGGTATAAAGACACCTGGAACTGGAGTCCAAACAGCTGTAATTTTCCTGACAAATGCTGGCAGCTGAGCTCAGATCCACTCTTAAGTGCTGGACCATCCCTTAAGCTCTCCTTATTCTTAAATTACTTATTAACAAATCTAACAACCCCATAAGGGACCTCAATTTCCCCAAATGATTGCCATTAAAAAGACTACTCAATATGTCAAGAAATAGAAAAAGAATTCATACTTCTCTAAAAGCACATAATTAGTAAAGATATTCAAGTTTTCTACTTTCCTCCAGGTATGCTAAAAACTTAACTTGACCCCTAGTTGTTTATTAACAGAGAAGCTATCACTGGATCATAGTGAAGTCACAAACTAATTTACAAAAGTGTCTTTGTCTTCTCCTTCTTTATTCTGCAAAGGCAAGGCACTGGCCACAACCCAGCATCCCATGTTTTAATGATGGCAGAGTAATAGGATTGTAGAAACAAACAAAATCCCAACAGCATTTTCTATTCTCACCATCCAAGTAGGAAATAAACATCTAATAAAAACTAATGCAGCTTGCAGTAGTTAATGTGGAGCTTGCTTATGAAACTCTCTATACATAAAAACTGTCAGTCATATAAAAGTGACACTATGAATTTTGAATAGTTACTATGGGATCATTGCACAAATCTACACAGTGTCTAAATAACCCATACTAAACATAAGAAATGTTATTTAAACATTTTATACCATTAATCTTATTAAATAACTTTCCAACTACTGTATAATATAGCTAAAAAAATTTTAAATACCTTGAGACATTAAAAAACATATGTAAAATTTGCAGATTAATGGATTGAGCTACAAAAAAATCATCATGATGAGGTAACACAGACTGCTCAAAAGACAAGTATTGTATGTTTTCTTGTTTATGTGGATATTAGCTTTTAAGCATTATATATATAATCCATATAACACCAAAAGGTTAGGTATAACTTGAGGGATTAGGCAGGAGAGGAAGATATCCCAAGAAGGAGAAGTAGAATATATAGTTATGGAGAGACACAATGGAATATTGGAACAGGAGGGTTAAACAGATATGGAGACGGAAGAGATGCGTAAGGGCTAGAATACAGAGAGGAGCAACTAACACTGTTATTTGAGGAGATATATGGAAGCCTACCACTGTAGAAGCTTCGTAAAATGTGTGTGTGTGTGTGTGTGTGTGTGTGTGTGTGTCTGTGTGTCTGTGTCTGTGTCTGTGTCTGTGTGTAAGTATCCTAAACAGCACCCCAAATAAGGAAATAATGTCCCAAGTAGACCTTTTTATCAACTATGTAAAAGCTTCAGTGTCAGCAATGGGAAATAAAGATCTACATATAGTTGAGCTGTTGGCAAAGGAACATCATGAAAACCCCCAAACACTAAGGCTATTGACTAGTCTCCACAAGTTGATGGTTAGGCTCTATTGCTGAAGACAAAACTCAAATATCACATTGAACATGAAAAAGCCATGATGTTGCCTAAGTAGATATTTTATCCCTATTGATTAGTGTTCATAGTACTGAATAGTACTCTGCATGCTGTCCACTACCAGAAGAGACAAATAATACCATGCAGCTACAAACCCAGTGATCTACAAGATTAACTTACCTGCACAATGTGTTTATGCAATAGTGACACAAATTTTGTAGGAGCATCCAACCACTCTATGAATGAATTTAAAATACACTCCACAAAATGGAATTCATGCCTGACACTACTCAAATGGACAATAATGTCAGACTAGATACACTATGGACCTTGGAGAAAACTTAACACTACTGTTTTGTTAAAGGAACATAGCATTAAATGATTTCTGATGACATTGCACCATAGCCATGGGTCAGTGCCTTGCTCAGGCCTCATTGGAGCAACTTCCCCTTGCTGTGGATGGGAACTAATACAGAGACCCACAACTAGACAACATACAGAGAGAATGACACTTTGGAATTTTCAGTCCTAAATGGGGTATGATGATCAAACCCTTCTCCTCATCAATGAGCTATGTGTAAGAAGAAGCAAAAAGATTGTGAGAACCTGAAGGGATACATGCTATCAAGGGAAACACTATTTCAGACACAACAGGTCTAATGCACATACGAACTCACAGAGACTACAGAAGTATATATGGGGCCTACACAGGATCAAGACAAATGGTCTGTGCTAACTAGTTTTATGTCAACTTGACACAAGATAAAGAGAAGAGAAGGAAGCCTAAATTGAGTAAATGTGCCCATAAGATTGGGCTACAGAAAAGTCCGTAGTGTATTTTCTTAATGAGAAATTAATGTGGGAGGGCCCAGCCCATTGTAAATGGGGTCACCCATGAGCAGGTGGTTCTGTGTTATATAAAAAAGCAGGTAAAGCAATAATAATCTAGTAAGCAGCACCCCTCTGTAGCCTCTGTATCAGCTTTTACTCCCAGGTTCCTACCTTGCTTAACTTTCTATCCTGACTTTCTTAGATGTTGATCAGTGACATGGGATTGTAAACCAAATTAATCCTTTCCACCTCAACTTACCTTTGGGTCTTGATGTTTCATTGAAGCAATAGAAACCCTAATATAAGTTGTACCAGGAGTGGGGTATTGCTAAGACAGACCTGACCATGTTGATTTGGGGAGGATTATGGAAGGACTTAAGAATTTATATAAGAAACACCATTGAGTATCCAATACTTGGTGAGCTATTCTGTGGGAGTTTGGAAGATAAGCATCTTGAGGACAATGCCAAAGATAGAGGCCTGGCTTGTGAAGTTTCAGATGGACTCTATTAAGGATAGTTCATATTTTGAATTAAGAATCTGAAGGTGAAGAATCATCTATGGTTAAGCTGATAACAGAACTACTACTTTGCTTTTCTGGGATACTCAATGCTGGTCAACAGGAGCTGAGAATTTACTGATAATAAAGAAAAGACCTGTTGCCCCACTGTCCCTCACCACTGGAGGCAGTTGGGACTCTAGGGTCTATGAACAGAAGAGCTATCTCTATTACCTCACTAGCTGTAGCACTCAGAAGAGTAAGCTCTGCACCTTGTTTAGGCAACACAGTGGAGCTGGCTGAAATGGCAAAGGCACAGGTGAGCCAGCCTCAAGGGTACGGAGAAAGCAGAAGATCTTGCCCTGCCTCTCATAGGCTACAGCACTTAGGAGAGAGCAGGCCTCAAAACTTGACTGGACAGCATAGTAGAGCTGTCTCTGGAGGCATGGGTACAGGTGAGACCAATAGCATGAGAACAGGGGTGTAGATTCTGCCTCCTGCCAATGGAGGCATTGCGTGGCATAGGCAGAACAGTGCTAGAGAACTTGCCCTGGTTGGAAAATAGAAGAGAGCCAGTGGACTGACCAGCTTAGCTACCATCGAGGACCAGATACAGGGCTCTCTAAATTGGCCCACCCCAAAATCCGTACCATCAGCAAATGGTTAGGATGCATGAAAGGGCAAGTCCTGGTGATCCAAAGCCATGACACAGGGTAACAACAGGATAACTGAGAAGAGACCTAAAGAGGATGTCACAGATACCAGAGACTTTGAACTAAACCAATGTCTTTTTGCAATGAACATTTGCAAGTGAATATGTGTGGACAGAGGGATGTAGTGTGAGACCCATTGTGTCATATGATAGCTTCCATGATGACATATTTTTCTATGCTTTGGTGTGTGTATGTGTGTGTGTGTGTGTGTGTGTGTGTGTGTGTGTGTGTGTGTGTGTTATTTTGGGGGGAGGTTTCAAGAGTGATGGGTGCATATGAGGGCATGGGGCGATGAGGGGATTGGATGCCTGATGTGAAATTCATAAAAAAAAAAATCACAAAAATTTTAGAAAGAAAGAAAGGAAGGAAGGATCAAAGAAAGAGAGAAAGGAAGGAAGGAAGGAAGGAAGGAAGGAAGGAAGGATCAAAGAAAGAGAGAAAGAAAGAAAGGAAGGAGGGAAGGAAGGAAAGAAAGAAAGGAAGGACAAAAGAAAGAAAGAAAAAAGAAAGAAAGAAAGAAAGAAAGAAAGAAAGAAAGAAAGAAAGAAAGAAAGAAAGAAAGAAAGAAAGAAAGAAGAAAATACCAACAACGTTCAAGTGAAATCTTCTGGGAAGTGTATTCTGTGAGTCAGCACATAGAAGCTATGTTTCAGTAGTGGCCAATGTTGAACCTCAAGCTGCCAGTTGAACTTGCTAGTGGTGATGCTTTTGGAGGCATTGAGAGCTGCTGAGATTTGGCACTTTGAAAGGTAAGAATAGGCCATTGGTGAAGGAAAAGCCACAATGGCAGTTGGAGGCTCAGGATTGAAGGGGTCCTGCAGAGAAGTTAAGGCTTGGAGCCATGAAGAAAGCCAATGAGTGGCTATTGGTGAAAGTGCAGCCCAGTTGCAGCAAGGAACTCCATTGGGTTGGAAGATGCCTATATCATGAGAATGCTATCAAGAACAGTATCAGCATAGTCTGATTTTTATTCTTGCTTTTGATTATAAATCTGGATAAAATAAGCCAGAAAGCCATGCTACAAACTTAATGCTCAGCTATCTGAAATTCCTTCTACCAGATTTCATTACTCCATCACTGTTAAACTTAGCCTCCCATAGTCTCAAGACTTGGATAAAATATAAGCATATTTGTTGTTTGTTTGTTTTGATAAAATGTAACACATATATCCTTCAGTCCAATTACTAGGACTTTATTCCATCTGGAATGTATTGAACCCGGTATTTATATGCTACATATTTGTCAACAGTTTGGTTTTCTGAATTCCTACCACAATCATCCACTAAATTCTTCTCATAGTATTCAACATTTTTCTAGCATGCTTTTTTACAACTTTGCAGATTCACTCCACAAACCAGTTCTGAATATTTTGCATCAAATGATTGAAGACTTAAAGCAATGCCTTCTAACTCTTGCTATTAATTGTGTGTATTAGCCAGGTTTCATATTATTGGGACAAATACTTGAAACAATTTAAAGGAGTAATGACTTTTTTGTTTTAAGTGGATAATTTTAAAGGTTATGGTCCATAGTTACTTTGATTGTATTTGTAGACCTGAAATGAGGCAGAGCATCATGATAAAGAGGGCACAGTGTCACCATCACCCCATCATTGTCAAGAACCAAAGAGAGACCATGTCTAATCTATTAGATTTCCTCTCATTTATGACTTTATTCCATCATGGTCCCAACTTATTAAGACAGCCAACATCCAGAATATGTCTTCTTACTTTACTTGATCATTTTTAATATTACTCTAACAGACAAACCAAGAGGTATACTTTATTAATCTAAATATTTCTCAAACCAGTCAAGGTAATAATAAAAACTAAATGTCAAATACCCTTTTTACCAAAGAACACTGTTCAAATAATTTAGGAACTGTTTAATCTTGCCAAATATTACCCCTCCAGATTTATTTCTAAGACTCTTTCAAGCTTACTATTTAATAGTCAAGACTTTGCTTAAGCTCTTCTTTCTCATCCCAACCTTCAGGATGGTGCCATGTTAGGTAATGTATTTCCCTAACCCCATCACCTAGAACTGTGTACGATGAATTTTCTGTTTTATTGGCTATGTACCTTTCTAGACAAGAAATTTTTAAATGTCAAGGGCTACAATTTTTGGAATGTTCTGTGTTTAACATTTTGCAATATGGCAGTGGAGGGTCAACAAATATTTGTTAGATGAATGAACTATTGGAGTTTGTGCTGTAGGAGCAAAAGATGGAAATGTAATTATAGCTATTGAAAACACCTTGGAAATATATCAATTAAAAGCCATGAATGTCCACATTCTGATAGAATATATGACTTGTGAGCTCTTATCTATTAGACTGTAAGTTTGCTCACCAAAATATTCATGTCCTCTTGGTCAATGTAATTTCTACATTCCGTATTCCCAGCAAAGTTCCTGTTATATAGAAAGTCAATGGTTTTTAACCAAATGATTAATAATTCAGATTGTTTCTTTGAAATCAATGCCCCTTCAAGAGAAAGTTTACCTTAAATTTTACCAACTAATACATTAGTTAGTTACGTGGCATGCAGGATGGAAAGAACAGCTAAAGTAAGACATCAAAATAATAACACTGCCAACCTCACAGCTAGATTCCCACTACACCGTCACGAAAGCATCACACAAAGCATCTTTTCTCTTCAGTAGTGGCCACTAGTCTACATAGCATCAGCGATTGTTTTATATTCATAAACAATGCTTTGAGGTCAATGTATTTGGCTAGAAAAATATAAATTAAATACACAGAATCTTATGTGCATATTATTCTGATTTAAATATTATAAAACAGTATTGAAACATTGACCACATGGACAGTTAGTAATTGTCAGAAATAGGGTTGGGGTTTACAGAATGGCATCTTTAGTGCCTGTTCATCTACCCTTATGTTATCCTAGCTCTTAAGATTATGAAAATAAAAACTAAAAACATCTTGAAAGAAATCCAAGGTGGTAAAAATAGGAAGAATATTTTATATTTAAAGTTCTTCAACCTGTTTCTTATAGCTTATACGTTGAGGCAACACATTTTCATCAGATTTCTGTTTATGCCAGTTACCAACAACATCGCCTACTCCTGAAAAAGTGGCCCTGTATCTTATAAGAAAATAGACTGAGCAAACTTTTGTCACATGCCAGTAAGCTCCATTGCTCTATGGCCTCTGCTTCAGCTGCTGCCTTCTGGTTCTTGCCTTGAGTTTCTCACCTGATTTCTCTTCATGATAGTCTAAAATTATAAGCTGAAATTAAACTTTCCCTCTATGACTCGCTTTTTGTCATGGTATCACACCAAAGAAACCTAACTCAAGCACTGACAAAATCTGCTCGAGACTGGGTCTGTTGATATTCAGTTATAAAAGAGAGAGGTAATCACTAGACCTTGAGTATTTTCAGATGGTTAATGGTTGTTAGGGGACAGAAAAGCATTTCCTCCCATGATGTAGTCATTGATAAGGTGTCCATACTCCTGTAAATGAAGTGAAAAGAAAGTTGTAATAAAGGGAGACTATTTGGAAAGGTGAACAGGCTCAGAGAAAGGGTAGCAAGAGAAAATAATAGAGGGGTAATATTATCAAAATACATTATGCAAATGCATTAATATAATAAACTCATAATTATATAAAACTAATATATTTTAATAAAAATTTTAAAAATAGAGCTTTAGACATATTATATTAAAATGGTGCTGGTCATCAAGTGAACAAAAGCATTGAACAATTTCTTAGTTATTCAAGCACATATTTCATATATTGTGAACTTGATGTTCTCATGAAGTCATGAAGGAAGCCAGTAGATGGAAGCCATAGTAGCAAAAAGACCGAAGCTATCATCTTAAGTCTACATCTCAGTACTCTGTTGTCAATATTCTAAACATTTAAGAGAAACTAATTTATATATATATATATATATATGTATGTAAAATGTTTGCAGCTGGTAATACAATAGATTAAAATAACTAGACTAGAAATGGTACTTAGCACAAGACTGAGAAAGTAATTAACTTTCCAAGTGCCTATCTGTCTATCAGTTTTCAGATTTAAGATGGATAATAATATATACAACGATCACTCCTGGTATAATTCACAATTGTTCTCCTTCCACACAACATGAACATAAGCTACCTGGTAGTAGAGAATATGTTTTAATTGTTACCTATAATGGGAATTAAATGCTTAAAATTAGCAGGTAACTCACAGATAAATTTCATTTAGAAAAAGTTCACCAAAGAAACAAAGTTTTATCCTACTGCTTTTCAAAAACTGATCACATAGTTTATCTGCTTTTCATCTATAGTCCATGCCCATAGCTTCTTGGCACTCAAACGGTAAACACTACATCTGATGTAGTATCTTAAGGGAAGGGCAAGGGATGCTGGGTGCCTGGTGCTTCCTTAGATGTGTAAGGTAAAAACCATGGAGGTAACAGCACACAATGTCATTGGGAAGAACACAGTGGCTGTACTGTCTGTGGTTTCTGGAGGGCAATAGTGTGTAGTTGATAGAGTCCTCTACAGGGATTCAGAAAGCAATCCATCTCATGCCTGCTCTGTATCCAAAGTCTTTGTGACATCGGCAGGAGGTCTGAGGTCTCCATTTAATATCTCTGTGGTCAGGATAAATGACTCATTTCTAATTCTTAACCTTTACATACAAAAACACAGAAGTAAACAAACTGAAAAAGAAAATCAAAAAGGAAAACAGAGATGAGAGAGACAGGAAGAGGAAGAGAGAGACAAAATAATCAAGCAACACAGAAAATTCAAGTCTTAGTGCTATCATTGTAGGAAAAGGGAAACAAAGATGAAATTATGAAGCATGGTCCCCTGGAGGCTCGGAGACCCAGGGTACGAGAATGCTAGCGTTCTGAGGCGGAAGTGGGTGGGTGGCTGGGGGAACACCCTCATAGAGGCAGGGGTGAGGGGAAGGGATAGGGGGGTTGTGGAGGGGAAACTGGAAAGGGGGATAACATTTGAAATGTCAATAAACAAAATAACCAATAAAAAATGAAAAAAATAACATAGATTCTCCAACAGATACTAGTTTGAGAAAATAATTATCTATAGATTAGAAACAAAAGACATTTTATTCTGTTTTTTAAGGGAGGCATATAATACTACAAGAAACCTAATTCAAACCTGTATGTCAAGAAAGGAGATGAAGTCAAAACTGTAAAGGGGAGATGATGGCCATTAGAGTTAGGACACTAAGGGCAATGGAAGAGGTCTAGATTTACGTTAGTAGGGATTGGCATCGTTCCTATTAACAATTTGAGAGCCATTAACTCCCCAGGAGCAGGCTTTCAGCAGTAAACTTATGGAAGAGTTGAGAGAAGGATTGACACACCTGAAGGGGATGGGAACTCCACAGGAAGACCTACAGATTCAACTAACCAGGACCCCTGGGAGCTCTCAGTGACTGTGTAACCAACCAAAGAGACAGAAACGGTCTGGAACAACGAGGCACCTGCATGTATGTAGCAGACAGGCAGCTCAGGCTCCATGGCTGTATTGTCTGGCCTCAGTGGGAGAGGATGCAGCTAATCGTGCCTAGACTTGATGCACTAGGGTGTGAAGATACTAAGGGGGACCCTACCCTCTCAAAGGAGGAGGGGAGAAGGTAATGCGAGGGACTCTCTGAGAGAAGGACCTGAAGGGGGAACATCATTTGGGATGTTAATAAATAAATAAAGTAATAAATAATAGGAAAAGAATCACAGAAAAGAAGACCCTGAGAATTTACAGAGCTCTGAAATGCCATCATCCTTTGCAAAGATCTCATTTCAAGGCCAGTGAGACGGCTCAGTAGGTAGGAGTGTTTGCTCCCTGGAATGGTTTTATCTGTAAGACCCACTTGGTGCAAGAAAACTGAGTCCCTTTAATTGTCCTCTGACTTCCACACAAGTGCTGTATTGAACACACATATAGACATACATATAATTTTAAAAAAAATTACTTACAGTGAAAGGTCTATGTTAACTCACTATATTAGTCGTTCTCAACCTTTCTGATCCTGTGACTTTAATACAGTTCCTCACGCTGTGGTGATCCTCAACCATGAAATTATTTTTGTTGCTACCTCACAACTATAATTTTGCTCCTGTTATGTATCCTACTATGAATATTTGACATTCAGGATATCTGGCAAATTAAAGGGTCATTTGATCTGCAAAGGGGTCACGACCACAGATCATCAGTAGTCTCTGAACCAAGAGCATAGTGTTGTGTTTAAAATTCTTAGACTCAGTCTTGATTTCATAAAACAAGGTTGGGAGCAAAGCATTTAAGGGGGAGTTCCTGAAAAACAAAAAGAGGTCATGAATTTAAAAGAGAACGAGGAGGGGTCTATGGAAGGATTTGGAAGGATGGAAGGAAAGGAGAAATGATGTAATCAGATTTTAATCTCGAAAAGCAACCTCCCCAAAACAACAATAAAAGTAAATAAAGTAGAATTTCTGTAAGAGAATTTTCAGAATAGGATTTTATCTCCAGCTCTCTCAAACTTACATTTGAAGCTGAGCTCTGTGGTTGTCTTTTTTCATATAAGCAGAGTACAAGCCCTAATCATTGCCCACAACATAAATCAAGTGTGAACAGCATGCATGCCTCAAAAATCTCTCTTGCCTTCCATGAGAAAGCAAAATAAAGTACACTGTGCTCATGGGCAGGTGCTGGAAGATTATGAAACCCATAGGTGGAGAGGAGCTACCAGGAAGGAAGGCACAGGGGATTTCCATGGCTGCTCTGTAGGACATTTTTAATTAAGACCTTAATTTTCTAATCTTTCCCCTCTTGAAAGTTTACCCACCCTGCAATCTTCAAAGGAATTGTTCACTTGCTCAGCAATAGTTGAAGAAAGGCTATTTTGGTCTAAATGTCTATAAACCCTAAATGTCTATAAGTGAAAAAAAAAAAAAAAGAAAGAAAGAAAGAAAAAAATATCTACAACTTCCTTGTTAAGCTGCCAAGAGTACACAGGGGCTTTTAATAATGTCATTGACCGCTTCTTGCTTATCCTGAGAGACTCTTTAGTGCAGTCAGGAAAGAATCCAGCACGCGGCATTCATCATGGCTGATTCCATTCAACCATCGTGAGGTCTTAAACACAGGAATAGAAATAGTAGGTCCCCACTGAACAGGGCAGCCCCTTAAGTGTCATGTAGAAAGCAGGGGAAGCATCAAGGTTGGAAGGAACATACTTTCTATACTCCCAGAAATTCAGTGAATTTCAATAGTTTCAGTAACTATCATTTAATAATTTTTCACTCTGTGTAACATTTGCATTTTGACTTGTAATTTCAAAAACCTTGATAAAAGTATCTTCTAGATGGGTCATCTCTATCTATTAAGTCAAATAAAAGATGGGTTACTGTTGGGACCTCTCAGCTGGTCTCTGAACGCAGTGGTGCAGATGAGAAAGGATATAACATCTCAACTGTAGTAACAGGGAGACACATTTGTTAACAAAGGAAAACGACATGTGAATGTGGCCTGTTAAAAGAGAGTAAATAAATATTTCACGATATATGGAACAGAGCAGACCGCATGATTAAACTGCATGTAACCACATCCTCTCTGTTATTATTTTCCAGGCAGTATCTCTGGAATCCTATTTGATGTGCTGGCCTGTAACATTTGACCACACTTACAGCACAAGTGCAAAATCAATTTTCTGTTCCCCCATTTATCTCCGTGCTGATGTTAGTTGGCTCTCTAATGGAATGACTCTTCTGGAGAGGGAGTTATTTTACTTCAGAGTGGCATTTCAGAAGCCTTAAATGGGCTGAAGAGATGGCATGTGACCTTTAGGAATATTTTAGGTCTACATTTCTTTGAGAAAGCACTGTTTAACCCTGTGTGTATTCCTACATCACAGATGCCTTTTTTGTTCTTCTTTATATTTTCTATAGAAAAAGAGACTGTATTTTTATATACAATAATGTTGGGAATTTTAGGTCACGTTAATTCTGATACCTGGGTCTTTGCTGAGAGATAGAATCTCACAATTAAACTATGTATATTGTACAATATCCAAATAATACTTTCATACTAAATTGTGTGCTAACCTTCTTTTTGACAACCTGTAAAAGTTATACATACAAATGTGAATTAATCTATATAGAAAGGAAATAATTTTGAATAGCACATTACAGTTGATCTACTTCTTTTGAGTATATGGACTGTTATGGTTTTTTGAAAAACATGTTTTGTTATATTTTCACTGAGCCTGATTTTATACATCCATCATTTATTTATATTTTTACTTTTGGTTTCTACTTAAAAATTATTTTACTTATTTTTATGTGGATGAGTGTTCTCCCTGCATGCACATCACCATGTGTGCCTGGTACCTGCAGACAGCAGAAGTAGGTGTAAAATTCCCTGGGGTTAGCCTACAGTTAGCACAATCTGTCCTATGGGTTCTGAGAACAAAACCCAGCTCTTACAGAGAATCCACTGCCATTAATTGCTCAGCCACCCTTTCAGCCCCAGATTTTTTTGAACAAATTATCTATTTCATTTCATTCCCACTGAATATTGCTGGTTAAATCTGAAGCTAGTTTCTTTTTCTGTTTTACTTAAATAACAGAAATAGTAAGATATCTCATAATTTTAGCAATTATTTCGGTTTGTTTACTCACATAATTATTTGCTATCAGTTTAAAAGTCATTATATAGATGGAGTCTTTTCTAGAACATGGTGGTCTCCAAATGTAATTTGGTCTTTCTTATGGACAATTATCATTTCAACATTGTACTGAAATACCTTAAGAGGAAACTGTATAATCATTTTAAAATATTTATGATTTAAGTTACGGTGATATGTCAGTAGATAAACTGCTTGCCTTTCCTAACTACTCAAGAGTGAGGACCAGAGTTTGATTCCCAGAACACACACTAAAAACTGGTAGACTTGGCAGCATATGTGTAGTAAGCCCAGGCATGAATAATCAGATCCATGGGGTTTGAGGGCCAGCTAGTCTACTTGACAAGTGTCAAGACAGGGAGGGTCCCTGTTTCCAAAAACAGTAGCTAGTATCTGAGGAACAACATTCATACTTGCTTGCTGACCTCTACAAGCATGCAGGCATGCACACAACATGAATTATGATAGGCTGGATTCTTCAACTTTGGGACTAGATGCAAAACAGTTTATTATATTCATTATGAATCATACTTATTTACTTTTTCTTCAAATGTAAATAATTTGCACTTAAATCTTTTAACTGTAAATACAATTCATGAAAGATGTATAAAAATCTTTTCTTTAAATTTAGAAACAAATATGTTTGTGAAGTCTTTGTTTTCTGTTGTTTCTAGAACAGCTGAGTCTCTTTTTCTGTTCTGAAAGACGTAGCACCTAGTGTTTTATATTTTATTAACATGTAATATCAATAGGAAAATATAAGTTCTTCCCCTGCTAATTGCCTGGGTCCTAGTGCATCACAATATTGAATCTCAACAGCGAGGATTACTTCCCTTCTCAATCTAAATCTTTCCCACAGGTCAAAATTTACAAAAGACTTCAAGAGTGCTGTACAAGAGGAAAGAATTGACCCAGAGAAATGGGAGCACTGTTCACATTGTTTAGATGAGGGACCTATCCAATGTCCTGAACCTTCTTACATCTTGCAAAATTTTATCCAGACAAAATCCTTATAACTTAAAAATACTGGCTTGTCTATTGAAAAGGAGGACATCTATGTATTTGGAAATAGTGACTAGGGAGGAAGTCCACACATTCAACCCAGCCATGGAAGGAGGCCATATTAACAGTGCCATGGTGAGTAACAGCCAACATTCAAGAGTGGGAAACCCCAGAAAAAGAGATTAAAGGTGCAAAGTACAATCTTTACAGACACAATGGTATATTTTATTATAGAAGTATTCTACATGTGGGTTCTATGTAAAGAAATGTACTGGTTTACTGAAATGTTGTATTCATGATTTTGTTTGTTTGTTTGTTTTGAGGCAAGTTTTGATTTCTCCAGCAAAGAGCAACCATCCTCTTCTTCTCTTTCTCCCTAGGTACTAATTTCTAAATCAAATAGAAAGGTAGGTTCTTCACTCTCATCTGACACATAGGCTATTCAGCATAGTTCTTTACATTGTAGATAAACATGAGAACTCTTTTACTACAGCTGTGACTTAAACTAAGACAATGGGTTTGTTTGGCAGGATTTGGTTAAACCTCAAGAAAATTCTGAGATCAAAAGTTGCTAATGCTTGGAATAGCGTGAAATACTGATTCATCTTAAATATCTAAGATATCTAGGCCTTTGCCTAGAATTATTTATAAATCAATGCTACATAAAATGAGTTAGAAAGCACTTGAGAAATCTCAATTATGAAATGGTACTTTAGAGTGAGGCAGGCTCTTCACATCCTTTAGAATTCTGGCTGTCAGAGTTCCACAAAATATTTCTATACTTTTATGCCCAATTGCTAATCAGAAGAGTGCTCATAATGATACTTTAAAACAAAGAAAGGAAATACATTGAGGGCTATTACTAAAGTGATTTAATGAACTCATGAGGAGATAGCAGTAATGTTATGACTGAAATGTTAAACCCAAAGTGTATATATATATAAAAATAACTTTACAGAGAGGAAGCAAATATTTTAACATACAGCACTGATATGCTCGTGTCAAAATAATACTCATTTAAAATAGTATTGTAATATTTTTATTTTATTTCATTATTTCTAATTTTATTTCAATATTTCTAATTAGCACAGGTTTTCTTCTGTTTGTCAGTCATCATAACTGAAATATGTATGTCAAACTAAAAAGGGGACTGTGCATGATTCTGCTGATGGTGTCATCAGAAATTACAACAGGACATTGCTACTGCTATAAAGTTTTCATTTTCCACTCCTATATAGCACATCTTAGAAAAGAGTCACTAAATCAGCAAAACTCTGGAAGAAACTGAGATCTTCTATTTCTTTGATATGAATGTTAAAATTATCAGATATCTAGTTCCTTCTAATCCAACCTCCCAGATCATCACAACTTTGTGCAAATGCTCTTCTTTATACACATTTCCTTATTAAAGACTTACAACAGAATTAGTAAGTCTTCAGTTATATAGAGTGCATATGGATATGAATCTTACCAAGATCACTATCTTCTTTGACTTTTTCTATACAGTATCTCCAGCATCCCTGAAATATACATACACACGCAGGCAGCTGCCATTGGCAATTTGTCATTTGTTCTTGAACAAAACATTTAAACATAAAAGCATCATTGGAATCATCTTAAAATATGTGAAAATGTATTTTGGCCAAAGCTGTATTTCCAATTTCATTTTTGTTCTTTATATGACATAGATCTCACAAAACAAATAAACCCTGTACAGAAAATTGAAAATGCTTATCAGTTTAACCAAAGCACATACTTTGATCCATAAAGCCAAGAACACAATTCTTTTCATTATAAAACAGAGCGAGTCGAGCCTTTACATCACAGTGAGGTTAGCTTTCTGCTTGTGTAGTTGCTAGAATCTAAGAGCTGCATAGCAGAGGAGGTTTGCAGATGCATCAGTCTCTGGATCATTACACTGAAGATGCTTGTTGCATAGCTATAACCTCCCAAAATCTGATTTTGCTTTTAGTTTCTTTAGTTTTCAACAAGGAAGCTTCAGAAGATCTAGAAGGTACTTATTAGATACTGTATCTATTCTTCTGAGGAATCAAAGTAATAGTTTAGAATTCAAATATTTACACTATATGCAATAATATAAAGTCACAAGATGTCAGAATTTTAAGGGCCTTTATGTGGCATGAGTTTATAAATAGAAATGCTATTTCAGGTGTTTAATAGAAATCTTTCTGTAAAATGATATATTATCTTCTATTTATTTAACAAAATTATAGTTTTTATATTTATTATAAATAATATTTAAACATTTTCTAAATATATTCATTACTATACTTCTTTTTGTTCACAATATTTAACATTTTATTTATGAGATCTAACAGTATGAAGTAATTTTAACATCATTGACCCTCTTTTATTTAAAAATATTTTTATTGACTATTTGGGAATTTGAGAATTTCACATCATAAATTCTGAGCACACTCACTTTCCAATCTTGCCATGTCTTTCCTCTTCCTCTCTGACCCAAGAGAAGGGGTAGGAGGAAGAGAAAGAGAACAAGAAGAGGAGGAGGAGGAGGAATAAGAGGAAGAGGGGAAGGAGGAAGAGGAAGAGTCCAATTTCCAAATTGTTTTGCCCATATACTCATTAGATCATGGTCAAATTCCCAGTGGCCAGTTTGCTAATGAAAGCTGAGTCCTTCCCCACCTGCAGTTCAGCCAGAAGCCATTCATTGTAGAGAGCTTCACTCAGCATTCTTATCACAGGTCTGGGGTCAGTCAGAGAAGATGCACCTAACCCTCAAGAGACTGGAGACCCTAGGGGATTTAGACATCTGGTGGGGTGGGGGGTGGGGACATCCTCGTGGGGACAAGGGTGGGGAGGAGGTATGGGATGTGGAACAGGTGGAGCATGGACTGGGAGGGAGATAAAATCTGGAGTTTAAAATAAATAAATAAATAAATAAATAAATAATAAAAATATGAATATTAAAAAAAACATTAATGGCTAAAAAAAAGAGTTCTCTTTAATGACTTTCTGTCATCAGGTGAAGGGGAGGGGAGGAGTTGTCACAGAAAGATTCTATGTCTCTTTTTTCTCAACTGTGAGTCTGCAGTCATCAATACCACGTGAAAAAAAGCTTCTTTGATCTTTACGGTCAACAGAAACATGAATCACAGACTTACACATGGTCTTCAGTATCAGCACATGTCAGAAACCTCAGACCACCCACATCAACATGGCCCTATAACACTACATAGGCAATGGACACCATCAAAGACATCAACATGGCCTCAGGTGGTAGATAGGTAGTGCAGGCCACACACATCAATATGCCCTTGGTGATAGCACATCCAAGAGACATCAACATGGCTTTAAGCTGCAGTCCAGATCACAGGCATTGCATGACCTTCAGTTTTAACATAGGCCACCGGCATCAATACAGCTCATAGCTTCAGTAGGACAATGGATCCAAGTATGGCCTTCTGCAGCAACACAGGGAAGGATTATCAACAACTTATCAGGTTGCAGAACAAACCACTGATGTTGTGTGCCCTTTGGTGGTAACACAGACCACAGAGTTTGAGACAGCCTTGGACTGCAGAAGGCCCACGGACTTCTTACTAGGACTTTATAGAATATGGGAAGATTTCAGTGTTTAGAATATCTTTATTTGAAGCATACAGACAAACACATACATGCATATTCACATGTATACACATCATACATGCATACATATGCACATACACCCCAGACATACATACACACATATGTCACACATACGCACATACACACATACACACACACACACACACACACAAGTACTTCACATATAAACACATGTTCACACAAATACACAGTCACTGGCAGGCACATTTCTTTGTGTGTCTGCACACAGCACATACTCAGACAAACATTTTTATTTAAGATGGGTGAGACTGAAGGACACAAAAGTAAACTCCATTAGTCCTTTTCTACATTCTTTTAAGTCACATGGTGATGTCAGGCCTGCTAATTCTGAAATAAGATGGACAAGGAAGGGATGATAGCTCTGTATTCAGTGCTTGGTGGATACATCAAAAACTCAAACGCAGCATGTGTTTATCAGACATGGTTTGATACACTGAGATTTTCAATTTTCCTAGGTAGTTAATGAGCCTTTCTAAAGAAGTATCTTGTAGAAAGCTAAAACATAAACTTTCCCCATGAGGCTTCTGAACTGGATCACATCACATTCATAATCTGAAAGAGAAAGATTTGACACTGTAAGTTTTTTGATACATCAAAGGATGGATAATTTTTCTTTAATTCTCTTCCGATGTAATTTCTCCTTTGAGCTTAGATGCCTGAGTACAAATTTACTGTTCTTTCTGTGTATGCACGCCTCTAATATAGATATAATCAAGCTCTCTACCTTACTGTCAGGTGTAGACTTAGGTTCTTTAACCTTGTCACAACTGTTAATTTGGGTCAAGTAATTATTTATGAGGAGCGAGCTTCTCTGTAAAAGAAAATTATCATATGTAGCCTGTTTCTCCTAAGTGTCTTTAGAAATCCACCCTTGGGTTGAATTTTTTTAATGCTGCTAACCATTATTTCCAAAAAAAGTTTAATAAAGAAGATTGCTTCAAGTATCAAAGAACTGTACTTTTTACTTGAACTTAATTTTAACTGATACAGAAAACAAATGATCCTTGTTTATAAGTTGTCAGGTGATTCTGATCTGTACGCATATTGCATAATGGTAAAAGTTATCATACAGCTCCTGACATTTTATTATGTCTTTTGATGGAAACGTTCATGCGTCTTTTTGTTTTAGGGCTGTGAAGTGCACTGTAATCACCTTTATACACAAAAACAGCTCAGTAAACTCCTTTCCTGTCTCTAACTGTAACATGATGCAAATTAACCAACCACCCTCATCTCCCCCTCCCGGAGACTTTCCCTGGTGCCTGCTAAGTACCATCTTTCTACACTTAACATCTATGAATTAAGTTTGGGGACTTGAGTGAGGCCATGTGAGACTTCCTGCTGCTGGCTCGTTTCATGTAACATATAGGTCTTCAGCTCATCCATCTTGTCCCCCGTGATGGGATTTAATTCTCTTTTTGGCTGGATAGTATTCCTATTGTATACTTACCCTATTCTCTTTCCCATTTGTCACTTGGTAGATACCCAAGATGCATCCACTGTCAGTTGTAAATGATGCTGAAACAGGAGAAAACACAAGTCTCTTCAGCACACTGACGTCCTAATTCTTTTTTGTATACCCAGTAGCAAGAGTGCTGGATCATGTGGTATCTTTTGAATTCTAAAGAAACTTCCAGACTCTTTCCTGAAACAGCCATATAATTTTATATTTATTCTAAATATACATGAAGGTTCAATTCTCTTTCATTTCCATCAGCTCTACTACAGTATAGAGGGACAGAAGACAATTCTCAACACTGATTGTTTCTGCAATACCGTATGAAAGTAGTCAGATAACTTGTGACGATTCACTGACTAAAGAACATTTTCAAATGGCCCTGATTTGTTCTATATATCTTTTGCTTAAATATATGGAAATATTTATTTCAAATGTAGCAATCTGCTCTTTGATAAAGGACATATCAGAACAAAATGAATTAATCAATGAACATATGCTTATATACTTTCAAGGGCATGCAAAAGCACACAAGAGAAAATGCCTTTCTTTAAAAAGGAAGAACACACTGCAAGACCATCAGACATGGTACTGTCGATACATCTTACTCTGAATTTTACAAACTGCCACAGTTGTGGCGTGTCCTGCTTCTAAATAACAACAAAAATCCAGTTCAATGTGTTAGCCAAATGGAAATCTGTCAGAAATAACTGAAGTAATTTCTTTAAAACATCCACAGGGATGTAGAGTTAGAAGAGTTAATGTGTTCAATGCATCATTACTTCTCAACCTCCTTCAACAAAAGGGAAATCAGTTATTGGTGTACGGTGTATTTCAGTGCAGAATAATAAATAAATGTACATTATACATATAATTCTAAGCCCAATTGAATAAAGTAATTTTGTTTCTAAAGCAACAAACAGAGGAGTCCATCAATCAGCTGAATACACTGTGTTTTATACAACACATGTGAAGAATAAAGTGAGAGTTCTTGTGAGAATTGTATGCCTTGTGAGAACTTTCTGGGAATCACTGACACCTGTTGGTCACATGTGGTAATGCACTTGATATTCAGGTTACAGAGTTTTTGAGTTAACCATATTTTATTAAAGAAATTATTTATGTTAATGCATATTTTTCTTATTTCACTTGTAAAAAGTTGTTTCAAAATATGTTAGGGTTTTGAAGTGGAGTCAAATCTTCCTTGCTGACAAGCAATTGGTACAGAGAAAGATATTTCCTTAAGAGGCCTTTCTGTTTACTGATGGTTACAGAGTTAATCCTGTTAACTAGCACACCTGATGTGCTGTTTCACAGAAGAAAACTATTGTGAGGCTAACAATTGTAGAAAGAAATATGAATATACAAATCAATCAGAAAAGTAAGATTCCTATTAACAAGAGTTTATGGGACCTAGATATTTCTAGAAGAGATTGTACATATACAAATACTAAAATAAAGATTTTTATGTTATTTTATAATTAATTACAAAATGTAAAAGATGACCGGATGTGGTGCTTTATAAGGAAGGATAATGAAGTGCTGAATCCCAATGTCTCTTCAAATCCATTTCTAGTTTCAATATTTTGTGTCAAGTTTAAGGACCTCATCTATGAAATTATTTCAACCATTACAACAATGCTGTTTTTGCTTTTTTGTTTGTTTGCTTGTTTTGTACGTTTTAAGTTAATTATTTTATTTGTTTACATTTCAAACAAATGTTGTCCCCCTTCCCAGTCTCCCTTCCATGACCCACCCCACACCTTTCCCCTCCCCTTTGCTTCTAAGAGGGCACCACACCCACACCCACTCGGGCCTCACCCCTCTAGCTTCCCCCTTCTCTGGGGCATCAAGCCTCAGTAGGACCAAGCGCTTCCCTTCCCACTGATGCCAGATGAGGCAGTCCCTCTGCTACATGTGTAGGAGGAGCCAACAGTGCTGTTTTTAAAAGCTATAAAATAATTTATTCAATATGATTTTTAACTGAAAAATTTAAATAGTGTGTATTATGTATAATATAAATGTATGATGAAAATAATTAGATCAGTCTTAGAAAATTTAGTCATCACATTTGTAGGAAACAGCCAGAATATATCAAAGTCATTCTTTGAGTAATATTCATTGACACAATATATTATTGCTAACTTCCATTGTCCTGCTGCATAAGAAATCAACAAAATGTATTCCTTCTGTCTACCTAAAACTCTTTCCCAATGACAACCATTCCCCATTCCTTTCTCTTGCCCTTAAGAGCATGGTAGCCATCATCTCCCTTGGCTTCTATGTGCTCAACTCTTCTAGATTCCATATATAAATGAGATACTAAAATATGCATGTTTCTAATCTCAGGATTATTTCTCTTAACATAATGTTGCACAGGTTCTTCCATGTGTAGAAAAGGACAAGGTTTTCTTTCTTTAGAGACCACACAGTTATCACTTTCCTTATCCTTTCATTTGTTGGATGCTTAGTTTGTCCCCAAACCTTGGCTGGTGGATGCCATGTTGCAGCAAGCATGGGAGCCCAGGTGCATGCTTCTTCAACTTACTAATTTTATTTCCTCTGAAATTTTCTCAGGATTAGAATTGCCCGCCAAGGCAATATCCAGATGTAATGCAATCTTTATCAATTTTCCAATGGTATTATTCACAGAAATAATATAACCCAATTTTCAAAGTTGAACAGAACCACCGAAGACACTGAAAGGAGCCAAAGCAAAGCTGGGAATATCTATTTCATTGTTTGCTCCCAAGATATACAAAATGTATTACAACAGAATTCACAGCATTGGCATAAAAATAAATCAGGCATATTGATGAGTAAAAATAATGAGAGAATTCAGAAACAAATTCTAAAATATACAGAAAACTAATTTTTGACAGAGGGGCCAAGAACATAAATTAGAGAACTGGAGTATGACATTAGTCACTGTGCTACAATATATAGAGTATTCTCAAAAAATTAAAACAAAACTACCATATGAACTGGTGAGTATTTTCACAAAGTCCTATTTATATAGGTGTCCCATGGATGATACAAAAAAAAAAAATTTCACCTATGGACACTTGATCTTTGACATAGAAGTCAAAACCATACAGTAAAAAAAAAAAAGCATCTTCAATCTTCAACAAATGGTGCTGTCTAACTGGCAATCTGCACAGAGAAGAAAAATTGATCCATATTTATCACTCTGCACAAAGCTCAACTCGAAGTAGATCAAGGACTTCAACATAAAACCAGATACAGTGAATCTAATAGAAGAGAAAGTGAGAAATAGTTTCGAAGGCCTTGGCACAGTGTAAAATTTCCTGGACCGAACATCAATGGCTCAGGCATTAAGATCAACAATTGATAAATGGGACCTCTTGAAACTGACAAGCTTCTATAAGGCAAAGGACACTATTAATAGGACAAAATGGCAACCCACAGATTGGGAAAAGATCTTCACTAACCCCCACATCTGATAGAGGACTAATAGCCAAAATATATAAAGAATTCAAGAAATTAGACTAAAAAAATGTAAATCGAAATAACCCTGAGATTCCACCTTATACCAATTGGAATGGCTAAGATCAGGTGACAGCACATGCTGGTGAGAATGTGAAGAAAGGCGAACACTCCTCCATAGATGGTGGGATTGCAAGCTGGTACAACCACTTGGAAATCAATCTGGCAGCTCCTTAGAAAATTGGGAATAGTTCTACCTGAAGACCCAGCTATACCACTGTGGACATATATCCAAAAAATGTGCCCCAATATCGCAAGGACATATGCTCTACTGTGTTCATAGAAGCCTTATTCAGAAGTCAGAAACTAGAAGCAACCTGAGTGTCCCTCAACCAAAGAATGGATAAAGAGCATGTGGTTCATTTATATAATGGGATACTATTCATCTGTTGAAAACAAACACATCATGAATTTTGCAGGTAAGTGGATGGAACTAGAAAATATTCTTAATGAGGTAAACCAGATCCTAAAGGACATGCATGGTATGAACTCACAGATAAGTGGATATTAGCCAGAAAGTACAGAATATCTATGATACGCCCAACAGACCCTAAGAAGTTATACAAAAAAGGTCCACGTGAGGATGCTTTAATCCTACTTAGAAAGGAGAATAAAATAATCATGGGAGGCAGAAGGAAGGAGGGACACGGGTGGAAAAGGGAGGAGAAGGGGAAACTAGGGGCATGATCATGTATAGGAGAGACAAGCAAGAAGTCCAGAGGGCCAAGAGCATGGATGGAAATATGTAGCTGCAAGGGTGGGTGTGGATGTGGGGGAATCTCTAGGACGTCTCAGAGACCCGGTATGGGAGAAGCTCCCAGGACTCAGTGTGAGGATTTAGCCGAAATGCAAACAGTGGGGATATGGACCCTGAACAATCCACCCCCGTTAGATAGACAGGGCCCCCAGTGGAGGGATGGGGACACCAACCCGCCTTCAGAATTTTTGACCCATAATTGTTCCTGTATAAAAGAAATGCAGGAGCCGAGCAGTGGTGGCGCACGCCTTTAATCCCAGCACTTGGGAGGCAGAGACAGGCGGATTTCTGAGTTCGAGGCCAGCCTGGTCTACAGAGTGAGTTCCAGGACAGCCAGGGCTATACAGAGAAACCCTGTCTCGAAAAACCAAAAAAAAAAAAAAAAAAAAAAAGAAAAGAAAAAAAAAAAAAAAAAGAAATGCAGGGACAAAAAGGGAACAGAAACTAAAGGAATAGCTGACCGGTGACATGTTCAATGTTGAATCCATTCCATGGGTGGACACCAAACCCTGTCACTATTATTGATGCTATGTTGTGCTTGCAGATGAGAGCATAGAATGGCTGTTCTCTGAGATGTTCTATATGCAGCTGACTGAGACAGATGCAGATACTCAAAGCCCATCATTGAACTGAGGTGGGGGACCCCTATGGAAGAGCTAGGGGAAGGATTGAAGGAGCAGAAGGGGATGGCTACCCTTTAGGAAGACCAACAGTGTCAACTAACCTGGATCTCTCGCAAGACTGAGCTGCCAACCAAAGAGCTAATCTGAGGCCCTGGCACATATGTGGCAGAGGACTGTTTTTTCTGGCCTTAGAGGAAGAGCGTAATCCTGAAGAGATTTGATACCCCAAGGAGGGGAGATGGTGAAGGGATTTCACAGTCTTAGAGGCAAAGAGGAGGGGGATGAGGGAAGAACTGAGAGAGGAATTCTGAAGAGGGGCAACATTTGAGATGTAACTAAGGAAAATAATTAATTAATAATAATAAAGATTAAAGCATTATCTAAATAAGTAAAAATAAAGATTAATCTTATGATTCAAATATAAAGGTTATTCCCTGTGTTAAATAATATAACCCAACTGTTGTTCTTATCACATGATGGTAGTTCTGCTGAACCCTTTCTCATTGTCCCTTCTCCAAAATATAAAATAGTGGTTTAATAAGAGGAAAATGGAAATGGAATAGAAAGGATTAAAGTGGGTGGCAGATGGGATATCAGGGTAAAGTGGAAATATGGGGAGGGATAACTCATACTAAATGCTTTTGAAAACCTACTAATAAATGACTTACCTCTTTACCCATAGATCATTACCCCCCTCAGCCTTCATCAAAGAAGCATATTTTTGTAGATGGTGATTAACACAGAGAACCAGAACTGGCTAACTTGTCAAGAGTAAGAAACTTCTGAGATTTCAGCTCTAAACAGTATATCTCTACCTCCTTCGAGTCTGAGAGATCATAACATAAGAGGATCAGAAATATTGTAAATGCTAGAGGTGGTAAATAACTTCAAGGAAATTGCTTTGTAAACACAACACAGATGCACATATGAGCCCACAGCTATTTTGACAGCATGCTTATGACTTATGTAAACTCAACCCAAAGGAAATGTCTGCATGGTGGGGTGCACAGGGCAGGAACTACACGTGGAGTCCCATCCTTAGTTGAAAAATTATTGCCATTAGATAGCTGTTGGAGAGGGAAGAATCAAGTTCTGTGATTTAATATTCTGACTTCAGGGTAGGTCCCACACCCAAGATTATTTGGATAACACAAACTGGACTCCAGGGACCTAAGAGAAACAGGAAAGGGGACTGGTAGATCACTAAGTTGGGTAGGTTGGGAAGTAGTGGTGGACCTAGGAGGAGTTAGGGAGGAAGAATATGATAAAAATACCTCGTGTGAAATTCTCAAAGACATTGATTAAAATCTTATTAAAAACTAAGAAGCAGTGGGAAGAATTATAGAATTTTGAACTCTGGGATTTATGTCACTACCATGGAAAGCTGCAGAAGGTAGTAAAACAGAGATTTAAAAATGAACCCTACCCAAAATGTCAGAATGGAGAAAGCCATGGGAAGATCAGGACACAACTCCTAACAATGATTTCTTCACTGACATGCTCTGGAAAGTTACTTGTTTCAGCTTTGTAAAAGGACTTTCTCTTCTTTAAAGTATCAATAGGACTACACAGAATAAGTTTAGAGTAAAAAAAAGTTAGATTGCTTTAAACTTGAATATTCCACTATTTGACCAATCTTAAGAGTAACTTCATATTCTAAAAAATATACCATGTGAATCTTGTCATGCTTTTAAGAAATCAAAGCACTCTTTTAAATTGATTGTATTTTCCTTTGTCTTGAGCTTCATGTGGCCCATGAGTTGTATGAGTGGATGCTTTAAGTCCTACTTAGAAGGCAGAACAAAATAATTAAGGAAAGTAGAGGATGAGAGGGACTTGGGAGGAAGAAAAGGGGGGGAGAAAAAGAGGGGAAAGAATCAGGTATAGGAGGAGATGTACAGAGGGTCAGGAAATTGAACAGAGGTATGTAGCAAGGGGGGATGGGGATCAAGGGTAGCAACCAGAAAGTCCCAGATGCCAGGAAAGCAAGAGCCTCCCAGGACCCCCGGGGGATGACATTAGCTGAAATACCCCTCAAAGGGGAGGTTGAACCTGTCGACTCCATATCCAGAGGTTAGGCATGCAACTCTCCCGCTTGGTTGAGGGATGGGGCAACCCACCCATCTCAAAAATTTTAACCCAGAATTGCTCCTGTCTAAAGGAAATACAGGGACAAAGAGTGGAGCAAAGACTTCAGGAAAGGCTATCCAGAGACTACACCACCTGGGGAACCATCCCACACATAGACATCAAACCCAGAATGTTTGTGGATGCTAAGAAGTACTTGCTGACAGGAGCCTGATACAGCTGTCTCCTGATAGGCTCTGCCAGACCTTAACCAATATAGATCAGGAGGCTTGCAGCCAACCATCAGACTGAGCATAGGGACCCCAATGGAGGACTTAGGGGAAGGACTGAAGGGGCCTTATCTGGCATCAATGGGAGGAGAGGCCCTTGGTCCTGTGAAGGCTTGATTCCCCAGTGTAGAGGAATGCTAAGGCAGTGAGGCAGGAGTGGGTAGGTGGATGAGAGAGCACCCTCATAGAAGCAGGGTAAGGGGGGATGGGATAGGGGTTTTGCAGAGGGGAAACCGGGCAAGGGGATAACATTTCAAATGTAAATAAATAAATAAAAACAAAAAAAACAAACAAAAATTGATTGTGCTTTATTTCAGTGTCATAGGTATAAGATTTTAAAATATATTCTATTAGTGCTTTAAAATTTTCAAACACTCATACAATATACTTTGAGCATATTTACCCCCACTTCCACCTTGAACCTCTCTCATAGGCAAACTCCACTCCCCCAACACCCTCAACTTCATGTCTTTTATTTTCTAAAACACACCAAGTTCAATTTGTGCTGCTTTTATACTTGTGAATGTGAAGTCATCGATTTGAGCTTAGTCTGCCTCCTGGAGTCTACACTACTAATAAAGAACTCTCTTCCGCTTACAGACACTATCAGCTGTCAATAGCTCCTCATCTAGGTATGAGGTTTTGAGCCTTACTCCACCCTACCCCAGTTTAGAATGTTGATGTTGTGCCATCTGATACAGTAAATCAATCAAAGCTGCAATGCATTCATGTCTACAGCCATCCTGTTATGTCCAGAAAACAATGTTATGTCCTAATCATCCATGAACTCTGTCTATTGCAATCTCTCTTTCCCTTTTCCCATGATGTTCCCTGATCCTTGAATGAATGGACTATAACATAGGTATTGAATTTATGAACAGAGGATCATTATTTGCATTTTGACCAGTTGTGTATTTCTAAATTAAACACCATCTACTGCACAAACATCACTGATAAGGTCTGCAAGCTGTATTAACGTATAAGAATAAAGATATAAAATTGTCCATTTATCAAGATATTAATAGGCTCACTCCTGGGTCCTATGAGCTCCACATCTATATAGTCCTCTGGATTAGGCATTAAATCCAGTCTTAAAGTAGTTGATCAAATCCACAACATTCATTGTACTTCTTAAGCTGGGCACTATTGTAGCTCACAGAGTTCAGTTGAATGAGTACCCACTCATTCTTTGTCAGTTCCCACTTGACTTCTACATGTCATGTACCTAAAATATGGTGTGATTTCAGCAATAGGATCTTAACATTAAATTATTGTGGGCAATAACGTATTATTTTGGGGGCCTATAAGACATTCCTGAAAACAACTGGAGAGGATTTATTCCACACAAGGCACAATACCTTTTATTTGATAGCCTACAGCTTCTGGGATGAGTATTAACTCCTGGAAATGTAGCTCTAATTAAACTTTTTAAATATGGCTATATTTAGGAAGCTTGTAAAATAGTTAGGTTTAAAAAGCATCCTTATTGTTAGTTAGTCCTTCCTCCATCCCTTAACCCAACCCTTCTCCCACCTAAGCTTCCCTTTTCATTTTTAAAATAACTTCCTTTTGGAAGCTATTCATACAGTCTACCTTGTTGCTTTTATTCATTCCTATGGCTAATATCAAATATTAATATGCGTTTGCCTCCAAATAATCCAGTAAAATGTAAGACACAAAGCATATAATCATAATGATCAAGAAGCAAAAATAATCATATGAAACAGACATAAGAGCAATCAATTCCAATTCCAGTCTTATGATGAGTAACTGGAAAGACATCCAGTTACTGGTAAGATGAGCTGGTCAGTGTGAGTGCAGTGACATAAAAGATGACCAGGAACACACAAATCAATAAATGAAGGAGAAAGATATAAGATCTTCACAAACAAGGAAAAAAATAAAGACATAGATAAGAGAAAGAAGTTTAAAAAACATAAAGTATTTATGAGAATAATAACAATATTGTACTCTATAATGGCTACATAAAATGTGTAGGAATAAGAAGATACATCCTAGGAACATAAACTTTAAAGCTGGCATTTCTTAAGAACCTAAGGTAGAACAAAATCATAACTATTAAAATAAATCACAGGAGAATATTCCTGAAAAATTCAAATCTTTTCACTTAACAAGCTAGAAAAACCTAAAACACAAAATTAGTAGACTTTGAGCCTCATGAAAGCACATAGTAAAAATCAGTACCGCAAATATAAGTCACTAGCATGGAAGATAAAATACTGAATTCAGAATTCCCTAGCAAAAAATATTGTGTCACATCAGGCATTGAGCTTTCTGAAACTTACCTATGCCAGGCAACCACTGTACAAATGAGACACACTCCCAGCCCCAAAGTAACATTGATGTTAAAGAATGTTAACAAGGTCAGTAGAGACTTAATAAGACTTAATATTGTTAAGCAGTAGCTAAAAGTCTGGTTGACAGGGACATTATAAGGCATTCATTGTGAACAGAGTGACTTACAAATTGATAATCATGTATCTCTTTTTCCTAAAAATAATGCATGATGATGAATGGCATATGCTATATCTGGGTTTCCTGCTCTGCCTTAAAGGTCTTGAATTGTTCTAGAGAAAGAAAAATCCTCCTAACAGATCTGTCTTGGAGAGTGAAGATGGGAGACACAGTATATTTAGTTCAATAGATCTCATTGGAAGGGGATGCATGAGGTTCATGGTGGTCTAGAAAGCTTTATTTTGCCTTGACAAACCTCAGTAGGAAGTCACAGTTGAAATGCTTATTCCACAGTCACCAAATTACCACACCTGGCAACTTGAAACTTACCCTTCAGCCAGTGCTTGTTGTTTCACTACAAATGTGCCATGAAGAGTTTACTGAACATGAAACAATAGAAACCGAATGGATTATTATGTTTTCTATTGCTCTGATAAAAGTACCCAACAAAAACGAGTTTAGGAAAAGAAGGGATTATTTAAGGTTCACAGTCATAGTGTAAAGGGAATCATAGTACAGAAGGCTGGTCACGTAGCATCGGTAGTCAGACAACAGAGATGAGTGTCCATGCTCAGCTTGCTTTCTCCTTTTCATTCAGTCCAGGCCCACAGCCTGGGAAAAAATGCCACCCTCAGTTAGAGCAAGACCAACCTTAACTAACTTAATCTAGATAATCCTTCACAGGCTTGCCCAGAGACCAATCTATTCTATCAAATCCTTTATAGTCATGCTCAAAAGATAAACTGATCTAGGTAATCTCCAAAGGTGTGTGCAATGGCTAACCTAATCTAAATACTCCTTCATAGGTATGCTCAGAGGCTTGTTTCCTACGTGAGTCTAGATCATGCCAAATTGACATTCATTATCATTGACCACACTAAATCAACTAATCCTGTAGGAAATGTTGAGAAGGTTGTAGCTTTCACAGACCACCTAGAAATGTCACTACATTAAAACAATGATACTTATCCTCAAAGGAATGACATAAAGCTTTACATTTTTTCTATAAGAAATTGTTTCTGACACCATTTTTCTCAGACTACTTGGTCCGTGTCTCACTCCTGGACACTCTACTGTACACCTAAACAATGATACATATATATGCTTCTTTTTTTGTTTGTTTGTTGTTTTTTTTTGTTTTTTTTGTTTTTTGTTGTTTTTTTTCCTCCTTTTTTATTTTTGATACTTTATATACATTTCCAATGTTTCCCCTTTTCTGAGTCCCCTCTTTGGATACCCCCCATCCCCTCCCCAACCCGCCTCTAGGAGGGAATTCCACCTCCCACCTCCCTCCCGACCACCCATCCCCATATTCCCGCCTTGACATTCCCGTTTACTGAGGCCTCTAACATCCTCAGGCCCAAGGGCCTTTCCTCTCCCCCTGATGGCCATCGAGGTCATCCTCTGCCACATATGTGGTCCAAACCATAAGTCCATCAATGTGTATTCTTTGGTTGGTGGTCCAAACTCCAGGAGGACCGGAGGGGGGGGTCAGGTCCATTGACTCTCTTGCTCCCTCCATGGGCCTGCAAATTCTCTCAGCTCCTTCAGACCTTCATCCAACTCCTCCATCTGGGACCTCACTCTCAGTCCAGCGGTTACTGTTATGTGAAACTTGGGCGTTCTGAACTTTTGGACTAATATCCGCTTATCAGTGAGTACATACCATGTTCCTTCTTTTGTGACTGAGTTACCTCGCTCAGGATGATATTTTCAAGTTCCATCCATTTGCCTGCAAATTTCATTAAGTCATTTTTTTAATAGCTGAGTAGTACTCCATTGTGTAAATGTACCACATTTTCTGTATCCATTCCTCTGATG
>CM052700.1:121116709-121148438 GCA_028551405.1 Uromys caudimaculatus | reverse complement strand
TTCTGTAAAGGTCTCTCTTGATCCAGAAGTGGTGGTTTTGCCTGTGCTCAAAGGTGTGTCAGCACTTCTGGGATTTCCTGTTCACGTGGAGCCTTGTGGCCCAGGCTGAGGTCCCCAGGCACCAGTGTAAATCGGGAAGTTCACAGTTTTTCTGTCCCTGGGTTCTCAGGCCCCGGATCCTGGCAGATCCGGGCGGGTCTGGGCGAGAGGTGGTGCTCCCCTCAACCCCACTCACGGCCTTTCCAGGCTCCTGGGAGGGCACCCCTCTCTGGTGCTCGTTGGCTACCGACTTCTGGCGGCGCAGGCAGAGATTTCCGCCCGCGAGTGAAATCCGGAAGTTTCGGAGTTTTTCTGTCCCCAGGTTCTTAGGCCCCAGATCCTGGCAGATCCAGGCGGGTCTGGGAGAGAGTTGCTGCTTCCCTCAACCCCACTCACGGCCCTTCCAAGTTCCTGGGAGGTTACCTTTCTATGGCGCTCGTTGGCTACCCATATATATGCTTCTATCTTTTCATTTCTTTTTAAAATTACTTTTATTTTTTTACAGTCCAGTCATTGACCACCTCCTGTTCCTGGACACATCTCTCTAGCCTCCATAGTTATTTTCCTCAGAATGCCAAGTGATACCAGAACAACTGATTTGAAGGAGTCCTATCATTGGGTAAATTCTGTATCCAAAAGTTCCCAGTACATGGAGATTCCATGCTTTTCTCAACTAAACGATCACTTTGCCCCCCACCCCCCACACATACTTGCATGATTTCACATTTTGAAAAGAAATCAGGATAGGCTACTAGAGATTCATGGTTTGCACCTTTTCTACCACTGTCCCACGAGGAGAGGATGGGAAGAAGAGAAGCAAGGGAGGAAGTATGGAATGAATCAGAACCCCACTCTACAAGTTTCCCAGGACAGCTCATCAAACAGGCCTTCACCCTTTAAACACATTATATAGCTTCATGGTTCTGTTCTGGTACAACTCTCTAGACATACAACCAAAACGATGATTCTATTATGTGAAAAATGAAGCTGCAGGAATATAAAGCAGTTGGTGTAAAACCAATATATGCAAAAGCCTTGCTTTCAACAATTCCTTCAGAATCATGTAATGTTTAGAAATTCTCATTAAGTGGCTACTCCACTCCACAAGTACAACATTTACAAAAGCATGCATGAATCTCATTAGTATCTTATTAATGTTCTTAGTAAAAAAAAAAAAAAAAAAAAAAAACATTAGCTGATCCCTGCTACAAATGTTTAGCAACTCTCTTCCAGGGACAAACGCATTCTTTATATGCTAAGTCACAGAAGTAAAAAATAAAATTATTCACACTAATCATAGTAAGATACTCTGGTGAGAAATGTAATCCTTGGGCATTCAGAAATTACAAATGGCACTTGGGAGGCAGAGGCAGGTGGATTTCTGAGTTCGAGGCCAGTCTGGTCTACAGAGTGAGTTCCAGGACAACCAGGGCTACACAGAGAAACCCTGTTTCGAAAAAAACCTAAATAAATAAATAAATAAATAAATAAATAAATAAATAAATAAATAAACAAATAAAAGAAATTACAAATGCTAAAGTGATTTTATATTTTCTTGATCTTTGTGATTTTTCAAAGGTATGCTGAGTTAGTTCTAATGAAACAAATTTAACTAAAATAGGTAAATGTTAAATAACAGTTAAAAACAAAATTTTTTTCTATTTAGTTGACTTTAATTATTGTAGCCTCTGTTCTATTGTACATTTCTTTTTTTTTTTTTTTTTTTTTTTTTTTTTTTTTTTTTTTTTTTTTTTTTTTTTTTTTTTTTTTTTTTTTTTTTTTTTTTTTTTTTTTTTTTGGTTTTTTGAGACAGGGTTTCTCTGTGTAGACCTGGCTGTCCTGGAACTCACTCTGTAGACCAGGCTGGCCTTGAACTCAGAAATCCACCTGCCTCTGCCTCCCGAGCGCTGGCATTAAAGGCGTGCGCCATCACTGCCCAGCTATTGTACATTTCTTTAAAACACAAAAGTTCAGCAGAAAAAAAGAGGAGCCTTCAAAGTTCCTAACTAAAAACTTTGAAATATGAATACTTGATCATGGAATGGGAATTAAGCAACTTCAAGCTCCATGGTAAATAAAATTGAAGGAATATGGGAGCTTTGAGGAATCTCCTTTATATATGCCCCTGCTGAGTATTACACAGCTACTTTGTATTTCAACATTTCATTTCTATCCTGTCTTCAGGTGGATATGTACAAACATGGGGCTCAACACTGTGGAGCAGGTCCTAACATCTCTACGTGTTCTCAGAGCCTGATTTCCTTTCTGGGGAAGAAGGAAGCACAAACACAAAATGATAGCATGCATTTGGGTATAATTAAGTCCATTTGAAAAATGGACCTGGAAGGGAGTCAAGAAGGGTAAAAATCTTTATGAGGATAAATGCTTCTCCCACAATGTGATTTAGGTAGAGTACTCATTTGCACAGAAAATCCCAATCACTGAGAAAAGCAGCACCTTCCCCTAGCACAACGGACACTAGTGTGTGTCAGAGTACATTTGGGAAAGAATTTCTCCCAGGATTTTGATAGCACAAGTATGAACAGAATAAATAAATCTGTCCGTTTAAACAAATTACTCACAAAACTGCTCTCAGGGGCAGTGTTTTGGCATTCCCTCAGACCTTTGGCAACATCAGGATCTGTCACCCATGGTCAGTGAGGAGAGGCTATGTCAGAACATCCAAGTAGTGACTGAGTACACATCCTCAGACAGGCATCTCCATATGACCAGTTCACTTGGCATATGCTGCCTGGGTTTCTTCTTCTACCTCCTGACAACCTGCTCTTTCAGCCTCCCCAAGGGTACTATTTGTTGATAAAGTCCTGACAAACACCTGTCTGAGATATCATACAACTGTTGAAAGCTCAATTAATTTCACTTAAAATAGAAATAATGTCTGGCTTTCATTCAAGTCCCATTTGATGTGTGTGTCAGCAAGAAATCTATAAAGAGCCTCTGGGGCTTGCTGTAGCATTTCACTAGTCCCGACTCACATGAAATAATAACTGTAAAAATTGCCAAGTGTGTGTTAAAAAATCAAACCGTATCGCTAAACTCCTAAACTGGTAAGTCTTAGAAAAAGCCTTTATCTTAATTTCCCCATGTTCTATTTATATCTTAATGCCCTACCAATACTCTAATATTTTGCTTCAGCTTTGGAGATAGGGTCTCATAAAGCTCAGGATGACTTGAAGCTCACTATGTGATGACAATGGCCTTGAACTTCTGATCTTCCTGACTCTACCTTGCAAGTGCTGAAATTACAGATGTGCACCAGCATTTCTGCTTCTTTCAAAAATCATCCTATAACCTCGTGATTGGAGTCTCCTGATTTCCAATTTACAAAATCAAATTAGTTGATCCTAGAAACGGAAAAGGTGCTCTGTAGACAGCTGACATTTTGGTGGAATAAATTCTGTCTCAAATATCGTGGTCCTGTTTCAGTCAGGTTTCTTTTCTTTTACATTAAAGCTGGATTAAAGCAGTCATAGCTCAAATGCTATCTCTCCATCAGGTGAAGGGGTCTGGTATTCCTCAGAGAAGCGTTAGCAAAGATAAAGAAGAAGAAAGTTTCTACTTCCTTCTCACCCCCTTGCCATCCTTTTGTTCCTTCAAACCAGCCTTGCCTAACATCTGAAATTTGCACTCTGAACCATAAGATATAAAGAAAAGAACACAGAATATGTTTGATGGTACCATATCCTTTTGCTAGATGTCTTGAGAAAAGAAAAGAGAAAGCACAGTTAATAAACCTACTTGTATATGAAAGTATCATGACCTGTCACCTAGGCTATCACAAAGAATCTTCAGGTGGATTTGAACAAACTCAGGCTCAACACTGTGGAGCAGTTCCTAACATCTCTGTGAGCTCTCAGCACTTGATTCTCTTTCTGGAAAAGAAGAAAGCACAAACACAAAATGATAGCATGCATTTCAGTACAATTAAGTTTTCTAACTTGTTAAAATACATCTATCACAGTATGAGTTGAAAATTAATGGTATAATATTATGTTAAGACCAAATTTTATATTCAAGTAAAACAGATCCCACTTTTTGCATTCTTTAAAACAACTTTCAGGATTACATTCATCCATGAATGTTGTACACTAATTCTAGAATATGTACACACTAGAGAATAAAGACTCAGATTCTATTTAATTCCATACAACCTGCTTAGATAAAGTAGGAGCTGAAGTCCCTCAGTCTTTTTGTATATTCTGAATAATTTTAAGTGTAAATATCAATAAAGAGATTAAAATATGGGGCTCAATAGGTCCTATAGAACCTGTAACTTAAAAGTGAAAGAACAATTTCTTTAGAGGCCAGTGAGATGGCTTAGTGTGTAAAGGCATAAAGAGGCTCCCTACCACGGCTTTGATCAACATGGTGGAAGGGAAGAACCAACACTATAAATTTTTCTGACCTCTAAATGCATGCTTACACACACACACACACACACACACACACACACACACAGTGTTTTTAAATGGCAAATTATTTGTGCCTAGTAAAGATATTAAAATTAAAAATAACTTACAAATGACTAAAAAATTAATTTCAGGTGTCCTTAATGTTTAAACTGCATCTTTGAGTGATATAGTAATCTTTACAATAATGCTTTATTTGTTTTTATAGGAAACAAAGATAAGGACATTCACAGAGATTTATTGTTTACATGAGTTGATACTTCAATTAAGAGACAAAGGTATGCTTAGATAATCTATGCATTTTACAATAATACATTATACTTTTCAATGATTATTTTGTGGATAAAATTTGTCAAATGTCTCCATGGTTGCTCGTACTATTACGAGTCAATTCAAAGGAATGGATGTAGTTAAGTATATTTAGAATCGCACAGTTGAAAACAAATTTTGTTGTCAAATAATGTTAGCTGAAATGTTCACGAGGAAAGACACTTGCAGACTATGGATAGATTAGTCTGGACACCAACCCAGCCACAAAACGTACAATCTTTCCTGCCTAAAAGATGTTCCATGGCAATAGTGACATGAGGAAGAACGTGTGGAAATGGCCAACTAATGGCCACTCTTACTGAGGTCCACTCCAAGAGATGAAGCCTATGTCCTACTCTGCCTGGGAACCAGGGACCTATGGTAGAACCAAACAATTCTGGGGAAAAAATGAAATGATTCCTAATGACATTCTGCTATACTCGTAGATCAGAGCCTTTGTCATTTGTGAGCAGAGAGGCCTCCTCCAGTAGCAGATGGGAGCAGGTTCAGAGACCAGACATTTTGCAGAGGAGCAGGCATGTAAATTGGAGGTCTCCATCAATTCCCTTCTTTTGGAGCTCTGGGAATCCTATGAAGAAAAGGAGGAACGAGGGTAGGAATCAGAGCAGATGGAAGACATGAGGAGACTCTGGCTCAATGAATCAACTAAGCAGAGATCTCAGGGACCTCCATAGACTGAAATGGCAAGTGCAAGGCCTGCAGAGAACTGCATCAGGTCTTCTGTATATATATTATGGCTATTCGGTTGGCAGTCTTGTGAGACTTCTAACAGTGGGAGTGGATGTATCTCTGACTCTTTTGTCTGCTCTTGAGACTCTTTCCCTCTTGTTGTGTTGCCTTGACATGTCTCTATATGAGGGCTTTTACTTTGTCTTATTATATCCTGTTTTGTAATGTTGATTGTTGTCTCTTAGAGGCCTGTTCTTTTCTAAAGGGAAATAGAGGTAGTGGAACTGGGAAAGAGGGCAGGTGAAGAGGAGTTACGGTGTGTGGAGGAAGGGAAAAATGTGGTTGGGATGTATTGTATAAGAGAAGAATCTCTTTTCAATAATAATAATAATAATAATAATAATAATAATAATAATAACAATAATAATATCTTATAATGGTGGCCTTAAAAGTTGGAATTTATTTCTATTTCAAGTAAAGAAAGTCTAGAAGAAGTTCCTTTAGCAGTCATGTGCTGGTACATGAAATTTCAGGCATGTTGAATCTTTCCATCTGAATACATCCTAATCAAAGCTTCCTTGTTTTTCATACACACACACACACACACACACACACACACACACACACACACACACACACACACACACATATATATATATATATATATATATATATATATATATATATATATATATATATAAAATCTTTCCTGTCATTCATTAATACTACAAATATTGCTCCAGCCATCATGTCTGTACCTAGTTGGCCAAATGAAAGAGAGATGGAGTGAGGGTGGGTTCCACATTCATCTCCAGGTCCTCTTGGAATTCATTCTTAAAACTATTCTTATATATGATTTGCCGAAATCAAAGCTTATGCCCAGACTTTACTGCAAAGACACCTGACTTATCAATTCTTTAGCCATAGTCTTGTACTCAGCTAATGACATCATTCAGGGTAAAAGGAGAATGAGTGTATGTGTAGTGGGCAACAAAACACAGTACACTGAAGAGATGAACTGATCTCTTACCCTGAGAACAGATGGAACAAAGTCTGTATTCTGGCTTGTGCTCTTCCAATGGCTGCAGAAATATCTTAATGTAAGCACTGGGTGTTGATTTTATTCCACATGTGTATTTATACTATAAATATAATAAATTAGTATGACATATATCCAACAGGTACCCCAGCTCACCACAGTGAATGACAGCTATAAGCAGCATTGCATTGTGTATGCTTACCAGACTGAGAGAAGTTCTTCTTGTGTTTTGTGGTCCAAAATAATCTATTTCTGGGGATCTGAATGCTATTGGTTTATCTCTCACTTTAAAGTTAAAATTTAAGTTTCTTAGTACATTAATCTAAGTTGTGTAGGTTCTATCAATTTAATGTTTCATGAGCCAACTGAGAAATTTAAATGGTTCTGAAGGGTCAACAGCCTAGTGTCCAAAATACTTAGGTAATTACTTTGAGAACATAATTGATGTCACTTAGTAGTTAACTATACTGAAAGAAACAGAGGCCCCTTGGCTTTTCCTTCTTATTCACAGATTGTACAGGCAAAATGCTTTCCCTTGTGAGTTGAAGAATCATGACACCAGGCCTGATGTAAGTAGAACTGCTTATTTGATAGGGCCTGCCTGACCTGCTGCTACATTCCTCATAGACTATTTGGGGTGTTCCTTGGGAGAAGAAATAAAATGAGATCTTTGCCAATAGATTGACTTGCAGAGCCAGAAGAATGCATTTCCTGGTAGCCTACAGCATCTCCAGCTTCTCAGGATGCCAATATAAAGTATAGGCCATTCTTGGGCAAGCAAAGAAGGAATTGAGCTAGATGTAATGGACAAAATTCCTAGACTGTACCTGACACCACCAGCACTCCACAGTCTGTGCCATGAGCCCCCTGATTAACAGGTGGGCCTTACTTATTGATAACAGCACACAGTATGAAAAACCTGTTACTGTAGATAGATTTTTTCCATGTCCATTTGTCATTTTAAAAAATTTAAGGGAACAATGAAAAACTAACGATCTAGTTAGATTTTCAAAAGATGGTGACAATGGAACCCCAAATTCATTGGTCCATTAAAATGGAACTACTCATCTCCTCAAGGACCAAGGATCCGATAGTCTTTTAGGTTGAAGTGGAAATTTCTAAAGAGAATCTAGACTCTCACTTGAAGGTAGAAATAGTATTGATCAGGGATTTCATAGAATGGTCTCAGGTTCAATGAATAGATAAAAGAATAGGGGAGGGAAGCTCTTCTACCCACAAGTGTGATTTATTAAGGCAAATAATTCAGATTAAAATCAGAGACAGGAAAAGCACACTGGGCACAGACCTGGAGGGTGCAGCACTGAAATCTCAATCACATTCTCCCAGTGGAGTCATGGGGACACGAAGTGTCACATCTGCACTGCGTGATAAGCTATATGAAGTAGTGCTAATCAGGAAGGCTCACCCAATCTCTAATGCCTTGGGTCTTTGTATCAGTGATCCATATAAACAGCACTGATCACCCACACAGCTGTCTGCCATTGTCCAATATGCCAGGGGTTAGGAAGTCACTTTGATCTGCGTGTTCCAAGGCCCCACCATAAATATCCCTCTTAGAACAACAAAAGCAGCAACAACAAAATGGTATCGGTCAAGCCTCCAGGTAAGTGGACATACTGAAATCAGGCCGAATGCTCTGCAGTCTTAGAGGTTTTCTTTCCAGGAGCCAGACCAGAGCCTGATGATGCCTTGGGATAGTCAACATTTGGACAAGACTGACTTACTGAGTTCATGCTATGGTATCCCAGGGAGGAAGCTAATGAATTTGGTGTTAATGGGATTCTACAGGGCAGGTCAAAGTCAGAATGAACTTTTGTGAAACTGCCTTTAGTAACTTCCCTTTACAGGCAGTTGAAATTCTATAGCCCTCCTATGTGCATAGTCTAGTGGTTTCTTTTTAGATATCTATAAACCACACAATCTGTTTTCTTGCTTTGAAAACAAAGCAGACTCAGAGACAAGTACTTGCAGAGGCTCTAAGTTCAACCCTTCTGCTATTTAGCATGTTTTTCTTTTGCTATAGTTTAAAAATATGAGCTTTAATCATCACCCCCTATTTTAAATGAGTAAAATATTAATTTGAAGAAAGTACAAATATAAAACAATTTACATTAATGGGGCTTTTATTCAACTTTTATTAGTCTAGTTCTGATCATTCTTTTAACCTCAATTTTTCTTTACCACTTTATTGGATATTCTTTACTAATGATAGACACAGATACTAATCTAAATCATAGGTGTCCCTAAAGAAGCTAGTATATATTTTGAAAAAAATTATCTGTCAGGTCTGAACAGATGTCTCAGTAGTTAAGAATACTCGTTATTCTTTTAGGAACCAAGAGTTGATTCTTAGCACCCACATGATACCTCACAACCTCTATAACTCCTGTTCCAGGTTATGTGGCGCCTTTCTGTAGCCTCTGCTATCAGCAAGAACATACATGATACCCAGAGAGAAAGACAGACAAAACACTCATATATATAAAATAATCCTCTAATTTTAAAAAAAACCATAATTGTCAGATTTAGGAAATAAATATTTGCTGTGTAGGGATGAAGGCAAACAAGTGCCATAGTTAGTATATGACTGTCACTGCCTGCATGCGGAGGCTGGGGGACAATCCTGAGCAATTGGTTCTCTTTCTACTATGTAGATTCCAGAGCTGTAACGTAGCTCATTATGTTTGGTAGCAGTTGCTATTGCTTGATGAACCATTTCACTAGTACCCACAGTTATGTATTTTGTCTCTTAAATATTTCACTGCCTTCTTCTCCAGATACCTAAATTTATAGCAGAACTACTTTATTAGATCTAAGAATTTAATTTTGTTACCATTTTAATCCCTATGATGCATGAGGAGAAGAGAAGCAGAAAGAAGCTAGTAGGCCCTCACTAATGTCCTCGGTGGGCCTGAGGCAGGCAGCTATATGAGGGTGTGAGGTGTCTCAGAGCACTGGGATGAGAAAGGAATGAGCTAAAATATTCTGGCCCACCAAGAGATGCACTTAGCCCAAGGCCTATTTGCTTTGAAATCCTCTCTAAGGAACTCTGTAAGCTGGTAGTAGCCTATCTATTGGAGGCTGTTTGTCACCCTCAAGTGGATACTGGTTTTTCTTTCTTCACTGCTAACTCAGCTTAACATACTTAAGAGTGTGTAAATTAATTTCAAACTGCAACCTCATCAGCAGAAGCATAAATAAATTCTGTCACTTAGTATTTACATTAACCTCATGAGTCACATTCATGGTCTAACAATAGAATCTATTGTACGTATTGCAAACAATAATATATCAGTGTAATAATATAATATAAAACACAAAGAATAAATATGAGCAGGAGTTTGTGTCTTTTTTCATTACTTAGACCTTGGGAACGGCACCCCACTTTGGATACTATTGTTCTAGACCTGAGATCTTGGTTCCAAAATGTTTTTAGCACATAGCCGTGTGCCTCTGAAGCCTTCCTTCTCCTGCAATGACACACTCCCAGTTGAATCATCCCTACTGAATGCATCTGAACAGCTGCAGCTCTCTGCAGAAGCCTTACCAGCTTCTCTGAAAGAAAGGCTGTTTCTTAAAACATTATAACATATTTTAAACACACACAAAGAGTCTTTAAATGCAGACTGATTTCCTCACACTGACCTAAATTCCTCCAACTGCAGTTTGAGGCTTCTGTATGCTGATTTGTCAATAGTGGGAAGGAAAAACATCTGCTGCTATTCTGCGCCTGTGATTTCTTCAAATGCATGAATGTCACTATTATGTGAAATGGCCACTTGTCTGATTTAAGGCATTTATTAATTGACTATTGGTGTCCCAGTGTATTTTGATGAACAGAATGATAGTGTCATTGGGACTCAAATCTCCCAAAGATGTATAACTATTTAAGGAAATGAATGCTCTCTGATTGTTTCAGCATTTCTGCAGGAAGCCTGTGAATATGGCCCAAGCGCTCAGTCAATTTTGCAAACTCTGATGTTAGACAGGCACATTGGCCCAGTCAGCTCCACTCCAGGCACAGAGATGCAGGCATTCTTCAGATTCCAGGTGACTGCAGAGGGATTAACAATGTAAGCTGCCACTGTTTGATTCTGCTAACATTACTTAGATCATCCTTGTAATTCACAGGATCATGAGTCTCCCACACAAACCTCTGAGCTATGGAAATGACCCCCTCCATGATTAGCAGCCTTTGCACAGTCTCCTCTGCCTTTGAGACTGATCCAGCGCAAAACTGATGTCTTTTCATATGTCAATCCATTTAGAGTGTGTCCTCTCCATGGCATCAGGAAGGCTCCCTGGGATTAGGTTTAGCATATTTAGGAGCATACATAATGTTAAATTTGTTAGGCAATTTGTGTGAAAGTAGGCAAAATTCAGAGACATGAAACTTCATAAAAGTACCTTATCGCAGTCTTCTTTGAAGAGTCTTGCCAAGTAAAGTATATTCTATTCTCTGTTTTTCTAAATAAAAATCATATAATTAACTGATGTCAGTATCCCTTACGCTCAAACAAAATTAACTGCAATTTACTTTGAAAAATTCACTGAGAAAAAAAACATTATCCATATTTAATACAATGAAAGTGGGAGTGAGAGTGGATGCAGAAGTTAAGGAAAAACTACTTAGTAAGAAGTAGGTTGGGGTGGAACCTAATGTCCCAGAGAAACCTCTCTAAAACCAATGGGAAGTGTTCAATGGGTGATTTAAATGCCTTAAATGGTGTCTGTCCCCTCACATGCTGCTGGAAATTTGCAGGGCGCAAAGAAGAAATGATACATGGCAAATCTGGAAGCCATGCACCAAGTCCTCAGCTTCTTGCTTGGAGCAAGACTTTCATGCCTGTGTCTGATATGGAAGCAATAACGTCAGACCAGAGCACCTAGCAGAGACAGCTGTGGGAGGAAAGGGAGCCAAAGCATTGAGGTAAGCCTTGCAAGGAGCAGTGTTAATAATAAGACAAAAACTGATTTTCTTTTCCACATGGTATAGGGAATCTGGGAAAGAGATTGCCTAATACTTCAAGTATTCAGATACAGCAGTTCATTTTATCTATGAAGATGGGTAATATCTTACAAGACCAATAGTAAAATAGTGGATCATATCAGTTTGAATGCATTTGCTTATAGTGTGCTTATGAGCTTATATAGCTCATTTGAAGTCCAATTTACAGACAAAGACTATTTGGTAAGGAATTTGTTCTAATCTTCAAGTTGTAGTAGAAATTGAATGTAAAAAGGAGACTAAGTCAGTGAGAGTAATCATTATTAATCATAACTAAGGATACAGAAAGATATAGTATACTACTTATAAATACACACATGTATTTTCTGTCATTTATTTTTATTTTATTATTATATCATTTGAATTAGAATGTTATCACTGTGACATAAGAAAACTTTTAAAATGGTAAAATTGGGGGGGGGGGGGTGTCAGGTTTCCAAAGGCTCAGTTTATGGCTGACAACCTCATTTCTGTTCCATTTTGGGGCAGAATGCCATGCCAGGAACACACGGAGAAACAAAAGAGCTCACCTCATGCCAGACAGGAAACAGAGGGAAGGTTCAGAAACCAATAGAACCTCCCATGTTCCACTCCAGAGGCTACTTCCACAGATGAGTTCCACTGCCTAAGCTTTCACCTGCTTTCCAAACAGTGCCACCAGCTGGTGACCACACCTCACTATATGAGGTAGTGTGGACATTTCAGATACAAACTGTAGGACACATTAATTGTCTCAATATTCTGATGAGGGATAGGAGACATTTGTCAAAAATGGTTATTTAGTTAAGTATACATGTGCTTCATTCTTATTTAATTATGAAATATGTATTCCTATTTAATAGAAACATAACTAGATAATAGATGCCCACCCATGTACTCTTTAGAGTTATAGCTGGAACCATTCTGTCCAATACCTAAAATCTATGAGACATCATCAAAATACTACCTTTACATTTAATTTGACAAGTATCTCTCTCTCTCTCTCTCTCTCTCTCTCTCTCTCTCTCTCTCTCTCTCTCTCTCTGTGTGTGTGTGTGTGTGTGTGTGTGTGTGTGTGTGTGTGTGAGATGTGTTCTATATGTGTACGTGAAGGTTTGTGTGCATGATATGATGCCCAAGTAGAGGTTAGAAGAAAGCTGAAATGTCAGTGCCTGCCTTCGGTTTTATTTGACACAGGCTTTCCTTATTGTCTTTTGATCATGTGTCAGGTGAATTGTCCCATGAACTTCTGGAGAGTCTCCAGTCTCCATTTCCACTATAAAAGTGCTGAGGTTACAGATATTTGCAACTGCCTCTGGCTTATATGGCTTCTAGGACCCTATCTAAGGTCCTCTCTGCATATGTCATAATTTCTTCAATATAAACATAGAAAATGTAAGTGTGTGAACATGTAAACATTTTAACTGTTGTAATATTGCTCTCAGGAGAGGATATACTAACCTATTACTTATCATTGGTATTTTATGACTTCACACTTTCCATTATCTCTACCATAGTTCCAATTTTAAATATTTGCAATTTGTAACCTTTAAATATTTGTCAGAGTGTTTCACTGGAGCCTGTGTTTGTTTTCTAATCCTGCCCTAACACAACTGCAAATAACCCAGGTTTGTTAAGTTCCAGTTCTGGAGGGCAGATGTGCAAGTCCTCTAGTATCCAGAGAGCTGCAGAGCTCTTGGCTTGTTGAGGGCTTGCGGGGAAATGATTTTCTTGACTTCCTAGTTTCAACAAACTATTTCATTCCTGGGCTCCTGGTTGGTCCATCTTCAAAGCTGGCACCGTGACATCTTCAAATTTCTGACTTGGATCTCCTTTCTTCTTCAGACTATAAGAGCCCTTGCGATTACACACTTCTTAGCCAAATAATCCCAGATCATCTCCTTATCTGAAGGGCAACTGAGTTCCACTTGTGCCCTTAATTCCTTTTTGCACTGTACTCTTATATAGCTGCAGGTCCTGAGGACAACTTTAGGAAGTAATTGCTTTGCTTATTATCAGGTTGAATTGCATATTGTTATGTTTACAAATGAGGCTAAATATTTTCAAATGCTTATTCACACCTTGTATTTTGTTTATGGAGCCTCACAATTTTAGTATCAAGGGGTGTTTGTTTGTTTTGTTTTGTTTTGTTTTGTTTTACAGGAATTCAGAAACTCCTTTTCATTTTCAGGATTCTAGTCTGTTGTGAATTACATGCATTTTGGATAAATTTCCCAAGCCAGTGAATGCACTGTCCTTTCCTGTGACTATGTGTAATTGAGAAGGGTCATTGCTGCTAATATTGGTGTGGAATTGTCCTTAAATTTACACCTCCTGAGTTACGGTTTTGGTGGCTCATAGAATCCTTCCTACCTTGAAGTTGTCACCATTATTTTAAACTGTTATATAAAGTGCAGATCATTCTTGCATGGTCCAGAAAGTTTGTGTTCTTTTTCATTAATCCTAGTAGTTTCATGTAAATTTTCTTTGATTCCCAAGATAGACATTTACACTATTTTCGGGTAAGGAAAAGTTTTGCTTCTTTCTCTAGGACTTGTGTGTTTTTACTCTTTATTGTACTGTCTGGAACCTCAAATGCATCATTTAATGAAGTTGTCAATAAAGACATCTTAAATTGCATTTTTGACATGCAGTAGTTATTTCTAAGACTTTATCACTGAGAGTATAGCTTCCTAAAAGCCTCTGGTAGAGTCTTTAGTACTTCTTACAACATTAATAATTTATTCCCATTCTATTTTAGTAAGAGTTTCACTATAGTTATATATTGAATTTTCCCATAGATAAATATTGAAATGATCAACTAGATTCCTCCTAGATTATAATGTTATAATCAAAGATAAATGTGGGTTAACTATCCTTTTTAGTAGCCAGTGCCATTTTATTTAAGCTCATACTTACTTTATTTTTAAACACCAAATAATAAAAACATATAGAATTATGAAAGTACTGAACAAAATCTTGCAAGGAAACTAGACCTACCCTGGGGGTAGGAAATAAAAAAAGCAGTCTGTTCAAAAGTGCCAATTCTGGGCACAAGACATTCCAATATGGAATGGGAATATACCAGACATAAAAAGGTCACCTTAAACATTTTTAACGAGAAACATGTACCTGTCCTTTTTCTCACAGAACTTTACTCAATTGTTAGGGAAGCTTTAGCTATTGGTGCTTCCCATCTATACACAGAGACACAAGAGACACATACAAACACACAGGAAGACAGACCGACACACGCACGCACACACACACACACACACACACACACACACACACCTTTATTTTTAGTGCATAACCAGGTAAATTGTAGCCGGTTTGGGGAATACTAGTTAGTAAGCACTGCACTTAGAAAATCTTGAAGACCACATTGTGCTCCCCTTTTAACGTATCTTACCATCCGTATGCTGAAAAGGATCTACTTCACAGAATTAGTCCTTTAAAAATATGAGCTATTCTTATAAATTTCAAAGTATTTTCTAAAAATCTGCTTTGAACTTGGATGTTTACTCTTGGACATCAGTGGAAAGTTACTGATAGGATGAAAGGACACATTCAAAATTAATTGCTGCCTTCCAACTACCTTGGTGATTACTGCACTGTGGTGCCCTTGTGTTTCCTGTACATTAATGCCATGTGGTTTCAAGATATCTAATAAATGCTGGCTTGCATTGTATGTCTATTTTATAAGATGATGGGCAAGTTACACACTAAGATGACTCGAACAAGCAAGGAGAGAAGGAGTGGATGGATTTAATGTTGTAGGGTTAGTAGAGGAGGGAATTCTCCTTTACAGATTCCTGACAATTTAAATAGTAGGCAGCACTCGATCTGAAGATAAGGAGATAAGGACTAGAAGAGGTCTTTTCTTATGAAATCAGCCAGGACTCGTGGCTCTTCTTAAATGTAGTATGGACCAGCTAGTTAGCAGCCACAGAGGTGTCTGCCCTACTTTTCCCGGCATTGCTATGGGAACTATCAATGTTACTGACAGGAGCCTTGTATTCTCTTGCCAGGAGGGAGATGAGTCAGGGAGCAGCACTCAAAGTGATTGCATATTCTCTCTTGCAAGCTGTGACAAGAGCTGATCAGTGCTGCCAGGGCAACCTATGCAGACCATCACTGCCCCCTTGTTTCCTAGAGAATATGAGATGCCTTGACTTCTCAGAAGAGTGCTGACATAAATCAGCTGTGTTAAATAAGAATGAGTGCCTGTCTACCCATTTCAGTCTGAGAGTGCAAGCCATTCATATCTCTGATTATGTATAACAACTATTTATTAAGTGAATGTAAACTTTCAAAGCAATATAAAAAATACAAGATTGAGATTTGCTTCCATTTTTATATTGTGTACAGTTGAAGGTACATTAATAATTTTTTTGTATTAATTAAAGAACAATACAATAGTAAAGAAGTCCAACAGAGCAATACAAAGATGTCTTTTTATAACGTTAAAATGTCACCTGCAAATCACAGCACAAAGAAAAAGTGAAGAATAAGTCACTGATTATCGTACAGGTCTCTTGCTTTAAAAAAAAAATAGTATTTAACCCTGGACTCTACCTTCAAAGCTATTTTATTATATTTCTAATATATTATTAAATGAGAAATTTAACTGAAATCATCTCAAGTCTCTCTGTGCTATCAAAATATTAATTTTCAGTCTTGATAGAACATTGTTTTAGTCTGCTTAAGATGCTATGACAAAGAACTGTAGATGGGGTAGATTAAAAAACAGAATTTTCAACTATTCCAGAGCAGTGGAGCCAAAAAAATTGAAGTATCAGCCACCTGGTGAGTCCATTGCTTCTGGCTGAAGATAACTATACAACACAGAGGAAGGCAGAGACTATTTCCTGTCTCTCTTCTTTCTTATTACAAGGGCATTAATCTAATCCAGGAGATTCTCCCTCTCATAACCTACTTATTTCCTAAAACCTAACTCGACATACCACTACGTCAAGTATTAGTGTTTAGCACATATATTTTGCAGATACAAAAAAGTAGGTCCTAGAATTGACATAGAACAGAATAATAAACCATTGTAGTCAAATACATTAAATTGAGAAATAACCTCTCACCATATATTTCATATAGTTCAGTTTACAGCCATGAAAACCTTTGCTGTAACCTATGAAAAACATCTCCTTACATCTACTGTAACAGGACAGACAATATGGCTACAGGAATCTCTGCAATTTTTTCTTTTTTCTTTTTTTTTCTTTTTTCTTCATTTACATTTCAAATATTATCCGCTTTCCCAGTTTATACCCCTATCCCATTTCCCCTCCCCCTGCTTCTATAAGGGTGTATCCCTATTCACCCACCCACTCTTGCCTCCCTGCCTTCGAATTCCTCTACACTGGGGCATCCAGCCAGCCTTCAGAGGATCAAGGGCCTCTCCTCCCATTGATGCCTGACAAGGCCATACTCTGCTATATACGCAGCTGGAGCCACGGGTCCCACCATCTGTACTCCTGGGTTGGTGGCTTAGTCCCTGAGAGCTCTGGGGGGAGGGGGGGAGTCTGGTTGGTTGATATTATTTTTCTACCTTTGGCGTTGGAAACTTCTTCAGGTCTGTCAGTCCTTTCTCTAACTCCTCCATTGGGAACCCCATGCTCAGTCTGATGGTTGACTGAGAGCATACCCCTCTGTATATGTCAGGCTCTGGCAGAGGCTCTCAGGAGACAGCTATACCAAGCTCCTTTCAGCAAGCACTTCTTGGCATACACAATAGTGTCTGGGTTTGGTGACTGTATACGGGATGGATCTCCAGGTGAGGCAGTCTCTGGATGGCCTTTCCTTCAGTCTCTGTTCTACACATTGTCTCCATATTTGCTCCGTGAGTAGTAAGTATTTTGTTTCCCTTTCTAAGACAGACTGATGTACCCACTCTTTGGTCTTCCTTCTTCTTTAGCTTCATATGGTCTGTGAATTGTATGTTGAGTATTCCGAGAATTTGGGCTAATATTCACCTATCAGTGAGTGCATACCATGTGTGTTCTTTTGTATCTGGGTTACCTCACTAAGAATAATATTTCTAATTCCATCCATTTGCCTAAGAATTTCATGAATTGATTGGGTTTTTTTTTAATAGCTGAGTATACACCATTGTGTAAATGTGCCATATTTTCTGCATACATTTCTCTGTTAGAAGGACAACTGAGTTCTTCCTATCTTCTGTCTATTATAAATAAGGCTGTTGTGAACATAGTAAGTATGTGTCCTTGTTATATGTGGGAGAATCTTTTGGGTATGTGCCCAGGAGTGGTATAACTAGATCCTGAGGTAACACCAATTTTCTGAGGAACTGTCAGACTGATTTCCAGAGTAGTTGTACCAGCTTGCAATCCCACCAACAATGGAGGAGTGTTCCTCTTTCTCCACATCCTTGCCAGCATTTCCTGTCACATGATTTTTTGATCTTAGCAATTCTGACTGGTGTGAGGTGGAATCTTAGGTTTGTTTTGATTTGCATTTCCCTGATGACTAAGAATGTTGAAGATTTTTTTAGGTGCTTCTTAGCCATTTGATATTCCTCAGTTGAAAATTCTTTGTTTAGCTCTGTACCCCATTTTTAATAGGGTTATTTGATTATCTGGAGTCTAACTTCTTGAATTCTTTGTATATACTGGATATTAGCCCTCAATCAGATGTAGGATTGGTAAAGATAATTTTCCAATCTGTTTGTTGCCATTTTGTCCTATTGACAGTGTCCTTTGCCTTACAGAAGCTTTGCAATTTTATGAGGTCTCATTTGTTGACTTTTGATCTTAGAGCATTAGCCATTGGTGTTCTGTTCAGGAACTTTTCCCCTGAGCCTATGTGTTCAAGGTTCTTCCTCATTCTCTCCTCTGTATATTTCAGTGTATCTGGTTTTATGTGAAGGTCCTTAATTCAATTAGACTTGAGCTTTGTGCCAGGAGATAAGAATGGATCTATTTGCATTTTTCTACATGCAGACCACCAGTTAAACCAGCACCATTTGTTTAAAATGCTGTCTTTTTTTCCACCGGATGATTTTAGCTCTTTTGTCAAATATCAAGTGACCATAGGTTTGTGGGTTCATTTTTGGATCTTCAATTTTCACTTTTATTATATACTTAGACATCATTGTCTTTTTTAAAGAAAGAGGTTGAAATTCACTGATTTTTCCCAGGAATCAAATACATTCTGTGTCCATGGATTACAACCAGAATGAAGCCTATCCACGCCGGGTCCAGTGTCTATCACTCATACTATCCAGTAATGGAACAGAACCTTATTTCAAACCTTAGAAAAACAGACTAATATCAGTTTGAAAAGATTGCTTTAAATTTTTCTACACAGTTTTAGCTTATGTTTAAAATGTAAATAAGATAGCTGCATTTGCTCCTTTGCTCACTGCTATAAAAATGTACTTAACAAACACTAGATTAAAGATTGCAGGTCTTGTTTATACTCATAATCAGAAGGTATTCATCATAAAGAAGACAACAAGGCCATGAGTGAGGGTCTAACAAGGATGGATGGAGGAAGATACAGCTAGTCACACTGTGCTCACATCATGAAGTAGAAACTCCGCTTGTTTTTCCCATTTTTTCACTCTATAATCCCAGCACTTTGCATCCTTCCTCCCAAATGAAGGGTGAGTCTTCATCATAATCACACCTTTCTGAAAAAGTTCTCACGGACATTTTCAGTAGTATTTCTCTTTATCAATTTTAACCCACTCATACTGACAATCAAAATTACCTATCACAATATCAAAAAGTATAAAGATATTTTTATTGGAGTACATTAATTGTACTTAGTAATAAGCTTCATAAAGACATTTCTTGATCATATACAACTCATATGCAACATTTCCAATCTACCCTATTTCATTTTTACTTTATGATAGTACGTATCTGAGGTTGTGAATCATAGATTCACAAATGAGGTAACCATCTCAGTCCAGTGAGATGGCTCAGCTAACAAAGTGAATTTGGTCACTGGTTCTTGACCCTAAATCACAGGAAAATCTCCTCCCTACAATAATAATAATAATAATAATAATTATAATTATCATTATTATTACTAATGCAAGAAATATCTATGAGGGATGTGTTGGTTTGAATGAGAATGGCCCTCAAAGCTCACATATTTGAAAATTTGGCCCCAAGTTAGTGGAACCATTTGGGAGCGATTAGTAGGTGTGGCCTACTTAGAGTAGGTGTGGACTTGTTTCAGTAAGTCTATCACTGGAGCTGAGCTTTGAGGTTTCAAGGACCCATGCCAGGCCCAGTCTTTCTCTTGGCCTACAACTTGCAGACCATTGTAAGCTTTCAGCTACTGCTCCATCACCATGCCTACCTGCCTTCTACCATACTTCCTGTCATGATGATAATGGACTAACCCTCTGGAACTGTAAACCAGCCTCAATTAAGTGCTTTCTTTTAAGTTGCCTGGGTCATAGTTTATCTTCACAATAAGTATAACAGTATCTAGGATGAACACAGATGTATTAAGCTTACTTGTGAGGGTCATTTCAAAATGTTATGTGCATATAAAACTGACTTATGCCACATGTTGAATATATGTCATTTTTTATCAAATTATAGCTCAACAGAGACAAGAGAGACAAGATTTAAGTGCAGAATTAAACAAACTTGAAGTTGTTACCAATAAAATGTTGGCTATTGCCCATTCTTTTCATCTATAATTTCAGTAAAAGTCACTGCTTAAATATGGAAGTATTTAAAATATATGTGACTTCATTGAGATTGTGCACATTTCACAATATCTCGAAGGTTGCCTCACAAAATGTTTCATAATTATAAAAGCCTCTTAGCATGAGCAAATCAATTGCTGACACCTGAAATTAAAACAAAATTACACAGCTGTTTTTTAAACTATTGTTAAATTGCATTTTTACAATGAGGAATGAAAAATTACTACAAATAATTTTACAAATCAGGATACCTCATTTATGTCATAACCAATAAAAAGAAGTACTCATAACTGGCTATTGTACCAATACTCTCTCCTCTTAAATATATACAAAATAAACACTGAGCAGTAAGCCATACAGTAAAATATATAACTTATCTTTGGAGAATGATATCTGCAATATATTCTAAGTTAAATACTCTGTGCATGAATGTGATCCTGAGTTCATAACTTGTTCATATGAAATTAAGCCCATGAGGGTGATTTAAGAAATTCAACCACTCAATAAAATATGCTCCCTCATTTGAATAATTCACCTTTATATCTTGCTGCAGTTCTCTGGCAGTTTTTCATTATCCTGTCCTTATTCTGGCTATTAGCAAAAGTTATTTACCTTAAAAACTTATATCATTAGGATACAGAACATCTGCACTGAAAAAAAGTAGTTCTGGTTATCAAAATGAGTTATGGTCCTTTTATTTATTTTTAAATATTTTTACTTTATTTTAAATCAAAATAGAATTATACCATTTTCTCCCTTCCCTTCACATCTTCCCATGCACGCTATCCCATTGCTTTCTCTCAAATTATGGCCTCCATTCTTTTTTTGCTTATATACATGCATCGTATCTTATACTATATATACCTACATACATAATTATGACCACTCCAAGTAATGCTACTTTTACTTATGTATATACAATTACAGGGCTGAACTTTTGGTATTGGATAATCAAGTGGGTGTTTCTTCTCTATAGAAGACTATTTTTCCTACTTTCCCTCTTTGGTTAAAATGTTTTTGGTGCCATCTTTGTTCAAGTCTTGTTTAGGCAGCTATGTTGATGAAAGCTTGTGGGTGTAGCCTGTCTGACATTACATGAAGACAAAATCTCACAGCAAACTTCCTATTTCTATGGCTTTTACAATCACTCTGCCCCCTCTTAACACTATGATGCCTAAATCTTAAGTGTAGATGTATCCGTTGGAGCCAGGTACAAGACTGCTTTTTCTCTATAGTTTCCACTGGTCTTGGTTTTCTGTAATGGTGTAATTCTGTTAAAAACAATATGTTTCTTTAATGGTGATAAGGCTTTATATTTATTTCTGAGTATAAGGAAAATATATAGAGTGTAGTTAGGGGTTATGCTGGTTGAGTAAAGTGGCAGCTGTAGGTTTTCTTGCAGGATCCATGGCACCATTAGACCTTGGCTAGATTTCCAGTACCAAGTATGATTTTCCTGTTGGGCTTTAAGTACAATTAGAAAAACATTGAATACTACCAAGGTATAAGTGCCACTATATACTGATACCATAATGACACTAATTTTAGTTCATAGGCAAGCAGGGTAATACTATTAGTTGCTTTGTTTAAGTTAAAGCTTGCATTTTGCTTTATGTTACCATGAAATTTAGTTATCAAGAAAAAAGCTTTCAGGTCAGAACTATCTCAGATCTTCTAGGTCCTGTGTTCAAAGGACAAGTTGTCTTCAACAATAAGGACTTAATTTCCACTTCCAGGAGGAATCCAAGCTCATGAACAATAAAGTTCGTTTTTGGAGTCACTCGAACAACCTGGACCAACAACTCAAAATGGTGATTCTCATGCCTCACATTGAAGTTTTTGTTAAATAGTCTATGGATATTGTTTGGAACGTTGTCAGCCCAGAGGGGAAAATTTTATTTAAACCATTATATATATTATATGATATATATATATATTATACATATTATATATATATAATATATATATAATATGTATAATATATATATTCTGTAATTTTAGGTATATAAATTTGAATATGATTCCTTATAACTTCTTCAGACATATGTATTATTATTTTACCCTCCTTCCTTATGAATATCTTTTCCCACTTCCTAACTAACACTTCCTCCTCCATTATTCCCATTTCCCCTTTCAAGTCAGTTGCATCCAGATATCTCTCCTCTCTTTTTTATCACCAACCCATTAGTTTCCAGTTTATACATTTATTCCAGGTTATAAACTCATATATCATATATGAGTTTTGGAGCAAGGAGTCACAGATGAGAGAGAAAATCTGTTCCTTTGGGAAAAAAAATTGTAATCTTAAATATAAGGCCACTTAAAATTGTACATTGTTATAGAATCCACTTAAAAGGCCACACATATTAAGAGGAACTAAGATCATTTTATTCAGCAATCAATCATCTTATTATGTCCAGTAATCATAAGTATGAAACTTTCAAGCTAAAATGAAAATTCTATTTTGAAAATTTTGACAAAAGTTATACTTGTGATTTTCTGCTCTGTTTTCTAAAATTTTCTACTTATATATTCTGTATATACTTTCTAGTTTTGTTATCATTTGTTTGTTTTATTGTTGTTTTGTCGGAGACAAATTTTCTGTGTGTTTTGTTTGTTTGTTTGGTTTGTTGATTGGTTGGTTGATAGGTTTTGATTTGTTTTTATGGTTATGAGACAGGATTTCATCAAGTAGTTCTTGGTGACCTGGAATTTTCCACGAAGAATAAACTAGTCTTGAACTCACAGATGTTAAATGTGCCTGCAGTTCCTCGGTGGAAAGATTAAAGGTGTGACTATCATACATTATGTATCTTCACATTTTATTATTATTATTTTATTCTCATACAACTTTGAACACATACATCATAAATCCTGAATGGCCATACTGATTCCCCTACCCTTTCTTAGCCTTCTCCAATCTTCCAAACTTCCCTCCCTACATAAAGACCTCATCCTACTTTGTACATTTAGTTGCTGCTGCTGTTGTTGTTGTTGTTTATATTTTTGCTTTGTGTCCTACCAAATTTAACCAGAGCCACTGTAACAGGCATGTGTATACAGTTGTTTACTGGAACATGAGTAATTCATTATTGGCTATTTTACTAAAGACAATAACTTCCTCTCTTCCAGCAGTCCACTAGTTCCCTGTGAAGAGCTAAGATGAAGAGCCTTTTCTCATCTATGAGTAAATATTTATAAACACAGTCTTATACGCATCTGTTATGCATGGAACATCGGTTGTTCTGAGCTTATAAGTGCAACATCCATTACACTACCACAATGTAATTGGGTATCCAAAGCTGAGAATCATCCTGGATTCACTAGTTTGCACAATCCACCAGCAAATTATACTGAGCAAATATAATATAGATATAAAATAAGAAATCTTTCCCAATCAATTTTAAATAGATTCAAAATGTTCTGTTGAATTTTGCTCCTACTTCTTTGCTTTGTATAGGGCAGCAAGAATAATTTTTCAAACATTAATAACTTGCTGTGGTTTGAAAGACATTATAGATTCATATTTTCATGCTTAGATCCCACTTGATGAGCAATCACCATTAGCGAGGGATCAAAAAGTGTGGCCTTGTTGGAGGTGATGTGTCACCTAGAGTGGCCTCTGAGGCTCCAAAAACCCATGCCAGACCAACTGTCAGCATCCTGTTTCTCAGCCTGTTACCTGCAGAACAGGGTGTAACTCTGAGCTCCTTTTCCAGCACAATGACCACCTGGGTGCCTTCTTGCTCCCAGGCATGATGGTAGCAGACTACACTTCTAAAACTGGAAGGAGGCCCAAATTTGACGTTTTCTTTTTTAAGAGTCATCTTGGTCATCGTGTCTCCTCACAGCGCTAGAACAGTGACTAACACCTTCTCACAGTTTTCAGATACCTTTATAAAAATCAAATCAAATAAATAAATATGATCTTGTTTGATCTGCAGGCAAAGTTATTCATTTATTTATTATAGTTTAAATATTGAACATCCCTCTAAAGCTCCAGATTGAATCTAATTTGGTGTCATTTGAAAATAATGAACTTTTAAGTAATGGCTCCTGGTGACAAGGGGTTGTGGAACATGGGTCTTACTCTCTGTCTCTGTCTTCTGAATCACTGTGAAGTGAATGAGCTTCTTTTTCCATACCTTCCCCTTCCCATGATACATCCCATTGATTCGGGGAACAAAGTAATGTAGCCACTATGAGCTAAAATTTCCAAAGCTATAGTAAATTTTTGTAATTTCAGCTGATTATCAATTATCTCAGTTATTTCAACACAGCCACAAAAATTATATGCTCCAACAGCCTTATCACTTCTTCCTTACTCCTATTAACTGCATGTCTTCACATTCAGTATACCACCTTGACTATAGTCTTTGACTACATCAGTCATAGCTCTATGAATTTACTAAAGTACTTCCAATATGTATCTAATTTAATTTGTCAGTATTAGAGAAAGTAGTAAGTAGTTGGTAAAGATGTGAGGAAAAGTTTGAATCTTGGTAGTAGTTATTAATGCCCAAAATTGATAGAAGTAGCAAAGAAATGTCAGCAATATCGACACAAGGAGAAATACTGTAGATAACATACCTAGTATTTCCATTATCTTTCCTAGTGGAAACCTGAGGCACTTTTCAATAGCTGGATTCTTCCTAAGGTATTACACCCTTTTGTGTAGTTAAATAGTATTAAAGATGTAGCTTCAGAGAAATAAGTATTTTCAAATCAAACAGTGTTATGGAGTCACCCTTGGTAGTTATTTATCACTTGATAGATATTTGCTGAAAATGAAATGCTCTATCACTCTGTATAAGTTACATGCATTGGTAATACAGCTGGCAATAGTTAGTATCTCAGGATCCAGAACATAGTTTTTCCTCAGTATGAAGGTAATTAAACTACACAGTGGCTCCAATCCCTGAACTTGCCCTCATTAGCACCATGCTGTAATCAACCAAGTCAAACAGCCAGAAAATCTGAAGGCTAAAGTCCTTCTATTGGCATTCTAACTCTGGTTTTCTATCAGAGAAGAATAAGTTTTTGATATTTATCAAAAATATTAGTGAAAAATCTTCTACGAAATTACACATAAAAGCCAATGTCCAAGACATAGCTAAAACATTTTAGACTTTATAGATAAAGCCTATTGATTTGTTCTTTGAATTATACAATTTTCCCAAACACTCTGTGCTTTCATGTTGGAAAACTCATGGCAGACATCTCTTTCAGCTCAATGGTTCTCCACCTTCCTAGATCTCTGAATCTTTCTTACAGTTCTTCATGGTGTGGTTACCCCCCAACCATAAAATTATTTTTATTGATGCTTCATATTTGTAATTTTGCTGCTGCTACAAATAGTAATGTAAATAAATATCTGTGCTTTCTGATGGTCTCAGGTAACTCAGGTGAAAAGCTCATTTGAATTTAAGGGGGTTGTGACCAACAGATTGAGAACCATTGATTTAGCACATGAAGTTCATAAAATAAAGATAAAGATACAAAATTAATTCAAAATCTATTGGCCCTTTTAAAATTAAAAAAAGCATTATTTTACTGCTATTTATTGTAAAGGTTTTTCAAACAACTACATTATACACATACAAATGCATGGTATATATACATATATATGTATATGAACTAATATGCATATGAATGCATATACACAGATATTGCCATTTATGGAACATTATTTACATATCTTCTCTATATGTTGAGTGTCCTTTATGCTTTAGGTCAACTAGTAAAAGCTATCATATTCACTACTTTCAATAAATTAGGACCCTGGAAACCTATATTTTCACTCTCTCTGTTACATATTTTGTATTTAGGTAGAGAAATACTAACCCATGATGACTGATAAGAGAAGAACAACTAATAGACACTGCAGTCATTGTAAGAATGGTTGCTGGATGTATTAGTCATCATTCTGTTGTAATCAAACATCATGACTAAAAGCAACTCTCTGAAGAAAGGGTTTATTTGGGCTTATGGTGTCAGAAGAATAGAGTCTATCATGGTGGGCAAGACACATCAAAAGAAAAAGAAGCTTTGAGAGCAGGAGTGGGTAGTTGGTTGATTAGTTTCATCCACAGAAGAAGCAGAGTGAGTAACTTCAAAACTCAACCCCTGTGACATATTTCTACCAGCAATGTTCTACCTTCTGAAGGTTCCATAACCTCTTCAAACAGCACCATAAACTAGGGACCAACTGCTCAAATACATGATCCTATGGTGGACAATCCTCACTCATTCCACCACATCTCGGCCCTGGCCCCATAGAATCATGATAATTTCATGACACAAAATTAATTAAGTCCAATTTCAAGAGTCCCCAAGTCTTTAAAAGAATCAATACTGCTCAAAAGCCCAAATATTCTTCTGAGACCTCTTAACTGTGATCTTTCATAAAATGAAAGACAAAATATATTCTTCCAGCACACAGTTTCATATAATATACATTTCCATTATAAAATGAAGAATGGGGGAATAATGAGGAAAGACCAGATCAAATAAGACTGAAACAGAGGAAGAAAATTACCAAAATCTTCTGACTCTATGTCTGCAATTGCTTTCCTCGTTTAAAGGGGCATAAGTGTTCCACCTTTCAAGCTTTGCTATCTGCAAAGTACATCTCTCACTTGGGCTGTTTCTCCTCTCTTATATTACCTTTCCTTGTCATGTATTGTCTAGTTTAGTCTTTTATTCTGATAAAAAACTGACTAATTGCAACTGAGAGAGAAAAGGAGTTATTCACCTCATACTTCCAGGTCTAATCCACTAATTAAGTCTAAGCAAGACCTCAAGGTAGACAACTGGAGGCAAAACACATGGAAGAATGTTATTTTCTGACCTGCTCTTTGCTAGCTCACCCAGCTTTTATATACAATCCTGTATCACCTCCAGAGTAATGTTACTACTCACTCTGGCCTACAAAACCCTACAGATATACAATACATATGGGCCAATCTAATGAGGATGGTTTATTAATTGAGGTTCCATCTTCTGAGATAATTCTATGTCATGGACAGTTGATAATAAAAGCTAACCAGACAAGCTGGTGTAAAGTTTTGAAATAAATTAGAAAAAATGTAGACTATTAGAAAATAAGAAAAAAGTATAAGTCCTTAATGTTTTAAAGGATACAGTGAAAAGCACTGCACATTGAAGCAGAATTAGCAGCTTAGCAGTAATCAGTTATATTTTCCAGATGAATTATCTAATATTACATCATAATTTGGCAAGACAAGGCAGGCACCAAAAAGCAATGAGAGAAATGCTAGAAACAGCATTTTACTTGTGATTGTGTTGCTTTGTGAATAACTATACTTCTCTAAAATATATTATCTATTTTCAACAAAATATATCTACACATGTAGTCTTAGAGCCATACAAATATATGAACTCAATGTAAATATTATGAAAAGTTTCAGGGAAGAATTAAGAAATTAACAAAATATTATATTGCAACCCTAAGCTTTGTTATCATACTTTTTAAAAAAAGTAATACTTTGACTTGGTCTAATCAGACAGAGCAGCTGGCATTCTGGACATCCTAAATATTAAATTTCACTACATATATGAGGTGACTACTTTTAGTTTTCTCACAACAAACATTACAGGGTGAAGATCTCTATAAGAGTGAAAGTATATCAAGTGTACCTAATGATGTTACACTATTGTGCTGAGAAATACATGAGATAATGACTCAGAAAAGCCTAAGCAGAATGTAGAAATTCTAGAATAAGGTAAAGACAGAGATCAGGTAGTGAAATTGCTTTGGCAACTGAGTGCTTTGTGGGCCTGGAGTCAAAGATCATAAAATTATCTAGCAAAGAAATTGTTAAAGTTACTCTGGGCATCTCTACAATTATTTTGTAGATATTATGCATTGTATAAACAACACAAGAGCTTAGAGGAGAACAACTAAGGATGTTTGAACTACGCACAGAGTCACAATATTGAAAAGATCCATGATGTTTAAGAGCTCTAACTAGCCAGCTAGATGCAAAGCTCTTTAGGAATTTCAATAAATTTCAAAGAATTGAGGTAATAATGAATATCATTTTCTTCTTAAATAGCTTAGATATCAGGAAGAATGAGATATGTTCAAAATCTCCACTGTAATAAAAGTATCTAAAAAACTATAACCATGACAAATCTATGAGTCAAAGTAATCATAAACAAAATAAAAAAAGTATATTGAGTTCCATAATAATAACAGAAGCTATCAAAATATGCAGTATGTGCTTGCAGTGCATGTCACAGATTCCAAGGTCTGTTGTAGCAGGAAGTGAAAGTACTAACAAGAGCAAAAAACCACTAGAAAAAGCTTTTGAAAACTCCCAATATTATAATGTTATAATATGGAGTCTGGTTTCCCAGGATGATAAATATCTTCATATTATAGGATCATAAATACTCTTAATTTTATAATGCTACAATATTAAGTTTTGTTTCTAAAGATGATAAATATCTTCATATTACAGATTGGGAGTATGCAGATTGTGTCTCAAAGGAAATAATTGGGTAAATATTTGAAAATTAATTTTGTATATACCATTTTAGGGAATTCATATGATTATCATATAGTCATAAAACATTTACAATAATCCAACTCCCATTTATCGTCATGTCTGCAAGCATGGAATAGAAGCAAACCCTTTCACACAGAAAATCAACTACTCTTTTTGAAAGCCACAACTGTTCTGTAATCATTGATGGAAAAAACTTCCTTTATGAAACTGGAAAGGAATGAATGTTTTCTCTGTAACTCCTATTTAGCTTTTCAGAAGGCTTTTAAGCCAGGGAAAAAAAGAACGAGAGCAAAAATAAAATTAGCCAGTGTCAAAAAATGTATAAATCCATCTTTATTTATGAGCAAACTGAATATATACACAAAATGTTAAGAAATGTTATTTATAAAATATTACAATAAAATAAAATTACAATAAATAAATAAATATCACAAGTTTGGATAAGATGAAGCAAGCTCCATTTCTGTATGGTATCAAAAAGAATGAATTAAAAGACCCAGAAAGGTTAAAAATTATTAAAATGTTAAATATTACAGGCATTTAGTAAATATGTGGAAAATTACTAGCTTGAAAATAACAGAGCATGGATGACGAAATAAATAAGATATTAGTTTATAGAAAAGATATGATGCTTTTGACCTGCACCTCTACCTGTACTAGTGGCAGATCAGAGTGTGTGTCTCCCCTCCAGCCCCAAAACCTTCTTGTCTCTCAGGAAAGGTTTGGTGTAAAGAGGGATACCAGAAGACTACTCTAACCAGGGACACAGGAGGCCTGACCTAACCAGAGACAGCACTGCCTGTCTCACATGAGGTTTGCTCTAACCCAGGTCACAAAGCTGTACCTGCCTCCAAGGAGACCTCCTCCAGTCAGAGACACCCAGGCCAGTTAACACCAGAGATAACCAGAAGGCAAAAGCCAAGAGTGAAAACACAAACAGCAGAACCCAATGTAATTTGACACCATCAGAACCCAGTTTTTCCACCTCAGCATGCCCTGGCAACCCCAACACACCTGAAGAGCAAGATTCTGACCTAAAATCACATCTCATGAAGATGATAGAGGCCATTAAGGAAGATATAAATAATTCCCTTAAAGAAATACAGGAAAACACAGGCAAACAGGTAGAAGCTCTTAAAGAAATACAGGAAAATACAATCAAACAGGAGAAGGAATTAACAAAATGGTACAAGAACTAAAAATGGAAATAGAAACAATAAAGAAATAACAAATGGAGGCAACCCTGGAGATGGAAAACCTAGAAAAGTGATCAGGAGCTACAGATGCAGACATCACACTGGAATGCAAGAGATGGAAGAGAGAATCTCAGGCATCGAAGATACCATAGAAGATATTGACACATCAGTCAAATGAAATATGAAGTATAAAATGTTTCTTACCCAAAACATTCAGGAAATGTGAGGAGTCATGAAAAGGCTAAACCTAAGAATAATAGGAATAGAAGAGTGTGAAGATTCCCAGTTTAAGGAGCAAGAAATTATCTTCAACAAAATCCTAGAAGAAAATTTCCCTAACTTAAAGAAAGAGATGCCATAAATCCTACAGAAAACCAAATACAATTTTACCAGAAATGAAAATCCTCCTGCCACAGAATAATAAAAATATTTAATATACAAAACAAAGAATATTAAAAGCTGAGAAAGTCCATCCAGAGACTGGTCCATCTTGGGATTTGTTGTGGATAGCCCTGGGGTTGCTTGTATTTTGATGCTGATTCTGCTCTCCTGGGAGGGGTTTTACTCACAAGAAGTGAGTAACATACTCACATGACTTTTTGTGAAATAATCCCCTAAGGGAGCCAATCACTGGGTGAGTAGGAAAGACTTCCAGGTTGGGGACGGGAAGAGAGGAGGAGGCAAGAGATAGGGTTCTTTTGGACAGGGGCAGTGTGAGGAAAAGACTGGTGTTGCCTGGCTTCGATGGCAGATCTGCCAGGATTTGCCTCTAGAAGATTTAGATTTAATTAGGCTTACAATTTAGGATTTTAGTTGTGCTCAGAGATTGAGTTACCACTGTTTCTGAACTAAGTTTCTGTTGCGTTTTCCTTTATGCCCAGGCTTGTCTGGGTTCCAGAGAGAAAAGTACAGAGGCAAAGTGTGGGTTTGCCTGATGTGCCTCACAAAGGCTGTAGGGGTTTTAAAACATGGGGCTGGTGTGGCAACACCCTCCAGTGGGAACCTAGAGAGCTGAGTGGAGAGATCATGGAGCTCTAATTCCATGAAATTAAACAGGTCAACCTTTGCCTGCCAGTGCATGGCTGGCCAAGTACCATGGGGCAGAGAGAACCAGAGTGTAGCGCAGGAACTTGCCAGCTATTTTTTTTATTTTCTGCAACAGGGATCCATCTGATTGGCAAGCACCAAACTGTGACACTGTTACTGATGCTATGTTGTGCTTGCAGACAGGAGCCTAGCATGTCTGTTCTCTGAAAGGCTATACCAGCAGTTGACAGAGACATACACATACAGCAAACCAGTGGACTGAGGTTAGGAACACCTATGGAAGAGTAAGAGGAAGGATTGAAGGAATTGAAAGAGAATGCAAACACATAGGAAGACCAGCAATGTCAACTAACCTGGACCCCTGGGAGCTTACAGAGACTAAACCACCAACCAAAGAGCATACATGGGCTGGTCTGAGGGCCCAGCACATATGTAGCAGAGGACTGCCATGTCTGGACTCAATAGAAGAGGATGCGTATTCTTTGGTTGGTGGTCCAAACTCCAGGACAATCGGGGGAGGAGGGATCAGGCCCATTGATGCTCTTGCTCCCTCGATGGGGCTGCTGCAATTTCCCTCAGTTCCTTCAGACCTCACCAACTCCTCCATCTGGGACCTCACTCTCAGTCCGGCAGTTACTGTTAAGTGAAACTTGGGCATTCTGAACTTTTGAGCTAATATCCGCTTATCAGTGAGTACATGCCATGTTCGTTCTTTTGTGACTGAGTTACC
>CM052700.1:121101984-121116209 GCA_028551405.1 Uromys caudimaculatus | reverse complement strand
TCTTCTATTAGATTCAGTATAACTGGTTTTATGTGGAGGTCCTTAATCCACTTGGACTTGAGCATTGTACAAGGAGATAGGAATGGATCAATTTGCATTCTTCAACATGTAGACTTCCAGTTGAACCAGCACCATTTGTTGAAAATGCTGTCTTTTTTCCACTGAGTGGTTTTAGCTCCTTTGTCGAAAATCAAGTGACCATATGTGTGTTGGTTCATTTCTGGGTCCTCAATTCTATTCCATTGGTCTACCTGCCTGTCACTGTACCAATACCATGCAGAATACACATCTATGAACCCATGGTTCGGACCACATATGTGGCAGAGGATGACCTCGATGGCCATCAGGGAGAGAGGCCTTGGGCCTGAGGGTGTTAGAGACCCCAGTGAAGAGGAATGTCAAGGTGGGAATATGGGGATGGATGGGCGGGTGGGTGGGAGGTGGAATTCCCTCATAGAGGTGGGGATGGGGAGGGGATAGGGGGTTTCCAAAGAGGAGACACAGAAAAGGGGAAACATTAGAATGTAAATAAAGTATCAAAAATAAAAAAAATTAAAAAATTTTAAAAAAAGAAAATGAAAAGCCAAAAATAAATAAATAAATAAATAAATAAATAAATAAATAAAAAAGGAGTGGATGCACCTAGTCCTGTAGAGACTTGATGCCCTAGAGAAGGCAGATCACCCCTGCGGGGGGTTGGGGAGAAGCACCTTTTCAGAGGCAAAGGTGAAAGGGGTTAATGAAGACCTCTTGTAGGACGGATTAGGAGGCGGGGACGTCATTTGGGATATAAATAAATAAAACAATTAAATAGAAAAAAAGAAAAACAAAAAAGCATGCTAACAAAATAAAAGATATGGCATTGTTGTGGGTAAGATATGGCATTTTGTGGGTCAGACATGATAGTATTAAAATGGAATTTTCCCAAATTGATATGTAAAGTCAATGTTTCCAATCTTGTTTTATAGAATTTGTCAAGTGTATTTTAAAATTTATATGACAATGCCAAAAATTTACAGCAGTAAAATATCTTTAAAAAGAAAATATTTGGATGTTTCAAAATTTCTGACTCCAAGGCTTAAAATATGCTAAAGTAGCTGAGTATGGAAGCATAGCATTGTAATCCCAATGTTTGGGAGACTGAAGCAGCGGAATCGGTTTGAGGCCAGGCTGGAGTATACAGTCAGTATCATGCCAGATGTGATAATATATGAAAGCTTTGACAAAACCAAAAATAGTTCCATGTAGGAAAGCGTATATGGATATAGATCAAACTAGGGACTAGACATTGTAATAGTGGTTTTGTGTGCTTGCTGAAATTATGACTAACTTTCAAACATTTTCTGTATTTTTAATGAATATATTAATTTAATTTTTTAAAATTCATCTTTCCAAATCTCAAGCAAATATTAAGATATTCTCCAGTACATCTGCCCTTGAAAACTTTAAGACATATCCTTAGTGAATTGTGTGCTATAAGCACACTGTAATTGTGAAAATATCTCCTCAATAATTAAAGCATTAGCCAGTTGGTTTTTTCCATAAAAACATAACAGAAATAGCTGATCACCACATTATGATGGAAACTCTATCCCAGGGCTGGAGATTAATAGAATGGTAAATTCCACTGACATTGTTATAGTCAGCAACAGTGTTCTTTCCGTACAGCCACAGAAGTGGGTACGCTGTTCTGAGCCAATCTAAGGTGATTACCACAGAAACAGCCCTCATTTTACTAACAGCAAGGCACATTATCCTTCATGCATGGTCTGGCATCAAAGTTTAATAAGATTTTGAAAGTGAAACTGGGGACATCTGAAATAAGCACCTTCAATCCTCTAAAAAAATTTTTATCGTATCTTACTTGTTTATGAATTGTGTATCAAATAATCATTTCTATTTTGTCAACAAATCAAATTGTTAACATCAAAGTAGCTACACACCCCACAATAGAAATGTGATATATGATATATACATGAAAGTCTGTTTCAAATAGTAATGGTGTTTCATCTTTTATGGTCATTCCATGAAAGAAGAAGAATGGAAAACAATTTCATATTAGGCAACTACAAATATATCACAACCTTCTAAACTTTATACTAGGAAACTACAGTTATATAATAGTCTTCTAAATAAGAGATTTTTGTGATGATATGATATTACTGCAGATCAACACTGCCCTTACAGCTAAAACCCATCAGAAGTTTCGGCTATCAAATCAGAACACAGTTGAAATGACTGTATGGACAGGCCATAGCTTCTGCAATTCCCTCCATCCTTCCCCACTTTCACTTCCATTGTGGTCTTTGAGAATTCAGCACTACTATGATACTTAGTCATCTGTTAACCCTATACTCTTCTATGTACAGTATCTTAGCACATGCTATTTGCCTTATATATCATAACCTGGTTTGTGCTTTATCTGGTTTATAGTTCACTACAATATGATAAGCTTATTAAATATACAAATGTAAGAGTTAGTTATCAATCTTTTGAGCTGTCCATACTTTACACATACACAATACATCAAGATGGGGATTATTAATATGTGGTTTTGGTAAGAGATTCTATTTATGCAAGTAGGAATACGGTTGTTTCTTAATTATGTTTGTATCTCTCTAAAATAAAACAATAGATGTTCCATAAAATATGTTAAATATTGACTGCTGACATAGTGAAATTAATTAGGAAAAATAAACTTTAAAGAATAATCAGCACAAAATATAATTAAGGTTAATCTACACATTAATGAAGGGCAAAGTCAAAGTCAGATCATTCAGTGGTTATAAACTGTATTTTTCTAATGCTTGATCCAATTTTTTTTAGGCATACTAGATTAAATTTCTGTTTGAAATCTAGATTCTTTGAGTATCACACAGATCAATATCTCATTTGATAGTCAAATAATTTCAAGAACTGTAATAACACAACTAAAGTTGAATGCCAAGCTCAAGAATCACTCTTTCTCATCTGAATGGATGCAGCAACAACGTACCTGTGCCTGGGCACTTTCCTATACCTACCTCGTAGACTGGAAACTCTAAGATGTTGTAGCAGTAGTTTAATATACGGTGAAAATTAGAAGATTAGAAGAATGCTTCTGGTCAAAATTAGGGGGAGGAACATACCTTGTTCCTTGTAAGATGGTTTTATAATTCTTTTCTCAGTGATAACTTATGTGTCAATAGAGATTACATTTGGCTTTTTATTTCAAATATAAATCATTTCTGGGTGCATCTAATGAATATAAGTAATATCATGGGTGATGCCTATAAGCTTTTCATTTGGAATACTATAAACTATATAAAATAATGATTTTATACAATTGGCATACTATAGACTCTTATGTTGTCCACATAGATATGGAAATGTAACTACAGCAGGAATCTTCAGATAAGGAGGACTTCTGGAAGAGAGATTTAAAATCTAAGATGAGGTGATAAGCCCAAAAACATGAGTTGATAATGAGTAGGTGCTGAGTAGAAAATAAAGCTGCAAAATTCCAGGCAAATAATTGATCCAGGTGTAGCTATGACAGGTTGAGACTATTTATGCATTCAATAGAAGCATAACTTCAAAGATCTGATTCAACATAAAAGGAGATAGCTTCATATTATTGAGACACTGGTGTCTGTGCTCTAAATAAAAACATAGAAACAGCCATAATACCACTTTTGTATTCTTTCACTCACTATTTCTAAGACTGTTAGAATACTGCCTACAGACAAAAAGAGAACCACATCGAACCCATTAAATGATTTATAAAAAGCATCTAAAACAATATCACTCAAAAATGTTGAAATAGTGTTATTCATTACTATAATCCACATGTTTCTAAAATTAAGTAATTTAGAATTGTGATGAAGCACCAGAGCTACTTACATTAAATGCCAAAAAAGATTTTAACTGGATTGTTGATATCTCCTTATCCAAGTGAAGAAGAAGAGGAAAAATAAGATGCATTAGATCAATCTTCAGTTCTTATTTATACCTGTGTCATTTCAGGTGTAACGCCAATTCTCGGTTTTGCTTAAGAAGCCAGCCTCACCCCGGTCAATCTGACTTCTTGTCCTCCCCATCCACCCCCCCACACACACACATACACACACACACTTATGAGCAAGGAGAACTTACAGGTTACCATGGAAGTTTTTGTAAACTAATATTGCCTCAATAACTACTGAAAGGATCAGCAGTTGTGCTCATGATTTATGGGTATGGCAGATCGCTATCAATACAGAAGGTGATTTGAGTAATTCTGAAGTACAAAAGTGAACGAAGGAGCTTGCCTTGAAAACACTGTCTTCATCCCAACCTTTAGTCATGAAGGGACATGTAATTATTCCATGTAAGGTTTGTGTTAGTTACATACAGTCACATTAATGTTATCTTGTCATCACTAACCTGTTCAAGTATTCTGTTTTTAAAACATTAGCTCAAAATGCAAAACATAACTTTGAGCTTTAAAAGAAAGTTCAAATCTGCATATCTGATATATTTGTATGAATATGATATATGATATATAACTGTGGGGAAAAGATTTTCCCTTCTAAACCCCTTCAATGAGAATTTTTATATAGGCACCAAATAGTGTATGTTTTATACACTAATTTTAAAAAATCAGTTTCTGAGTTGTCCTTTCTTGATTACAGTTGTCCAATTTTTGGACACAAAAGTTTCTAAAGTAATGAAAAAGGATTACTAAGTGGAAATATTTCAGGAGTTCAGAAACTATAAGCTTGACAGAGTCATAGCCTTGAATTTCCAAGTTTACAAGAAAATTTATTGTACTCACATGTTGTGGCAGTGAAATGTGGTGTGTGGCAGTAAATCAAGAAACAGAGACAGGGAGCAGCAACACCTACAGTTCTATGATCCAGTGTAAAATAAGAAAACAAAAAAGACAAGGAAGAAAAAAGTTCCAGGAGGGAAACTGCAATAAAAAAGCACCTGTTTAAGCTATTATTTTTCCAGTCTCTCATCTTGAACTCTTAAACAACCATCTTTCTCTTTTTTAAAATTGCTTATAACTTCAAAAGAAGGAAAATAAAAATTACCAGTGAATTCACTGGAAACTTACTTTACAGCTTTGTACATCTGAGACATTGCAAATCAAAAAGAAAATTGAATACCTTACATAAATACAGGCTCTAGCAGTTACAAAGGTAACATGCATGTAGTTGGTCAGAGGGACAGGGAAGGCATTATAATTTTGTGGAATGCAGTATGTGAATGTGTGTAAACAGAAAACCATAATTTCCAAAGGAAATGATCAGTGTGACAGTCGCCTGTGGAATCACTGCCTGTTCTTCATACTGCCTTTCCTGTGGCAAAGTATGAAAGCATTTCAAATATCCAAGAAACTTCACTCAGAACATTTCAAAATACATATTGTTAGTTAAATAAAATTTTGCAGTTTTACAAGTACTGATGTTTTTACTAGGATAGCTCTCAACTCTTTGTCTTAGTTTTCTAACTACTATTATCTGGAGTAGCATCCTCAAACTACCCATGACATCGTCATGTATGAAATACACAACAAGAACAAATAATTATAGACTGTTCTTAATGACATATACTAAATCAGAAATCAAGTGAGGTACTGAGAAACACTGAGCAAAAGAGGAAGAAGAAACAGAATAAAATATATATATATATGATATTCACATTAGCAAATTAATCTGACTTCATTTATGAAGTCTTCTAAATTGGATATGCATCTAGTGTGCAAACAATATATTTCTCCTAGTACATAGTAAAAGCAACAAAGCAAGATTATTAGTGATAATAACCAAAAGAATCAACATATAGGTTCACATATTCTTTGTATATCATGACTAGGTCCAAGATATAAAACAAAAACCCAGGTGGTAAATGATAAATTGACTTATATAATAACATAATCCTTCAGACTTTTATGATTCTAACTTAAGAGATCACCTTTCTTCTTTTATTTCCTTAATACTGCACCTGCTATGCTATTTTGCTACATTCATCCACGCATGAGCTCCTTTATTGGGTATGTTTATGTTTTGAGAAAAGACTCAACAACGGGTGTTTAACCAACAATAGCAGAGCCCTAATCACAACCCCAGCAAACACATAATGAATTCAACTAAGTCTGAACTGTGCCAACTAGATTGTTATGCTGACCCTGTGGGACAATTTATCATGTTTCAAAACAACTATTAGTAGCATATGCAGACAAAATGTATGATGGCTTCAATTTTTAATTTGAACTCTGCAGCTGGTTCTGTTTTTTACCTACCATCTGCTAACCCTTAGTTCTTCTTACTCAAACAGAAATAGTTTAGGTAATCATAACTCCCACAAACCACCTTCATGATTTATGAAAGACAGCCTTTCTAACTGCCAAGATTTGTTCCTAAAATATTCACAAAAGATTATGCTATCCACTGGAAAATGTGACAAAAGCAAGGAGATGAATACGCATGCTCAGCATCCTCTGTCCATCTGGATAATGCTCCACGAATAAATGTTTGTTATCAAATGCTAATAGTGAATTGGGTTATGTTATCCATCCAAACATTCAAACAAATTCAAGATGTAACACAGGCTGATGGTTCAGTCATACTTCCTAGCCTCACCCAATGCTGGTCTTCCCAAGTCTTTAGAATAGTGACAATATTTTTACAGATGACAAGACAAAAACTGACTGCTGAAGACCATCCATCAGATTTTCTTGATGCCCTAAAGTTGATATTTGATGAAGTTCATTTAGTAGTGATAAACAAGATAGACATGATTTTGCTGTTGTCAACAAATCTTCAGACAAGTAGCCTTGAAGACTGGTCTACATTGAAATATTTGTCATCTGCTTCTCATAATGAGGCTTCCAGTAATTATGCAATCTTGGAACACCACTAAAGAAATTCAGGAGCCATTACAATCTACAGGAATGTAATCTAGCTTATTGTAATCCATGTGAAACCTAAAGCAATGGAAACTTAAGTATTGGGGCAAATCACTAGGAATTGACTTTGTGATCAGACTCAAAAGTATACCACCTGGATTAAGTGAGAATAGAGACTCATATCTGTATGTTTACAAGGTAAAGTCATATTATAAAAATGTATTTTTTACTTGGATAATTTTTAGTATCATGTAAGTTCTATTTTTAAAATTATTTAAAAGGTTTGGGCTGTTGTATAATGAAATTTAGCTGTTTTTACACCCCATTTCTCTCTCAGCCACCTCTCTTCCCCTGGAGCTCTTCTTCTCAACATGCCTCACTCCTAGTTTAATGTCTTGTCTTAGTGTGTGTCCCACTGAGTACAATTAGAATTGCTTATTAAAGCACTGGGGGAGAAAGGGCATCAGCATCACTGGCCCAATCTTGTGCAACTCTTGTACATATAACCCTTTAGGCCAATATAACGAGAGAGGTAATTTTCATAGGTGGCAGTATTTCCTGGGACTGACATGTTTGTTTTTTTGCTTTCTTTTACTTTCACTAGAACGTAAACTCTGGAAAGCTATTAAATTTTGTCTTTCATCTTTATGTATCTCTAGTAAGTACCCAACGTGTGTGTGTGTGTGTGTGTGTGTGTGTGTGTGTGTGTGTGTGTGTGTGTGTGTGTTTGGAATGAGTGATTGAATAAACCTAGAACATGGAGTCGCAGTCTGTACAGGAAAACCTAAGGTGTACACTTCTTAATACCAGGCATAGAACTGAGAACAAAAGACCGGTACATAAATGCTAGTACATTGTCATTGCATATCTGTAGTCTGACAGCATCAACAGCACATCAGTGATATGTCATCCATGTCTGTTTCTCCACCTTAAACCAAAGACCCATCCTGATTCCCTGTTACATTAACGCTAATATTAAAAGTTAATCCTTGAACAATGGATAGTCATTTGACATCTTTGGCTTTTAGCTAAGAGTTTACAGATGTCTTAAAGGAGAGTTTGTGTGATTTGTGAACGATGGTTTAATATGACATCTCCATCATTAATTGCTTCACTCATAATATGAAGGGAACCCCTAACACTGTCATGACTTCAATATAAAAGACTGAAGTCCTAAGACCTGAAGATTCCAATGACAGAATAAAAATGCAGAGCTTAGGAAACAGTGACAGAATTGCTGATGCAGTTTTTTAAAGGTGCACAGGTGTGTATGTAGTGTGTCTTGATCATATCTATCCCAGACTCCCCCTACTACACCCACCAAGACATTTTATAGCTAATCTTTTAAATTCATGTTATACCCATAAGAATGTTTTAAATAATAACACTTTTGAAAAGATGCACATATATAGAAGATAGTTTTCACACCCAATTGACTACAAGGTTTAAAATAGATAACAAAAGCCACATCTTGCAAGAGAATAACATTAAAAATAATTCAGCTTTCATGGAGCCCATTATAAAACCAAAGCAGGACTTTCTGCACTTCAAGAATTCTGTTCACATACTGATGTGTGTTATTTTCACTGGCAAGATTAAGCTATTACTGTCAATAAAATTGACAATCAACTCAATTCTGTTTTCTGACAGCTGCAGATTGTTTTACAATTAAGGCATAAAAAGTAGGATGAGGTAGATATGTCATCTTATTCTCTACAAAAAGGCCAAAAGGATTCTTTTCTGTCTTCTTTATAAGGACCAATGGCAGTGTCTAAGCAGAGACAATCACTAGGTATAACAATAGCATTACAGTGTGCTTCTGTTTATCTATTCCACATAGCCAATTCATAAAAACATATCACATGACATCATTCAAAATTTCTTAATGAGGCAGACCTTTCTAATAGTAAGGTCTTAAGTTTCCATTCTTGAAGTTTTCTATAGCACTATATTAAAACAAAGCAAAACAAAGGTGTTCATCAAATCTGTACATTTGATATGAATAGATCTTTCTGTGTTGTGTCGTTGCATTTCACAGCTCTGTGAGTAGATTAACAGCCTCGTTGCATGAATTACAAATTTTGCAGATAGGGATGTCTGAAGACCTGAGCTCTTTTGGCTTTCTCCAGCAGTCTTGCTGAACTTTCAAGTTGCTCAATTCTCAACAATACACTTTGACCCTCCATATTGTTGTACTGATAATTCAATCAACTCTCTGAATTGAGTATTCCCAAATGCAAAACAAAAAATGAACAATCTAATTCACAAATGACAACAGCAATGACATGAAAAATAAGTGTGCTGCATGCTGCAAAGATCATTTCTCCTGAAAACCTGCCGGCTGCACAAGCATGGATGATTAGCCCTGATTTGTATGCAGCCAGCAGCTTGTCTGAACCCTTCAGGTTATGACCATGACATCAGGATACTTTTGATTTTCTTCTTAATTGAAAATCACATGGTAACGATGGCCAAGTTCTGTGTAGCACAATCTCATCATCTCTCAGAGGCAATCAATGACTTCCCAGCTGCCCGTATTAATAGAAGCTCAGCTGAAGAACATTCAGAATAAATCATTATCTCTCCCTTCCCCAACTTTTTCAGCACAGAAGAGATGTGCTTTTTTCCATTTTGTTCTGTTTTGTTTTGTTTTCATTTTAACTATGTCACCTTGGACCTCAAGACAGAATGTACCTTCGTGCTTATTTAACACATGCTTAGAAACTCAAAATAATGCTTCTTTATATGCCAGTCTTGCAGGTAGTAAGAATTGCCTGATGTAAGCTTTGGCACAGAACATCACGAAGATATAAAGGTCATATAAAAAATGATTTTTCAATCAAGAATCTGACTTTGTCTTTCCATTTCTTTTTTCTCTCCCTCATGTCTACAGTGTAGGGGAATTGGAATGTGTAAAATAATAAAAATTCATGATGATTTCCATCATAACTTTCATGTTTTATACAGTGTGGTCAGTTCATTTTGGCTTCTTTTAGATTATTTTGCTTTTAATATCACATGCTGTATATATACCTCAAAGACTCAAAATATTTGATGATAATTATAAAAAAGTTATCCATGATAAATGCCACAGATCCAATTTAATTGGATGATTCTATTCCATCTCTGTTCATATTTTCATAGATAAATGTACATATTAAATATTTAATTGTATTCATTATTTCCTCCTTTTCATTTATTGGGAAAATTTCTAGATTATTAATCTGTAAAATATAGCATTTTAAAATGAAAACTCAATAATTCATTGATTAAGTGTAAAATTTAATACTTGAATAAAAATACAAGTTTTTTTCAACATTAGACTACTGACAATAAACATGATTACCTGTTTTCTAAGAAGGACCGAAGCACCCACTCTATGGTCTTCCTTCTTCTTGAGCTTCATGTGGCCTGTGAATTGTATCTTGGCTATTCAGAGCTTTTTGGCTAATATCCACTTATCTGTGAGTGTATACCATGTGTGTTCTTTTGTGATTGGGTTACCCCATTTAGGATGATGTTTTGTAGTTCCATTCGTTTGCCTAAGAATTTCATGAATTCATTGTTAAAAACATTGTGTAAATGTACCACATTTTCTATATCCATTCCTCTGTTGAGGGGCATCTGGGTTGTTTCCAGCTTTTGGCTATTATAAATACGGCTGCTATGAACATAGTGGAGCATATGTCCTTATTATATGTTGGAGCGTCTTCTGGTTATATGCCCAGGAGTGATATAGCTGGGTCCTCAGGTAGTACTATGTCCAACTTTCTGAGGAACCACCAGACTGATTTCCAGAGTAGTTATATGAGCTTGCAATCATACCAACAATGCAGGAGTGTTCCTCTTTGTCCATATCCTTGTCAGCATCTGCTGTTACCTGAGTATTTGATGTTAGGAGTGTGTGTGAGGTGGAATCTCAGTGTTGCTTTGATTTGCATTTCCCTGATGACTAAGGATATTGAAGATTTCTTTAGGTGCTTCTTAGCCATTTGATATTCCTCAGTTGAAAATTCCTTGTTTAGCTCTGTACCCCATTTTTTAATAGGGTTATTTGATTCTCTGAAGTCTTAACTTCTTGAGTTCTTTGTATATATTGGATATTAGCCCTCTATCAGATGTAGGTTTGGTAAAGATCTTTTCCCAATTTAAATTATCTTCCTCTATAGCCTTAAATTTTCATAAACTATGGATACAGCTGCCTATTACCCCCAATTAAATCAAGCCACACACACAAGTTCTCACTGCATAACACAAAACAATATGTAACATCTGTGGTGAGAGAACACAGGGCAGCTTACATTCAAAACTGAGCAATAAATAGTTCTATGTGGGATGAGATATATTCTAAATACTTATGGTAGTAAAATGTACAGGTCTAATAATTTGCATCTAGTAGTCTATATTTTTTGGATCTATTCCCAAATATCATTGTATAACTTAAATACAATTTTAAAATATTTTGTAACTACAATATCAAATTGTTTCTCCCAATATCATATTGATTTTCATTGCCACAAATTATATTATTCATTCATTCATATATTCAACAAATACCTACTAATCACTTTCTCTGTATTAGGCATTATTTTATGCATTAAGGAAAATATAAACAAAAAACATGAATTGTCACATAAATGGTACTCAGTCTCTCTTATGAGGAAAAGTAAGTAAACAGAATTAATAAATAAAATATGAACTATATTAGAATTTTGTAACAGATAAAGTCAAAGCAACAAGCAACTCTGTAAGGGTGGAATCTTTCCCAGCTTTGGTCAGTAGGGAAGCCCTCCGTTAGATAACTCTCACTCTGGTCTTACCCATGATTACTTTAACAATGTCACTGCGTTACTTACTCTAGATAGGTTAACAAGAGATTCAGAACTGGTCAATAATTTAGCAGTGAAGTGACTTTTTATGACCTTGGTACAATCAGCCTTATTGGAATAGCAAAAGTCAGAGCTGAAATCAGGCTTAAGTGCCAAAGATCTCACTATATCTGCAGCATTGAGTACTTGAGAGAGTAGAAAAATTTACACCTAGAAGAGAACATAAGAAAGTGACCAAAGGTGAAAGTCAAAACTCACAGCAATTTGGTCATTCCTTAAATTTTTCTCATGTGACATAGCTATACTGTCAGGACATTTGTTTACTTTTATGCATTAATAACTAACAAATATGTACTTATTTATATATAAATATACTTAAATTTATATATGTTTAAATAAATACATATCTGATAATTTTACATAACTTGATATTCATAAAACTTGATAATTATATATATCCTACATATGCATAAAACACATATATGATTTGTGTCTAAAATAAAATCTATACTCTACAACTGAAAGAAAAAGTAATATCTGTAATTTATTTTTTGATTTAATAAAATTTTATTTTTCCCAATGAAGAGTTGATTTAACATGTTCTGTGCTTTGAAAGCACCCTGATTTGTCCTTTGCTAAGTAGCTGCTGAAGGTCTTGAATGTTAGTCTCTCATAGACCACAGCTGGAATAATAAATCAGCTTATATTTGGCAACTTCTTTACAGAGTATGCCATATGTAGCTTTGACAAACATTACTAAATGTTAATCTTGCTCTAAACTTTGCCTTTGGACCACAACCACCACCACCTCCTCTTCCTCCTCCTCTTCCTCCTCCTCCTCCTCCTTCTCCTCCTTTTAACAGCCTTCCTAAGAAGTTGCACAAAAAATATTTTTAATAGAATAATTTTTATCTTCATCCATTTTTTGAAAAAGGTATATATGTTCTTCTCTTTTGCAAATATTTATCAGTGAGTACATATCATGTTCTGTTCTTTTGTGACTGAGTTACCTCGCTCAGGATGATATTTTCAAGTTCCATCCATTTGTCTGCAAATTTCATTAAGTCATTATTTTTAATAGCTGAGTAGTACTCTATTGTATAAATATACCACATTTTCTGTATCCATTGCTCTGATGAAGGACATCTGGATTGTTTCCAGCTTCTGGCTATTATAAATATGGTTGCTAGGAACATAATAGAGCATGTGTCTTTATTACATGTTGGAGCATCTTCTGGGTATATGCCCAGGAGAGGTATAGCTGGGCCCTCAGGTAGTATTATGTCCATTTTTCTGAGGGTCCACCAAACTGATTTCCAGAGTGGATATACCAGCTTGCAATTCCACCAACAATGAAAGAGTGTTCCTCTTTCTCCACATCCTCGCTAGCATCTGCTGTCACCTGAGTTTTGATCTTAACTATTCTGACTGGTGTGAGGTGGAATCTCAGGGTATTTGATTTGCATTTCCCTGATGACTAAGGATGTTGAGCATTTCTTTAGGTGCCTCTCCGCCCTGCGAATTTCCTCAGTTGAGAATTCTCTGTTTAGCTCTGTTCCCCATTTTTTGATAGGGTTATTTGGTTTTCTGGAGTCTAACTTTTTGAGTTCTTTGTATATGTTGGATATTAGCCCTCTATTGGACATAGGATTGGTAAAGATCTTTTCCAAATCCGTTGGTTGTCGTTTTGTCCTATTGACAGTGTCCTTTGCCTTACAGAAGCTTTGCAATTTCGTGAGGTCTCATTTGTCGATTCTTGATCTTAGAGCATAAGCCATTGGTGTTCTGTTTAGAAACATTCCCCCTGTACCCAGGTATTCGAGACTTTTCCCCAATTTCTCTTCTATTAGATTCAGTATATCTGGTTTTATGTAGAGGTCCTTGATCCACTTGGACTTGAGCTTTGTACAGGGAGATAGGAATGGATCAATTCACATTCTTCTACATGTAGACCACCAGTTGAACCAGCACTATTTGTTGTTGTTGTTACCATTGAAGCCCAGCCTTAATCCATAGTGATCTGATAGGAGGCAAGGGATTATTTCAATCTTCTTGTATCTGTTGAGGTTTGTTTTGTGACCGATTATATGGTCAATTTTGGAGAAGGTACCATGAGATGCTGAGAAGAAGGTATGTCCTTTTGATTTGGATGAAATGTTCTATAGATATCTGTTAAAACCATTTGGTTCATTACATCTCTTAGTTTCACTGTGTCTCTGTTTAGTTTGTGTTTCCAAGATCTGTCCATTGATGAGAGCTGGGTTCAGAAATGAGAGTTCTTCTTGGTAGATTTTTCCTTTGATGAGGATGAAGTGTCCTTCCTTATCTTTTTTAATAATTTTTGGGTGAAAGTCGATTTTATCTGATATTAAAATGGCTACTCCAGCCTGTTTCTTGGGATCATTTGCCTGGAAAATTGTTTTCCAGCCCTTTATTCTGAGGTAGTGTTTGTCTTTATCATGGAGATGTGTTTCTTGAATGCAGCAAAATACTGGGTCCTCTTTATGGATCCAATCTGACAG
>CM052700.1:121087373-121101884 GCA_028551405.1 Uromys caudimaculatus | reverse complement strand
AATTGAGTCCATTGATGTTAAGAGATATTAAGGAATAGTGATTGTTGGTTCCTGTTATTTTCTATGTTATTTTTACTTTCATGTGGTTCTCTTCTTTTGAGTTTGTTGAAAGATTACTTTCTTGCTTTTTCTAGGGTGTAGTTTCCCTCTTTGAGTTGACATTTACTATCCATTATCCTTTGTAGGGCTGGGTTTGTGGAAACATATTGTGTAAATTTGGTTTTGTCATAGAATATTTTGGTTTCGCCATCTATGGTAATTGAGAGTTTTGCTGGGTATAGCAGCCTGAGTTGGCAATTGTGTTCTCTTAGGGTCTGTATGAGTTTTGTCTAGGATCTTTTAGCTTTCATAGTCTCTGGTGAGAAGTCAGGTGTAATTCTGTTAGGTCTGCCTTTATATGTTACTTAACCTTTTTCCCTTATTGCTTTTAATATTCTTTCCTTGTTTTGTGTGTTTGGTGTTTTCACTATAATGTGACGGGACAAATTTCTTTGGAGTTCCGTAGGCTTCTTGTATATTTATGTTCATTTCTTTCTTTGGGTTAGGGAAGTTTTCTTCTATAACTTTTTTGAAGATATTTGATGGTCCTTTAAGTTGGGAATCTTCACTCTCTTCTATACCTATTATCCTTAGGTTCTCTCTTCTCATTTTGTCCTGAATTTCATGGATGTTTTGGGTTAGGCTCTTTTTGCATTTTGCATGTTCTTTTACTATTGTGTCAATGTTGTCTATGGTATCTTCTGCTCCTGAGATTCTCTCTTCTATTTCTTGTATTCTGTTGGTAATGCTTGCATCAATGACTCCTGATCTCTTTCCTACTTTTTCTAACTCCAGGATTGTCTCTTTTTGTGATTTCTTTATTGTTTCTGTTTCTATTTTTAACTCCTGGATAGTTTTGTTCATTTCCTTTGTCTGTTTGATTATGTTTTCCTGTAATTCTTTAATGGACTTCTGTGTTTTCTCTTTAAGGGATTCTAGTTGTTTACCTCTGTTCTCTTGTATTTCTTTAAGGGTGTTAATTTCTTTCTTAAAGTCTTCTATCATCATCATGAGAACTGATTTTAAATCTGAGTCTTGCTTTTCTGGTGTGTTGTGGTATCCAGGGTTTGCTTTGGTGGGAGTGCTGGGTTCTGATGTTGCAAAGTAGCCTTGGTTTCTGTTCCTTAGGTTCTTGCCCTTGCCTTTTGTTATCTTGTTAACTCTGATGTTAGCTGATCTTACTCTGTCTGCCTGTGGCTTGTCCCTCCTGCAGGCCTCTGTATCAATACTCCTTGAAGACCAGCTCTCTCTGAGAGGTATTTGGATTGGAGAACTGTGGCACATGGTCAGCACTGGGGTGCAGACAGAAATCAGAAGGATCTTGTCCCCAGCTGTCCCTTAGTTCCTGTGTCCTGATGGCTCTGCAAGGGTCCCTCTTGATCCAGTGAGTTTGAACAGAAGTGGTGGTTTTGCCTATGCTCTAAGGTGTGTCAACACTCCTGGGATACCAGCTCTCTCCTGGAGCCCTGTGGCCCAGGCTGAAGTCCCCAGGTCTCGGTGAGTAGTGGTGCTTGTCTTATCCCCACTCACAGCTTTTCCATGTTCCTGGGAGGGTAACTTTCTTCCGGAGCTACTTGACTATGGAACCCTGGTGGCTCAGGCACAGGTCTCCCGCCAAAGATGGAAACCGGAAGGTTCCTGTCCCTGACTTTTTCTCCTCAGTCTCTGTGTCCTGAGGGCCTGGGAGGCTAGCTTTCTCCTGGTGCTACTTGACTATGGAGCCCTGTGGCCCAAGCTGAGGTCTCCTGCCAGAGATGGAAACTGGAAGGTTCCTATGCCTGACTACCTCAGTCCCTGTGTCCCGCTATTCCAGGCGGGTCCCAATGAGCAGTGGTGCTCATCTTAACCCCACTCACAGCTTTTCCATGCTCCTGGGAGGGTAACTTTCTCCTGGTGCTGCTTGGCTATGGAACCCTGGTGGCCCGTGCAGTGGTCTCGTACCACAGATCTAAGCCCCACTTCTTAATCTTCCAAACAGTGCAACTGGCTGGAACTAATGTTCACATACAAAACCCTAAGGGAGGGTGTACTTCATATTCAAACCACAGCAGGTAATATAGATGGGTCATATAGTAGCTTTAGTGTGTTGAAGAATGTTCATGCTGGATTCAATAGCATCTGGACTAATTCATGTACTCACCAGTAGTGTATAGGAATACATTTGGCCCATATCCTAACCAGCATTTTTAAATTTTATTTTCTTAATTATAGTCATTCTGATGGATTCCCAATGCATTGCTTTTCTCTGGTGGCTAAAGCTGTTGAATATTTTTTCATGGGATTCTTGCCCATTACATACTTTCTTTTTATCTTAGAAATTTGTTTATCTCAAGAATACATGTATTGATTTTGTTTGGATTATGGGTACATAGTGTTTGAATAGTTAGATATTCTAGTTAATATGTATAACTAAGACAGATTTTCTCCCATTCTGTTGGCTTCTCTTCACTTTTATTTTTTTCTCTTTGGGGACAGAAGTTATCTTCTTGTGTCTCCATCTGTCAATTCTTGGTTTATGTCCTGAACCATTGGAGTCCTTTGCAGAAAATTCCTGTTGATCTTGTGTCATTAAGTATAGTTATTATGGAATTAATGTATGTATGTTGTCTTCTTAGAAGTGAAATATTTTATTAAATTATTTATTAACTAGTTGGATACCTGTCTAACATTTCTAACTATTCCAAAAAAAAAAAAAAAAAAAAAGAATGAATACAGAAGAAAAATAAAGCAAATTCACTAAGGACAAAATCTTTAGATAATGACTATTTTATAATATGCTTTCATTTTATAACAACACTCTTGCTTTTTATAATAATATCATTTGGATAATTTTATACATCAGGATTTTCATTTATAAAGCATATCTCTGGTTTCCTCCAAAGACCACCAGTAAGCTTCCAGAAAATTAATATGATCTATATTAACCGAACCGTAATCATGACAGAGGCTTGGAAGTGGCCATATGGTGTTTAGTGTGGAAGGCATAGACTGTTTTGCCAAGGTGGTCGCTCCAGGACAGCAAGTGAGAACTGAGCAAATCTTGTCTGACATAGATAATTTATTTACTGCTTTTATTTTATGTTTCCATATGTGAATATGTATCATTTTCTTAAAATGACACATAGTGCCTACTCTACTTGATTTTGTATAAAGATAAAATAAACTCCTCTTCTACATAAAGTATTATATGAGACTCACCACCAAATAAATTCCACTAAGTGCTGAAATGAAAAACATTAGAAATTTCAGTCATATTACAGTGAGGCACACAATCAGTGAGTAGCAAACTGTTCTTTCTTTCTGGAGCAGAAAAAAATGTTCTTGAGATCCAAAGAGTAAAAAATACTTAACCTAAGCACTATATTGCAGAGTATATATTAGAAACTACAGAAATTAAGGAAGGCATCATCGGATAAAGCAAAAGTGAAGAGAACATTGTAGAGTCAATTTATCAGAGAAAAGAGCGCTAAAAGAAAACAGACTACACATCTCCACAGTTCCCTGAGTAAAACATGACAGGACAATGGGTAGGAATTGAGCTTAGGTGAGACACAGCAAGGGATGCCCAAACATGTGCCACGAAGTAAAGCTAAAGTTAGGTCCAGGTGTTCCAGGGATGTGTGGCTTGGTTCATGGAAAAATTCTGTCATGGGTAAATCATGAAAATTTTCAGAAAATATTCAGAAAATGATATTTTATAAGTAAATGATATAGAATGGGTGAGAGATAGCTTAATGTAGAAGAGTAATTTCTGAACAAGTATGATGACGTTCAAATCCTAACACCCATGCACATATGAACCCTGCTTTGTTTATAATGTACTTATAACACTAAGGATTTCTGGGATTGCTGGTGACTAAACTAGTTCTTTTCTAAAGAAAAGAGCTGATTTTAGGTGAGTCATCTGGAAATTGATAGATATGGTGCCCAAAAACCTCCACGGACCACAAAATACTTACACATATGTGTTCACTTGTGTATGCTTTATATAATTGTACACACATATAGCTCATTCAACATACACGTATGCGTGTATATATGTATGCATGCATATATTCCACTGTGCACACTACATTTTGCAGTCAAACGTCTGGAAGATAATGCATTCAACTAATTCTTTGTCCTTGAGAGTTTCAAATCCACAAAAACATGCTTCATTCAGATAATTAGCTCTGTGTAAATAACTACTAAACTGATGAAAAAGAGAGAATAAGACCATAAGCTGAGAAAAATATAGCCTCTCATTTTGGTGCTAAAGTCAATATTGTAAAAGGAAGTTTTAAATTTCACCCAAATTACTCAACCATTCTTCCCCATATTGTCTAGCCTTAAAAGTCATCTGTTAATTCAGCCTAAAATGTCTTTATTTCAGTTAATGTAACACAGGCCTTGTCACAGTATGCAGTTACCAAAAATAGTTATTATGTCTTTGGGCAAAAAATAGGCAGACAGCATTGGCGAGAAGAGCATGTGAAAGCTTAGCTCCCCTATGGAGGTAGAGATTATATGTCTGGCTCCCTAAATACTAGAAGCAATATTGGATTAAAAGTGTGCCATTGAAAGACTCCCAAATGCAGCTGGGTGCACTCCAAGATTCCTATATCCCAAATATACCTAATTCCCAGGAGGGAGTGAGGAGAGAGATGGGAAAATGTTTTATTTTTTTACTACTCAATATTGCAGAAGGTATCTTTTGTGACTAGATGACACAAAGAAATGAAGTGTTTTTTCCAGAGTTACAATTTTGACAGTGTTCTCTGACCTTGGGAAAAATGTCTGGCTCAACAAAACCATCAATAAAAATCTCTTACACTTAGTTTTGAAGGTTTGTTTAATTGGCAAAGTGCCCTTAGACACTACATTAAAAGCCCTAGACAAGTGTGATGTCTTTTCCATTAACTCCAAGTTTAAAGAACAGTGAAAGAGTCATATAAGATCTCTGTCCAGACTCTGTCAATCACGGAAGAGATAGGCGATGTGTGGGTTAACGTGAGTCAGGGAATACAGAAGAGAAAGGAGTCTACAGAAAGTATTTAAAGACATATTCTTTTTAAATGTACATGAAAAGGGGGTGAAGAATGTGAGGATATACATAAATATACTGTAGGTGGAACAGGCAGTTCCCAGAAAAAGAGGTAACATTTACAAATGTTTAACTTAAAATAATTTTATATTAAATTGTAATTATGGATACAAGACATTCATCTGTTTTTAAATTAGCATATGAAGTAGTGGGTTTCAATACGGCATTTCATACAAATTTTGTTCCCATCCATCAACCTTATCAATCGTTCTGCTTTCTATACCTGACTCCATGCTTCTCTTCTCCTTATGTGACATCCCCCTTAATCTTGGGGTTGCATATAGTGTATTAATCTTTCTTTTATATCCATCTCCCTTTCTTTATGACCTTTCTCTTTTCATATTCGCCCTTTTTGTTTCATGATGTCCCACCCCCCAAAATATCTATTTATGTAGAAAAATTCTCTGTGTATAAGAGAAAATATTTGGTGTTTGTCCTTCTAATCTACTTTTATTTAGCATAAACACTTCCAGTTTCACTCATGTTTCTTCAAATGGCATTGTTTTAATATTTGTGGCTAGATACTATTCCACTGTTGTATATATACCACATTTCCTTTATCTACTCATGTGTTGATTGGCATCTAGACTGGTTCCATTTCTTAGCTATTGTTAAAAGCTAAGAAATTGTTAAAATGAACATGACTATGTGAGTATTTCTTGGATAAAATCTCTAGTCCTTTGGGTATTCACCATGAGTGGTGTAACTAAGTCACGTGGCAGGTCGCGTTATTTTTGGAGGAAGTTTCATAATGATTTTCATAATGATTGTGACAGCTAACACTCCCTTCCATAGTGAAGTATTCCTCTTCTCCCACATCCGTACTACAAGTTATTTGTTTCCTTGATGATAGCCATTCCAGCTAGGTGTTATTAAATATCAAACCAGTTTTAATATATATTTCCTGAAGAAGGATATTAATCAAAGTTCTTAAAGGAACAGAACTGATAAATAAAATTTACATGTGTAAACATATATAGAGTTTACTAGGCTGATTTACAGGATGTAGTCCAGGTAGTCCAACAATGGTTGTCTCACAAAAGAAAGGCTGAGATTCCAAGCATCACTCAGTCCACATGGTTAGATAACTTTTCAGTTCCAATATGATGCCGCAGTCCTGGATGATTCCTGGAGAGCTACTGATCTTTAGTATATGTTGGAGTACTGAAGAAGCTAGGTTTATTACCAGGTGAATCAACAGGATAAATAACTAGTGAGAGGGGGGACTAGCAGACAAAATGGTAAAGCTTTTCTTCCATATCCCTCTATGTGCCTTGCTAATAGAAGATGTGTACCCAGTTTAGGGTAGGTCTTTTTTCCAATAATGTGATAAAGAATATCCCTCATAAGAGTTCCAAGCAACTTGGCTTTTAGTTAAGTCCAGATAATGTCAATTTGACAAGCAAGATTAACCATAGAGTACAATTTTATAAATATTGACTCTTCCTATTTTTTCTTAAGTGGAATTTTTATTTTACTCATTAATCAATTTATTGATTAAAAGATAGTTTGGCGCCTTGTCCAGTCATAATCTGAGATTCTTCCCTCAGCAAAAGATGAAAATGGGATCAGAGATACACAGTCAGATATTATGCAGACAGTCTAAATTGAAGGTGTCCATCAAGTCCCTCTCCTCAGAAATCAGGGAACCCTGTGGATGAGAAGACGAAAAGATTATAGGAGTCAGAGAGGTAGGAGGACACCAGGAGAACATGGCCAGCTGAATCAACTAAGTAGGACTCAAATGAGCAGATGCAAAACCCATGAGACTTGAATATGAGTCTCTGCATATGTGTTATAGCTGTTAGGTGGGCGTTTGTGTGGAACTCCTAGCAGTGGGAGCAGATGTGTCTCTGACTCTTTTTCCTGCTCTTGGGACTCCTTTTCTATTACTGAGTTGTCTTGTCCAGCCTTGATAGGAAAACTTTTGGCTTGTCTTATTGTATCTTGTTTTGTCCTATTTGGCTACCTTCCTTTGGAGTTCTGATCTTTTATAATAGAAAATAGATGGGGAGTGTATCTCACAGAGAGGGGAAATGGAAAGGAATCTGGAAGGAGTGGAGGGAGGGCAAACTCTGGTTGGGATATATTATATGAAAGAAAAATCTATTTTCATCAAAAATAAGATAATAAAAAGAATATTCATTTATTTGTCTTTAATTCTCACAGATTTTTAAAAATTATATACTAGATCAAATAATGGCCTGATGAGTCTTGTTGTCTCATATATGTGTGGTACAACCTCAGCAGAGAGGATGGGGAAAATGGTACCATCCTAAGTGACACTGTGAAGGACAGGAATCTGGAATTTTGGTGTAAAAGAGTTACAAATAACTCTTGCAGTTAGCTAATAACCTTTTCCCAGTGGACTTATGGATCATCATTTCTCCTACATGTAAAATGATGTGGAATATTGAAGCTCCCTCCATTGGAATATAAACTTACAGATCAGTGAGGCAGGTAGCTAGAATCAGAAGAACTGGAGATATCAGTTTACTTAGTAAACTTTTAAACAGAGACTATCTGTAGATGAGTGTTTGCACATCAGTGAGTTCCTAAGTTACTTTTCCTGTTGCTGCAATAACATACTCTCAAAACAGAAACATAAGTGATGAGGAGGTCTAGTATATCTCACAGTTTGAGGTTACAGTCCATCATTGTGTAAAAGTCACAGCAGCAAGAAGGTAAAGCAGCTGCTAACATTGAATCCCAAATTAAGAAGCAGATGGCAATCAATGCTTTCACCCAGCTTGCTTTATTCTTTTTATATAATCTAGAACCCCATTTTAGGGAGTGGCACCTACTACCTTTCAAATGCATCTTCCTTGCTCAATTAACATGATCAACATAATTTCCTAAAATTATACTAAAAGAACACATAATCCTTCACACATGTGCCTGGAGGTTTATCTCTTAGACAATTCCAGGACTTAGAAAGTTGGCAAAGAACACTAAACTTCACAGTTAATGTAATAGATCTAGTTTTGCTCTTTCACCCAAGAAAGTTTAAAATAAAAATGGTCTAAAGACAGTGATCTATCACTCTGACCCTCTAGGAGCAATTTCATTTTAAAAGTTAAGCAAAACTTACTATAAACCAAAGTATAAGTAAGTAGTTATGAATCAATTATATAAGCAAGTGTATTTATAAATGTTGATAATAAAATAAACTCTTTCATAAGAATTCAAAATAATCAATAAAGGTACTTTGTAGTCAAGCAGCCTACCTACCACCCTTAGGTAGAGGTTATAGTTTATCATTTACTTTAAAAAGACACATAAGAAATGATAGAAAAAAGATCAAGTTACAGCGGTGTTGCCTGACAACAAGCCTCCTCCAGGTGGTCAAGGTGATGACATATATCATCATTTGCTCATGATATAATACAATGGAAATCACTTATACCCCTTGTAGAACTCCTTGTACCTTATAATTCTAGGCACATCAAGAGAAAACAAGTTAAACTGTAAGACTGAGACATGCTACAAAATGTATTACCAATACTCTCAATGTTATGAAGGTCATCAGAAACAGGAAGTGCCTTAAAAATTACCGTAGTGAAGAAGCACCTAATGAGGAAACAAAATGTTATGTTATTTTGCTATTTGAAACCTTAGAATAACAGAAGAACACAAAATATTACTAAGAAGGTATGAATAAATTATGAATTTTAATTAATACTCTTGAATTAGAATTGGTTCATTAATTACAGCAAATGTGTCATGACAATATGTCAATAATAAAAACAACTTTATGTAGACTATGAGAAATTTTGTATACCTTACTTTCTTTGAAAACAAACATTTTTTGCTAAAGAAAACACCCACGTGAATAATTAAACATGGGAAGTTAAAGCTGGTGTCAACATAGAATTTTCACCCCATGTTCTAGTGTCTATGGTGCAGAAAGATATTCTTCAGACTACCAAGAAAGAAAATTAAGCAACAAACACAAAAACTTTGATCTACAATACTTTCCTGCCTGCAAAATATGCTAGAGCAATGGTGTCACAAACCATGTCGAGGTAATCAATTGATGTATGGTTTGACTTAAGGCCCACTCCATGAGGTAAAGTCCACATCTGACACTGCTGGGTGACTTAAAACCTCAAGCTAGATATCCCAGTAGCCCAGAGTTTTAGGGTAAAACCAATGCTACTTATCTAAAAATAAATTAAAAGGTAGAAATAAAAAGATTCCTCTCCCAATGACTTTCTGCTACACTCATAGATCAGTGCCTTATTCAGCCATCATCAGAGAGGCTTCTTCCTACAGTAGATGGGAATAAATACAAAGACTACAAAGACTCACAGCCAGACCTGAGAGAGAGAGAGAGAGAGAGAGAGAGAGAGAGAGAGAGAGAGAGAGAAAGAGACAGAGACAGAAACACACAGACACACAGACACACAGACCGATCTTGGGACACACAACTCTAAATGAGATGTCACCATCAAATTCCTCTCCTCCAGAGCAGGTAACCCCATTGAAGAGAAGACAGGAAGAGTTGGGGAGAGAAAGGGTAAGAAGAGCACTAGGATAATAAGGCCCTGTAAAACAATGGCGCAAAGCTCATATGAACCCCAAAGCAAACACAACACAAAGCAAACAGTAAGCACGGGACCAACATGGATAGACACCAGGTCCTCTACACGTATATTATAGTTTTCAATGAGAAATCTTATTTTTTGATACTATTTCCTCATTTGAAAGATATATTCTTTTCATGCAATGTATCATTATTAGTTTCACCTCCCTCTACTCCCAGAGTCCCTACCTCCCTTTCCATCCAGATCTATTTCCTTTCTGTTTCTCATCTGAACAGAAAAGACTTCTAAGAGATAATAATAAAATATAAGGAAATATAAAACAAAAAACTATCATTTCGGAGTTGAACAAGACAAATCAACAGAAAGAAAAGAGAACCAAGTTAAGTCACAAGAATGAGAGACCCACTCATTCACACATTCAGAAGTGCCATAAAAATGCTAATGAGAGAAGATGCACCTAACCCTCCAGAGAGAGACTTGAAGCCCCAGGGGGTTGGGAGGGCTGGCAAGGTGGAGTACAGTGTGTGTGTGTGTGTGTGTGTGTACATCCTGAAGATGGGAGAGGAGGAATAGGATGAGGAGCTCTTGAAGGACAGATCAGGAGGGAGATAATGATTAGACTGTAAAATAAGATTAAAGATAATTTTTGAAAAAACACAATGATAAATTTCAGTTTATAGTGTATATAGACAATAAATAAACATTGTGGCTCGAGTTTCTGCGGCCTTGTGGGAGAGTCTAAGCCTGGTTCGAGTTTTGAGACTGGTCTCAATCACTTCTGTATCAGGGTGACTCAGCAAGACCTGTTTGGCCCTGCTTCTGCCCCTCTGTTTCTGATGTGAAGCTTTGCCATTGGCCCTGTCAGTTATCGCTTACCCTCTGTCACCCTTCCCTACCTCCTATGTCATCTCTTCCCATACCTAAGTGCCCACCTCCTTGCCTTCTCTATATAAGCAAGGGCCTAGTTTAATAAAGTGAGTTACTGCTTCGACAAGACTCGTGGCCTATCATTCTTCTTTTGGACCATCAACACTCGCCATCCTGCTCAGCCTCAGATGGACCTGGCTGGACAGGGTTCTCTCTTCTAGCCTGGACCTGCTGGCAAGGGAGCCGACACATTACTGCTACGGTTATAACACCACAATCAGCATTCCTCTTTCATCCTCCTTTCCATGTCATATAGCTATAAAATTGGTCAAAATGCATACGTTACTCCACAATTAACATTTTTTCCTCAGCACATCTGAGGTGGGTCTTGGGTCTCCTTAACCTCAGGCTATTTGGCAATTCACATTCCATCTTTTCAACAGATTTGTAGAAGGCAATGAAGTTGAATCTAGACAATCATAAATGTTAAATGGTTTAATCTGATCCATGATCGAGGTTTTTTTTTTAAGAAAATTGTTTGAAAATATATTTATTATATAAGCCAACTCTCTGCATCATAGAGTTTGCTTTCCTAGAAATGATATGTGGCCTCCTAGTTTCCACCAGCTGTTGTCAACAGCAAAGCAAGACAGCATTCTGAAGTTTCCTTTACAGAGACTGGTGCAGTTTTAGTGAAAAGTCTGCTAAGGAATGGAAGCAGATGGCCGTAGTTTCTGCCTACTTGTGGGATATTTGTTGAAAAGTTTGCCAAAGAACTTGGCATATCTAAAACTGGAAAACTTTATTCTGACCTTATGTTTCATTACCTAATAATGCCAAATTCCCTTTGCTTTGACTTTCTGATTTTCTAATTACTCATGTAAAATATAGGCTTATCATGGTCAATGTTCAAGCAGTCAGTCTGATTTTCCTCCTACCTTGCAACCCATATGCTCCAGACATATTGCACTATTAACAATTCACATTAATATAATATTCATAATAATGTTCATTCAAATAATAATAACCATATATCCACTGTTTCAAAGACAACAACGACAGATAAAACTAACTACTTTAAAAGTAAAATGATCCTTTTCTAGGAAGACTCAGATAATACAAAAAGAATGTGTGCTGTTAAGCATCATCATAGCTGGAAGAGAGAAAAGAGAAATGATGTTCATTCATTTGTATACTCATCTAAAGCAAGCAAAACACCATAATGGCTCACTGGGATATTACAATGAACAAACTGTAAGAATTGATCCATATATTGTTGTTTTACCACAGAAAGTATGGTGAAATGTGGCGTTTTACAAATAAACACAGATACAAGTTCCCACACATATGCCTTCACTCTCTCATAATTTAAAATTTGACAAGTACAAAATGAATAGGTAATTCAGAGAAAATGACAATTGGACAAAGATGTGAAACTCTAGCCAGAAGTTGTTGGATAGAAAAGGAGAAAGATAGAGAATCCTACGCATATGAATTATCAAAAGCAAAAAAGTCAAAGACCATTCAGAGAACTGAAAGGCAGTCGCATGATTGTAACACAGTGGTTGTTTGCCTTGTTTTGTTTTGATTTTTATGTTAAAATCAGGCCATAGCTATATATGTAAGAACATATGAATTAACCTAGATGGTATGAAGGAAAATTGCCCACTGGCTTGCTTTTTTCTGGCTTCTCAGCCTTGTTTCTTAAGAATCTCAGGCTCACTCTCTTAGGGATGACACTGCACACATGGTAAAAGTCCTCTGACAACCATCAATAATCAAGAAAATCCCCCCCAGAGAAAGGTTCAGTTAGTGGAAGCAATTCCACGATTAAGATCCCTCTTTCTGGGTGTGTCTTTGTTTAAAATACAGATAACTACCTATGACAACAAGAAAAAGGTATGCGTTTTTGTGTGTGTGTGCGTGTATTTGCACACATACATATATACATACTTGTGTATGTATATGTGTATACATATATGCATGTATAAAAGATATAGATATATATCTTTAAATGTAAACAGCTATTTTTTATTTATTATTTTGTCTTAATTGAGCTTACTGTAAAGATAATAGTTGACTTTGCCCATTGAACTTCCCATATTAGTCTCAAACAAGTCACAAAGTGTAGATGTATGCCATGACCATACGCTACTCTTTAGGAGGAAGCATCCTAGACATTATATATCTTATGTAAATGTGAAAGAGGATAACAGATGTGCATACTTTGCTGTTTGAGGCATTGAGGTTGACAGGGAGTTGTGACTTAGTCCACAGATAGAAATGGACTTAGTAGATATGAACTAATAGTTTTGGGAGAAAAGCAGGAAACAACATAGCCTTTCTTCTGTAGAGCTTATGATCAAATGCAATGCTTCCAGAGAATATGGAGAAGACTCTGTCAGTACAATCTGGGCCTCACATCGCATATGCCACACCTGCGTCTCTGAGAAAACACTCCATCAGACACTTGAAATGATATTTCACTGACATGTTATATCTGTATTTATGATTTTATGAAGTTAATGAAGAAAACTCAAAGATCTTAGATCACATTAATATGGTCAAGTGAGAGGTAATGCAAGTTTATTTTGCAGGAGGAAAGAAGTTAAGAGATATTATTGAGTGTATTAGCATAGTTCAAGAAAGATAAGGTAAAATCAAGAAAGATCTAAACTTACCAACATTGGGGAAATGTGAATAAAATTATGAAAGCTGCTCAGGCTACAAATTAAAAGGATTTATTAATGGCTAGATAGTAGATTGGGATATATGTCAATTATTTCACATGCATCGCAAGCAGCATGCTCATCCAATCTGAACTTCCTGTAGGAGAATCACTAAGACCTATATCCTAGGGCTTAGATCAGGGTCAAAGACTCAGATGTGTACATAGTATCAACTGGGCAATATTTGGAAACAAGGGTAAGGTATAAATACAAAAACTAAAATCAAGTGTAAGAAATCTAAAAGGAAAAAAAAAATGGTCCAAGGGCAAGATCTGGTGGTTAAAAATACCCATTTCTCTTCCAAATACAACTTTCAGTGATCAGAAACAAGCCTAACAGAATAACATGTCATGGACTTCCATATTTTTCTCTAGTAGCAATATATAGAGAAGAAACCAAAAAAAGCAGCCATTTCGTGGGTAAATACATTTTGTAATATTTAATAAAGTTTAAAGGCACTGGACCTAGAAGTCTTAGATATAGACACTTATTAATTGAGTCATTTTGATGCTATTTATGAAAGATGTTCATGTTAATCATGCCATGTATGAAACTCAAGAATTTCTTTATTTAACCAATGCCAGCATAAGCTTTAAATACGCTAACAGACAGGTTCTTTGTTCCCAATTAAAATTTGCCTACAGGAAAGGGCCTACATAGCCAAAAACAGAGAAAAGAAAGCTAATTTGCTAGGATTTGAATCTCTGAGTAGGCTTTTAAAATTCATAGAAAAAAATAACAGTTTAGAAAGCCAAAAATTTTCCTATTAAAATCTGTTTTCAGAGAAAAGAATGAGGCTTGTGTTCCAAAACTTTCATTTGGCATGTCAAATTAAATATCTAAATTTGAAAAGATAAAAAGCTTATTATATAGATAAAAGGTTTAAAGAGCAGCTAAAAGATCATTCTAACAAACATCAGAGTTTGGCCAGGTCTAGAGGAGGAGGAACATCTGAAAGTTGAAAATTGCTGCAGAGATCCCCTCAGTTCTGGCTTCTAATATTAATTGGGTATTTGCAGGTAGAAGAGAGAATCCATGGGAAGTCATATCTGATAAAAACCATGGCAGATGTTCCTATTGACATAAAATTGAAGTACATTCTGAAATCCTCTGCCACACTTAGACAATAAGAAAAATTCTAGTTTTCCCTAACATGTGAGTTACATAGCAGAGGGAGAAGTCACCTTCAGCATCAGCTCCTTTCTATCAAAGTGCTAGCATTTTTCAGACTAAGAAAAATCACAGA
>CM052700.1:121082373-121084873 GCA_028551405.1 Uromys caudimaculatus | reverse complement strand
CACTGAGAGACATGACTTCTCTGATATAGGTATGTGTGAAGGAGTAAAGCAACAATATTTTAAATAATGAGAGTTAATATAAGTTACCAAACTTATATTGATAAGGAAAACTGGATAAGACACTGGTTAACACCTGGTCTTCCGAGATAACTACATTCACATTTCAAAATTATAAATACTAAGGAAGAGAAAAGGATGATATAAATTTAAAAATATTTTATTTAATATTCATGCTTTGATCAAATCCAACCCTTCAAACCCTTCCCTAACTGTTCACTTTACCCTATCAACTTTGTGACCCCGTCATATCTCTGTTTTCAATAGCTACTGAATCAAATTAGTGCTGCCTATATGTGCATAGATTGCTTTTAAACAATGGAAAAAAAAAGAGTGAATTTAGAAAAAATTAAAAATACAAAAGAACATTCAATTTTTAATTAAATAACAAGAAAGGGAATGTGGTAAAAAAAAAAACAATGTGGGTGTGAAAATAAGTTTAAATATATAAATAGTTACAATGAAGTTGGCATATATTATCCAAAATAGAACACTATTCAACAATATTTATTTAACTTTAGAGATACCTTCTGCATCAATAGACAATTAAAATATACAATATTCAATAGCTGAAAGCAAAAGGATGAATTTAAAAAGCATATGCAAAAGCATGGAACAGCTAAACAGCACAAGAAATCTAAGCAAATTTTGAAGTGATCTCTGTACAACCAAGTGTGATGTCTGTACATGAAATATAAATGTTTATAAAGAATAAAGGAAAGATATATTCAAAACATATTCATATATGAAAATTGCAAGTTGTATTCTTATACAGAAAAATCAATAAATACTAATAATTTTTGAAGATCTTTAATATTTAGGAAAGTGAAATTAATAACAAAAATAAAAATCAATTTGGAAATCTTGTCATTATTACTACTTTATTAAAAATAATTCAAGTTAAATTTCAAATGTTCATTTGAGAACAATGACTAGCCTGAGGTGTTATATTTTTAAACAAAATGAAAATGTGAATGATAGTGAATTTTAAAGTTATCATAAGACAATATTATATGTGATAAATATATAGAATTATTTGTCCATTTAATGAAAGAAAGAAAAATTGGAAGAGAAGAAAAAAACTTGAAACAGTTTCTAAAGCATTTTATACTTAGCTCCAAATATTATAGGAGGGTAGATTTGTCATTTCTGTTTTATCCTTTTATTATGTTATACAATTTTCAATTAGCTCTTCCCTTTAAGTTACTAAAATGTACAAACTAGGTCAGTTGCTAAATTCAGTCAATGCAAAGAGCTGATTGGACGATAGTAGGATCATATGGCACACTGCTTTTTAGATAATGTTTTCATTAGCTTTTATTGCTTTGCCATTTCTCTCTCAGTTGTATTATTTGTACTATTATTTTCAAGAATCTGTAATCACCTTTGAAGAGCACCAATACTTAACAAATGCATTCAGATTCATATGCGATATAAACTCCGAAATGTGAATAAAGCATCATCCACTACAATGCAGTATGCTTTGCCACAGTATCTTTTAATCTGTTGCGTGCTCTGATGAAGGGTTTTTAGTAGTGGGGATTTCTGTTGCTGTTTTGCTTTGTCCACAGCAACCTGCTCCTTGCAAACAACTCAGCATATCTTCTTCCTTCAGTATTGTCTAAGAACCATACTGTGCCTTCTTAAATCCTTCTGTAATCTTTCCAGTGGCAAAATTTATTTTCTTCTATTATATAATAATCTGGAGATAAAATCTCCATCATGCACCAAGGCCACTTTAATAAATAGTAGCCGATAGTGAGAAAACGGATCCGTGGCATAGCTGAATCATTGTCAAGAGACTCCTTTGGAAGATGTTATGTTAGTATATAATTTATTATTCTTGCCGCGTGGAAGCCAAAAGATTTTAAAAGATATTTTAAGATGAAATTTCCTGTGTTGTTGAGAAATTAGTGATGAAATCAGGACATTGTTCAGTGATTACATTACACTTTTCCCATGATATACCTGTTTTCCCCCTTGAGCTGGGGTGAGGTGTGAGTTCCTTCATCCTCACTTGTTTCCTGGTTTTTATCCAATAATGTTGTGTGTGGAGCATCAAGGCTTTGAGGCAAAGCTAGGGGACATTTACACACATTGATTTTCCATTTCCTTTTATCAGCATGGAATGAGTGGCATTTTTAATCCCAATTTTATAGCTAAACTCAGGCACAGAAAGTTGTTTAGGTAACCTGTATAAGGCTTTCCTTACTATGTGATGGATAATAGATTAAAATACACAAGTCTCTGGAAATCAGTATGGCGGACCCTCAGAAAAATGGACATAATACTACCTGAGGACCCAGCTATACCTCTCCTGGGTATATACCCAGAAGATGCCCCAACATGTAACAAAGATACATGCTCCACTATGTTCATAGCAGCCATATTTATAATAGCCAGAAGCTGGAAACAACCCAGATGTCCCTCATCAGAGGAATGG
>CM052700.1:121007697-121081873 GCA_028551405.1 Uromys caudimaculatus | reverse complement strand
AGGTGGGAGGAGGAATTCCCTCACAGAGGCGGGGAGGGGGAGGGGACACGGGGTTTCCAAAGAAAAGGGGAATCATCGGAAATGTAAATAAAGTATCAAAAAGAAAAAAAGAAAAAAAAAGAAAAAAAAATACACAAGTCTCCCATTCATACCTTCCTTTACTTGAGTAGAAATTAAACAAAGGGATTCAGAATAGTGTGCCAAATATTATTGAAAAGGGGACAAAACCATGTATTGGAACAAGTTTGGGATATTTATAATTCTCTTTCTGTCTGGATTTTTCTCTGTCTTCCACTGCCCTCCTCTCCCTCCCTTTTCTCCTCTATTTTCCCTTTCCCTCTCTCTCTCCCTCCCTGCCTTTCTTTCTTTCCATGACTCTCCCTTGCTTCCCTTTTCCCCTACCCCCCCAATCCCTTTCCTTCTCCTTAGTGTATTTCTCTTCCCCCATTTCTCCAATGTCTTGCTTACCCCTCGAAGTGCAAACTCAAGTGTGAAGATAATCTGAATAGCATATAGCATTGCATCACACAACCAAAGGTCCACTTGTTATGGGTGAGCTTGATCATTTCTGCTGTGATTCAGTCATCAATTTCGTGATAATGTAGATTGGCCCAGACATCCAGAAGAAGAAGCACTACACAAAAGACATGGTGGCTACATGTCAAATGCTATAAAACAATTGGTTGCTGAAGTTACATATGGGATAAAGAAATGACAATGAATATTTTTTTCTCAAAGCCATGTGGTGGTGGACATTCATCAATATGTTGTCAAAAAATTACAATCACATGACAGAGTGATGTTAACTTATTTCCGTAATGTCATGTAACTATAAAATGAAGGTTACCTGGGAAATTAAGCTCAAAATAAGGTTTTAAAGGTGTAGCAGGGGAAGAAAACCGATAATCCAACCTGACATTCATAAATTTTCTCTCAACCATCCTGAGGTTCGCCACAAACAGGCTAGTTTTCTCCTGATGGTCATGTTGCAGTACATCTCAGCCACACAGTACCTAATAAATTTCACAACTGTGAAGCTACAGTCTTGTTATTGGGAGTCAGTTTCCTCTCTGCCATGCTACCTAGTCGTTCATTGGTTACACATTTTCCATGGGGTCAATACTTGTATGGCTTTTTGGAATTACAATGGTTAAAATCACTTCTAGACCAGAAAATGTATGAATTCTGAAGGATATTTTTCCTTGCTGAGAAGGGAAGCACAAGTTTCAGTCAGTCTCAGCTCTTACTCTCCACACAGTCTTGAAAGTTATTTCATTTCAGAGTTTCCCTGGGAAAAAAAACCCTAACATTCAAAGTTTTTAAGAACCTTAAATTCCAGTAATGAGAACCCAGAGCTGGAGAAGTCAGAGAAAAAATAAAAAAGAGTTTGACAAAACTGAAGTATAACGGAAAAGGAGAAAGCTGGCTCACATCCAAAACTTCAAGGAAGATCTTATATTCCAATTTTTTTAAACTTTATATAAAGCAAACTTCTTGTAGAGATTCTTGATGGTTAAAGAAGTAGCAAGAAGCACTTCAACCTTCTAATTCAACTCATTTTTCCACTTGCCCATCAACAAAGTAAACAGAAAGCTGTGTATTGAAAACTCACTCAATAAATGGTTTTAGTAGCTACTGCTTTGTTTTGAGGAAGAGGGAACTGACCCTAGATCATACAGACAGAGTTATATGTAGGAGAGCTAGCTTTCTGGTTTTAGCATCTCAAGATTGTTGTGCAACAGTCTCAGTAACTCGGGTATAAATCACATTGTATTCTGAACCAATCAGTGGCTTGCTTTAAGAAACATAGATCTTACCAGGCAGTGTTGGTACATGTTTTGATGCCAGATTGGGGAGGCAGAAGTAGGCAGATCTCTGAGTTTTAGGTCAGGAGAGCCAAGGCTACACTGAGAAAACCTGTCTGCAAAGAAAAGAAGAGAGAAAGAATCACACAGACACAGATACTCATACACACACACACACACACACACACACACACACACACACACACACACACACACAGAGAGAGAGAGACAGAGACAGAGACAGAGACAGACAGAGAGAGAGACAGACAGAGAGATCTACTTCCTTAGTTCCCTTTTCCTTCACCATTTCTTGTCTAGATAGGTTTGCTGTTCCTATAAATCACAAAGAAGGTACAGAGATTTTTTTCCAGTCTGCTGTAGATGATTGAGGAGTATATTGTCTTCTAACTGTCATGGACTTCTAGACAGAGTCAAGGACTCAGACCTGGAAATGTATTTCTAGAGTAGAATATTTACCAAACATACATAAGACACTGAGTATGATCGCCAGCAACATGAACGGTAAAAACAGAGAATCAAGAAGTATTTCTTACACCAAAAGAGTGGCCCCTAAGCTAGTTGCCAATAAATTCTGTTGCTTTGCTATATTATTGTCTCTCACATTTCCACTCGATCTGTGTTCTCAGCAAAAGACCACCAGAAGCTTACCAGAGTTCTTGTTTGAGGATATTCTAATAAATACCAGTTATTTCTGCAATTGGCACTAGGACGTCATTCTTCAGTCAGGGATTGTCCCTGCTGCATGTTTTATGACTGTGCTGTGTGCTTCTAATTTTGTGGGGAGCGATTCCAGTGTCCTACTCTTCTGAAATGGAAGATTCAAAAGCTCCAACAGCACAGTGACAATTAACAGACAAGTGAGCATTGCACTGAAATATCATGCCATACTTCATAAATATTTTAGTGTTGTGTGTGTCACCTCTTCTTATATATTATTTAATAACATGAAATGTCACACATATCTCATAAGTATGTACATTTTATACTTGCTAAACATAAATTTAAGAATTTCAATAGGTAAGTAGAAAGTTAACTAGCATAATTTGTTCATTGCACATTAGATTTATATATTAAGCTATACTCTGTGCCTAATAAATATATGCAACTAATATAATAATAATTAAAATATTAAGTTATAATTTGGTTTTATATAATTTATAAAAACTACAGTGATTAGCCCCAAATTAAACACAATTTTAAATATTTTTTACATAGTTAAAAATTTGGAAGTGTTAAATGTATTAATTTTAAAAGACAAAAACAATACATTAAAAAACAGAAAATAGAAATATTTTTCCAAATAATTCTATACTATCCATGAGAAAGATGTATCAATTTCAGTGCTGGAACAATGGATCAGTGCCTAAGAGGTCTGCTCCACAAGCATGAGGACTTGAGTTTAGCACCCAGCCCTTGCCATAATCAGGTGAGACAGTGGTAGATATTAGAGCATCATACATGTCTTGCTGACCAAGGTATTCCTTAGTTCCAAGTTTATTGAGAAACCATAACTCAAAATATGATGGAGAGTGATGAAGGAAGAACCCAATGTAGACATCTGGCATCCAAAGTTATGCACATGCCCAGGTGCCACTGACATATGATTAAAAATTTCCAGATTGAGATCCTTCTTCAGCTTACATGACTGCATTAAAATTTCTAAACACACATTAGCCAGTTTTTCTTGAATACTTGAGAAAATAGAAGCTAAATGTTTAGTTTATGTTCGGTAAATTATCAAATTTTAACAAAATAAATAACAGCTAAATAGAATCCGATAGGTTTTGTTGTCAATTGTGTCCTCCTTTGCTATAGAGTAATTATAACTATGTACATATATATGTATAAATATACACATGACCTCAAATAATTTGACTTTGTTATATAAATAGTCTAATGATAGGAATACAAATATATTTTACATATGCTATGTTCAAACAGAAACTTTGTGTAAACTTACTGTTTTACTTGGTTTATTTCACATAGTAACTAAAACTAATATAATAGTACTATTCATGATCAATTTTCCCTTATTATTTTCATCCTCTATATTTCTTATTCTAATTTTGTCAGAAAGATTTGAGTAGAGTCATATGTATAGTAGTGTGTGTGTGTGTGTGTGTGTGTGTGTGTGTGTGTGTGTGTGTGTGTAAGGAAAGAAAGTGATATCAAGAAATCTTCTGCTAAAGCAATTCATTCTAATCCAGAGACAGATCTAATGAATCACAATTAAATATTTCTCAACCAATTTTTTCTGTTCTGTTTTGTTCTATTTTTCATAAACAACACCAACTTGTCAAATAAAACAGCTTCATATTGCACATTCCATAAAAATATAATATTATAAAATGTATTTCTATACAGAAAAATATGAAGGCTTATTCACTTGGCTTCCTGGATCTCACGAGAGGCTCCTATGAAACACTGAGTTAAGCACACCTCTATATCTCATCAACGCAAAAAGGTATTACATGTTTACAACTAAACAAATTCTACCTCAAGATGTTTTTTCTTTATTTTCTAGTTGGTAAATGGTATCATTTATTAATCAGAAAGTATATCTTTCCAGATGTTAAAAACTTCTAGTACCTTGAAATTTCCAGCATGTAAAAGTCAGAAATAAAGCTCTACTTCGTATAATTTCACCAAATTATGAGACATGTTGTTTGTGTCTTTGTTTATTCATTTCATTTGCTTTTAAAGACATGTCTCAACATATAATCTAGGCTGATCTGGAAATATGCAGGACTTGCTGACTGGCAAGTAGTTATACTTCTTCAGTCTTATACTCAACTGATGGTTTTACAGGCATGCTTTATCATGAATACATGATATATTCTTTTGGTAGCCCAGACAGATTAAGACTCATAGATTTCACTTTTACACTAATTATTATTTTATCATAAAATTTCTGCTTTATTTTCTAGAGTATCTTAATTGAAAGTCCTTCAAAGGTTTAAGAATTCTGTATTGTAATTGATAAGCTGGGATAAATTTGACCACTGCACTTAACAGATGCAAGTTTGGCCCAAAGTGGCATCTGCAGTATTGACATGTAAACAAATTGACTGGAGGCCCAAGAGGATTTAGAGATCTGGTGGGGTGGGAGTGGGGGTGGGTGGGGAAGGTGGGGTGGGGAAATCCTCATGGAGACAGGGGTCAGGGAGAAGGTATGGGATATGGAACAGTCTGAGTGTGGACCTTGAGGGGAATAAAATCTAGTGTAAAATAATAATAATAAAAAAGACCTTAGATGAAAAGAACATACTCTAAGATGTTTTATTTTTTTAAGATAGAATACACAGAAGAGGCTTCATTTTGTTTTTTCATGTGTATGTAATTATACATTATTCTGTGTTTATTTTTTTTAATTGGATGTTTTCTTTGTTACATTTCAAATGTTATCCCCTTTCCCGGTTCCCCTCCCTTGAAACCCTCTATCTCATCCTCCCTCCCCCTGCTTCTATGAGGGTGTTCCCCCACCTATCCACATACTCCTGCCTCCCCACCTTCGAATTCCTCTATACTGGGACATCTAGCCTTCACAGGACCAAGGGCCTTTCCTCCGATTTATGCTAGACAAGGCCATCCTCTGCTACATATGGGGCTGAAGCCATGGGTTCCTCCATGTGTACTCCTTGGTTAGTGGTTTAGTTCCTGAGAACTCTGGGGGGATCTGGTTAGTTGATATTGTTGTTCTTTCTATGGGGTTACAAACCCCTTCAGCTCCTTCAGTCCTTTCTCTAACTCCTCCATTGGGAACCCCTTGCTCAGTTCAATGATTGACTGTGAGCATCTGCCTCTGTATTTGTCAGGCTCTGGCAGAGGCTCTCATGAGACAGCTATATCAGACTCCTTTCAGCAGGCACTTCTTGGCATACACAATAGTGTCTGGGTTTGGTGACTGTATATGGGATGGATCCCCAGGTGGGGCAGTCTCTGGATGGCCTTTCATTCAGTCTCTGCTCCACATTTTGTCTCCGTATTTGCTCCCACGAATATTTTGTTCCCTTTTCTACAAAGGAACAAAGCATCCACACTTTGGTCTTCCTTGTTCTTGAACTTCAGGTGGTCTGTGAATTGTATCTTGGGTATTCCAAGCTTTTGGCCTAATATCCACTTATCAGTGAGTGCATACTATGTGTGCTCTTTTGTGATTGGATTACCTCACTTAGGATAATTTTTTCTAGTTCCATCTGTTTGCATAAAAATTTCACGAATTCATTGTTTTTAATAGCTCCATTAAGTAAATGTATAACATTTTCTGTATCCATTCCTCTGCTGAAGGACATCTGGGTTCTTTCTATCTTCTGGCTATTATAAATAAGGCTGCTATGAACATAGTGGAGAATGTGTCCTTGTTATATGTTGGAGCATCTTTAGGGTATATGCCCAGAAGTGGTATGGCTGGGTTCTCAGGTAATACTATGTCCAATTTTCTGAAGAACCAGAGTGGTTGTATCAGCTTGCAATCCCACCAACAATGGAGGAGTGTTCCTCTTTCTCCACATCCTCACCAGCATCTGCTATCACCTGAGTTTTTGATTTTAGCCATTCTGACTGGTGTGAAGTGGAATCTCAGTTGTTTTTATTTCATTTTCCTGATGACTAAGGATGTTGAACATTTCTTTAGGTGCTTCTCAACCATTCGATATTCCTCAGTTGAGAATTCTTTGTTTAGCTCTGTACCCCATATTTAAATAGGGTTATTTGATTCTCTGAATTCTAATTTCTTGAATTCTTTGTATATATTGGATATTAGCATTCTCTTGGATGTGGGATTGATAAAGGTCTTTTCCAAATCTGCTGGTTGCCGTTTTGTCCTATTGACATTGTCCTTTGCTTACAGAAGCTTTGCAATTTTATGAGGCCCCATTTGTCGATTATTGATCTTAGAGCATAAGCCATTGGTTTTCTGTTCAGGAACTTTTCCCCTGTGTCCATGTGTTCGAGACTTTTTCCTACTTTCTCTTCTATTAGATTCAGTGTATCTGGTTTTATATGGAGGTCCATTTGGACTTGAGCATGTTCAAGGCTCTTCCCTACCTTCTCCTCTATTAGATTCAGAGTATCTAGTTTTATTTGGACGTCCTTGATCCACTTGAACTAGAGTTTTGTACAAGGAGATAAGAATGGGTCTATTTGCATTCTTCCACATGCTGACCTCCATTTGAACCAGGACCATTTTTTGAAAATGCTGTCTTCTTTCCACTGGATTGTTGTCAGGTGTGTGGATTCATTTCTGGGTCTTAAATCCTATTCCATTTATCTTCCTGCCTGTCTCTGTACCAATACCATACAATTTTTGTCACTACTGCTCTACAATACAGCCTGAGGTTAGGGATGCTGATTCTCCCCAGAAATTCTTTCATTGTTGAGAATAGTTTTTGCCATCCTGGGTTTTTTGTTATTCCAAATGAACTTGCAAATTGCTCTTCATAACTCTATGAAGAATTGAGTTGGAATTTTGATGGGGATTGCATTGAATCTGTAAATTGCTTCTCCTCATAAAATTAGAGGTCTCCAATAAATATCAACCAGCATTTGCATATCAAGTAACAGTAAGATTATGTACTTCATCTTCTATTGAGGCTAGTCAAGTCAGCACAGTTAGGGAAAGGAGATCCAAAGGTAAGCAATATAGTCACAGACAGCCCCTGCTCCGACTTACATGAAGACCCAGCTGCACAACAGTTATATACACAGAGTGAAGTTCTGCACTATGCATGTTTTCTGGTTGGCAGTTCAGTCTTTATGACCCATTATGGGCCAAGATTAGTTGGTTCAGTATGTTTTCCTTTGGTAACTATGACCCCTCTGTCTCCTTCTATCCTTCTTCCCCCTCAGAATTCCCCAAGCTCCACACAATGTTTGACTGTGGACCTCTGCATCAATTTCCATCAGTTGTTGAGTGAAGCCTCTCTGATGACAGTTATGCTAGGCTCCTGTCTGTAAGCATAGCAGAATATCATTAATAGTGTCAGAGGTTGTCTCCCTCTCCTGGCATAGGTCTCAAGCTGGGTCAGTCATTGGTTGGCCCTTTCCTTAAATTATCCCATTTTTTACCCCTGCATATTTTATAGGGAAGACATATTATAGGTTTAAGCTTTTATGGCTGGGTTGTTGCTCCAATAACTACATTGTACATCTTGCTTGTTTATAGGGGATGGCTAGTACAGGCTCCATATCTCTCATCGATAGGACTCTAAACAAGGAATCATAGATTCCTGAGAGTTTCCATTGTTGTGTGTTTCTTGCTCATACAAGAGATGTCCCACCAAGACAGCTGTCTATCCCAATACTTTCTCCCTCCATCTTCCCCCCACTTTATCCCTCCTCTTCCCATTTCTACCCCTTCCCCATTCAATGCCCTCCCATCCATCCACCTGTGATGTCTAATTTCCCCTTCACAATGAGATTCAAGCATACCCCCTTGACCGATAATTGTTACTATGATCCTGACGCTACCTGTAGTTGCCATAGTCTGTATTCAAGCTGAATTACTTTGTAGAAAACATCATCTTAGTAATAGTGTTAGAGAAGGTGACTGTGGCCAAAGGCCACAGATAAGACATTATAACAACAGATATTTTTTGCTCTCAGTTCTTATTGATTTTGAGTCAAGGTGTTGCAGATATGTTTTTCTAAGTTCTATCTCTTTGGCTTCTATGTAGCTCTTTTCTCCCTGTGCATTCACATGACCTTGACTGGCTCCTTCCTAAATCCCTCTTCTCATAACAGTAGATTCTACCTTAATGGGTTTTTTAACTGAATTTTCTGTATTTCAAAATATAAGCAGATATTGAAGCATAAAGATTTGCGATATTACTTCTTGCTGAGAGTCATATCCCCCCCGCCCCTCGGCCCTTGGAGTATCTTTGTTACTTAACTTCTTTGGCACTATGCTTCCGAGCATGATTGTCTTATATTTCATTACTAATATCCACTTATAAGTGAGTATATACCATGTTAGTCTTTCTGAGTCTGGGTTACCTCACACAGAATTATCACTCTAGTTTTATCCATTTGTCTGCAAATTTCATGAAGTAATTTTTAAATTTTGAGTAAAACTCCATTGTGTAAATCTACTACACTTTCTTTATCAAATCTTCAGTTGAAGGCATCTAGATTGTTTCTTGTTTCTGGCAATTATGAATAAAGTTGCTTTGAACATAGTTGAGCAAGTGCCCTTGTGGTATGGTAGAGCTTCTTTTGGGTATATGCCCAAGGATGGTATAGCTGGATCTTGAGGTAGATCTATTCCCAATTTTCTGAGGAAACACCAATATGATTTCCAAAGTGAATGTACAGTTTGTACTCCCACCAGCAGTGGAGGAGTGTTCCCCTTGCTCTGTATCCTGCCCAGCATGGACTATGACTTGAGATTTTCTATCTTAGCCATTTTGGTGTGTGTAAGATGGAATCTCAGAGTTGTTTTGATTTGACTTTTTCTGCTGATTGAAGATGCTGAAAATACAGAGAGAGTAGATGGCCTTCTCTTATCCCTGATTTTTAGAATTGCTTTAAGTTTCTCTCCATTTAATTTCATATTTGCTATTGGCTTGCTGTATATTGTCTTTAATGTGTTTAGATATGTGCCTTGTATCCCTGATCAATCTGACTTTTATAATGAGGAATTGCTTGATTTTGTCAAATGTCTCTTCAGTATCTAATGAGACGATCATGTGGAATTTTTTTCCTTTAGTTTTGTTTATATAGTGGATTTCACTAATGGATTTTCATATGGTGAACTTTCTCTGCATCTCTGAGAGCCTATTTGATCATGATGAATGATGTTTCTAATATGTTCAACAGTTTATGAGCATTTTGTTCCATATCAATCAAATTTTGTAACAATGTTCATAAGGGAGATTGATATGAAAGTCTGTTTCTTTGTTGAGTCTCTGTGTGGTTTAGATATGAGAGTGAGTGTGGCCTCATAAAATTAGTTTTGCAATGTTCCTTCTGTTTTCTTTTTTGTGGAATAGTTTGAGGAGTATTGGCATTAGCTCTTCTTTGAGAGTCTAGCACCACTTTTATTGTGTCCCATCACTTTAGATGTGTTGCGTGTTCATTTTCATTGAATTCTAGAATTTTTTTAATTCTTTCTTCATTTCTTCCTTGACCCAGTGGTCATTGGATAGAGAGTTGTTCAGTTTTTCCGAGTTTGTAGGCGTTCTGTTGATTCTATTGTTGAATTTCAACACCCATCCATGATAGTCTGATAAGATAATGGAGTTAAGTTGTTTCAATTTCCTTGTATCTGTTGAAACTTGCTTGGTGACTAAGGTTCGCTGAGGTGCTGAAAAGAAAGTATATTGGTTTGTGTCGGGGTAAAATATTCTGTAAATATTTTTAGGTTCATTTGAATCACAACATCCGTTGGTTCCAATTTTCTCTGTTTAGTTTCTGTCTGCATGACCTGTCCATTGGTGAGAGTGGGGTGTTGAAGTCTCCTACTATTAATGTGTAGGATTCAATTGTGACTTAAGCTTTAGTAATGTTTCTTTTATGAATGTAGATGTCCTTGCATTTGAGGCATAGATATTTAGAATTGAGACATCAACTTACTGGAATTTTGCTTGGATGAAAGAAGTGCTTTTCACCACTTCTTTCAATTAATTTTGGTTGGAAGTCCATTTTATTAAGTATTACAATGGCTATTTCAGCTTGCTTCTTGGGTCCATTTGCTTGGAAAATTTTTCCAGCTTTTAACTGAGGTAATTCCTATCTTTGATGTTGAGTGGTGTTTCTTGTATGTAGCAGAATGATGGATCTAGTTTTTGTAATCATTCTGATGGTCTGTGTCTTTTTATTGGTGAATTTATTCTACTGATGTTGAGAGATATTAAAGACCCATAATTGTTAATTCCTGTAATTTTGATGTTGGTGGTGGTATTGTGTGTGTGTGTGTGTGTGTGTGTGTGTGTGTGTGATGTGGAACTATAATTCCCTGTGTTGTCTTGTGTGCAGTTAACTTTCTTGGATTGTAATTTTTCTTCTAGCATCTTCTGTAGGGCTGGCTTTGTGGTTAGATAATGCTTAAATTTGGTTTTGTCATGGTATATCTTGTTTTGTTCATCTACAGTGATTAGTGGTGGCACACGCCTTTAATCCCAGCACTTGGGAGGCAGAGGCAGGCAGATTTCTGAGTTCCAGGCCAGCCTGGTCTACAGAGTGAGTTCCAGGACAGCCAGGGCTGCACAGAGAAACCTTGTCTCGAAAAACCAAAAAAAAAAAAAAAAAAATTGCAGGACATAGTAGTCTGAGCTGTTACCTGTGGTCTATCAAAGAATGCAAGATATCGGAGTAACACCTCTGTCTTTTAGGATCTCTGTTGAGAAGTATGGTATAATTCTAATAGGTCTGCTTTTATATATTACTTGGCCTTTCCCCCTTGCAGCTCTTAATATTCTTTCTTTATTCTGTACATTTAGTGTTTTTATTATTATATGATGGGAGAATTTTCTTTTTTAGAACAATCTATTTAATGTTCTGTAAACTTCCTGTGCAATTTATAGGCATCTCTTCCTTTAAGTTAAGGAAATTTTCTTCTATGATCTTATTGACGATGTTTTCTAGGCCTTTGAGTTGGTAGTCTTCTTCTATTCCAAATATTCTTAGGTTTGGTTTTTTCATAGTGTCCTACATCTCCCAGATATTTTATGTCAGAAAGATTTTACATTTAACATTTTCATTTATCATTTAACATTTAACATATACCAATTTTTTTATGGTTTCTTCTATGCCTAAGATTGTCTCTTCCAGCTTTTGTATTCTGTTGGTGATGTATGCATCTACAGTTTCTAGAAACTTAGGTTTTCTACCTCAAGGATTGCTTCACTTTGTGTTTTCTTTATCACTTCTATTTCTATTTTAAAGCTTTGAACAGTTGGGGTTGTTTTGTTTGTTTTGGTTTTGTTTTGTTTTGTATTATTTATTTCCTTCACCTATTTGATTGTATTTTCCTGTATTTCTTTAAGGAACTTATTCCTTTCCTCTTTAAAGTCATCTATTATTTTAGTAAGGATAGATATATCGATAGATTATATTCAGCAGACAAAAAGTGAACTATTATAGTATAAATTCAAGAAAGAGTTGATAGTTCCCACTTTCAAACTTAAATTGCATAATTCTTAACTAAAGTAATATTATTTGAAATAAAGGAATAAAAATTAAAACAATAGTTGAGAAAACCCAAATTAATGGATCATTTGTAGATGCTATGGTTTGGTTCTATTTCTTAAAAATCCCCAACACTCTTTTTACCAGAAAACTCATTAACATATGATGAATAACAGCAGCAAAGTACCAGGGTACAAGATCCGGATCCAAAATAAGTATCTTTCACTAATAATAACAAAGTCACAGAGATTGAAATTACCAAAAACATCCTATTCAGCATCAATGTGCTTCTTATATAGAAAAAGTATGAAATTATTTATAAATGAGCTATAAGCAAATGTATTTACAAGTCAGTTAAAACGAATCAGCTTTTAGCTGTGGTTATTAAGTAACTCTTAGGTTAGAATGCTAAAATTCTGGTGTCTTGGTTATAAGAGACAGGGTCATTTATTCTAATAGATAAGAATGTTTCTAAAACATCTTCCCATGGAAACAAATATGGTATTATAAACAATATGAATAAATTAAACACCTAAATGTGGAACCAAACCACATATCATTTAAAAGTGTTTTGTTTTTAAATTAATATTGTCTAAAACATTAGCAGATAATTTTTTCTTACATTCTCTTGGCTAGATGCAAATTAAGATCTACTTTAACAGCTCTCTGCCTAGCATCAAGAATCAAAGAACAATCATGAAAAATCTGCTTTCCATTGTTATAGGATTATTGCTGGCATTTTCATGCAAATGATTATAGATTTATTAGTAAAAGTGATATGTTCCATATCTGATGACACCGTGTATCAAATGCCATTTGTGTAGGATCAGTTCAAAACTTATCAGTCACTAAAGTAGCTCATGTTTTAGATGGAAATATTTGTACTTCAATATATATTTTTAATGTAGAAGGGAAAAATAATCAGCTCTCAATAATGCACCATCAAACTCCAAACTTGTGAAGATTAGTGTCTTAGTCAGGGTTTCTATTCCTGCACAAACATCATGACCAAGATGCAAGTTGGGGAAGAAAGGGTTTATTGAGCTTATGCTTCCATTCTGCTGTTCATCACCAAAGGAAGTCAGGACTGGAACTCAAGCAGGTCAGGAAGCAGGAGCTGATGCAGAGGTCATGGGGAGATGTTCCTTACTGGCTTGCTTGTTTCTCCTGGCTTGCTCAGCCTGCTTTCTTATAGAACTCAAGACTACCAGCCCACAGATGGCACCACCCACAAGGGGCCCTCCCCCCTTGATCACTAATTGATAAAATGCCTTACAGCTGGATCTCATGGAGGCATTTTCTCAACTGAAGCTCCTTTCTCTGTGATAACTTCAGCTTGTGTCAAGTTGATACACAAAACTAGTCAGTACAAATAAGAAAGCTTACAAAGCTGTGTCTCAGCATTTTTAATCGTCTTTGAATACTCTAAAGGTAGGAAATCTTTCCTTAGCGGCATTTACGTACTGATGACTGCACTTCACCATCATGCTGCTTACTTCTAAACATATTAACATCAGTTTGGCATTTGTTTTATGAGTATTTGATTCTCTGAATTAAGAAAACAGATTAACTAAAAGAACTGATATGCAAAATTAAAGGTTATTTATATACTTATGTACACAGTGATGTTTACGATTCTTAAAAGTGCTGTGAAATTTTAAGGATGTAATATGATGCCATATAATTTGAAAAATGAATTCAAATTAGTTTAGAAGTGATCATTTTAAACCCACTAATATTTTATTAACAATATAAATGTGGGATTATGATCAAAAACATGGCAGAATGCTTTTAAAAAGTCCATAGAGGATAAAATTGGGTCCTTAATTTCAATATCTTCATTAGATCTAAAACTCATAAGGAAAAGATTATTTAAATGTACAAGTATTAAGAAGGAATAGTAATAAAGTCATTAACAGGTAATGTAAGTGCTTAAAAATTAAATATCAAAATTAGATTAATTTTAAATGGCAAGTACCTAGAAAATAGACTTAGATATTAGAAAAAGGAAAATGATAAAGGATGTTAAAGGTCATACTGTAGCTAAGTAAATTCACTATATTATGTGAACATCTCAATATTATATGAAAGTTTACTCTGTTACAGCAATAGAGTTGAGGCTTTCTGTGTCTCTCAATAACTCAGCTCTCTTCCCTTAATGAAGCACCCAAGATTGCTAAATATTTGCAGCATAGTTGGAGAATAAGGTAAAAATAGTGCCTTTTCCTTTTGATTCTGTGGTATCAAAACTGTTACATGTAATTTTTGTTGCCTGTTTAAAAAAAAAACCACATTCACTTTTCAGTGCTCCCCAGAGGCAAATTATCTATAATTCCTGTTCCATATGTTTTCCCAACCCTCTTGGCCTACAAAAACATCTTCTATAATTAACCTACTTTGTGCTTATTGCCAGGTTTCCTCTGTAAAGCAGGTCGATAAGACTGTTTTATCCCCATTTCCCAAGTAATTGTGGCTATGTCAGGAGGTGAGGTCATAATTTTCACAGTTCTTCAAATGAAAAACACAAGAATATTAAGAATATTAGGTATATTAGTTTCCCTATTTGTCCAACATTACTGTTGCCAATGTAAAGACAGTTATAGTCTTTTGATATTCAAACTCTTAATATTCCCTGGAGAAATAACCAAGGCCTTGACCACCACTGTTCAGGAAACTGTTCCAGGTATAGTAGTTCAATGTGGTGCTCACAAGCTAATTAGTGTTGAGCGTACAAAACTCTATTATCAGTAAAACCTATAGGTTTGATATGGCTGAGAAGACTCTTGGTAGGATTTGCAGAAGTCCACTGAACCAAGAATTGTTTGAAATTCAGAATTGAAGGAAGAAGCAAAAAAATTTTTTTCTATTTTTTTATTTAATTGTTATTTTTTTTTAAATTCCCTAATCTTTTTCTACAGTCTAGTCTCCATCCCCTTCCTGGTCTGCCCCCTGACTGTCCCACATCCTACACCTCCCAATTCTCCAAGAAGATGTCCCCATCCCCCAACTCCCACCACACCAGACCTCCCCACTCCTGGAGCCTCAAGTCTCCCAAGCGTTAGGTGCATCTTCTCTTACTGAGTCAAGATGAGGCAGTCCTCTGCTGTACATGTGCTGGAGGCCCCAAGCCGAAGAGGAAGGAGATCCTATAGAAAGACCAGCAGTCTCATCTAACCTGGACCCCCAGGATTTCTCAGATACTGAGCCACCAACTAGGCAGCAAAAAATGTTTTAATGGATGGCATTGGAATAAGAAGTGGTACATGCTGGAAGAGACACTCATGAGGTCTTACCCTTCCTGAAGAGTCGTTGGTAATTAGGGATTTCTGAGTTGGGGTGTGTAGGAGGAGTCATCATTTTCTAGGTGGTATAGCCACCAGTATTACATTCATCCAGGCTCAGTTAGTAACCCTACTAAAAGTCAGTGCATAAAACACAAACAATAGATGTGGAAACAGGAGGGAAAGGTGGGTTTGGAGGAAGAAGGGATTCAGCAGTAGTGGGATGAGTAAAGGCAATGAAGAATAAAAATGACCAAAATATATTCTCTACATGTATAAAACGAATATGTATTTTGTTAATTTTTTTTTCAAAGAGAAATGGTGCATCCTGTCAAGTAGACTGAGGGACTTTAAAGTCTTTAAATACTTCATATTTAGTTTATCTTAATTTCTACTGGGGTTGGGAGAAGCAAAGAAAAGCCCCATTTTCAACCTAAGATGACCATCTGAAAGTGGACCTGACCATATCTCCATCATTAATACAGGTAAGAGTCAAGCATGATAAGGTCAAGAGGGCAAAACTGCAATTCTGCATAGACAAAATTGTCCGTAGCTCTTCCAAATACCAGGGGCAGACAATCTAAAAAGGTTAATGCTAATGACACTGACCACTAAAAAATGAGTTCAGGTGGCCCCTCTCTCCACACTCCGGCCTTTGCCATAATCATAATAAATGGCTGCTCCCTGTAGCTAAACAACTGGGAAATAACAAAAATAACTTACAATAATAGAAATTTGTAATAGAAGGTAGAAATGAAGAGGCATGTCAAGGGAATACTGCATAGATTATCTTGACGATTTCAATCAAAAAGGTGTTTGAGAACAATCAACCAGAACTACAATGACAGTCTAAAAGACGTGTGTTCAAATATCATCTGGGAATATTATTTCAGTATGTCTTTGTTTTCATCTATCAATCCTAACTTAATATATAAATATTTCCAATATGCTAAAGCGAAAACAGTTGTCAATTTGGTAGTCCTCATAAAAAGAGCAGCAAATATAAGGCATTAATTATTAATATTTAAAGACCCACAAAAGAGCCAGGATGATAATCATCAAGAATTTTCCCAGGATTCCACATACCTTCTCAAACTTGTTCTTGTTCTTTACTTTCAGTTTCTTGCTTTTCTACAAGGTTGATCACTTTCAGAAAGAATTTCATTACATATCCAATATAATTTATTCTGGCACCTCCAATATTACATTAACTAAATATGCATTCTTAATGAAAAACTGTCAAATAGCTGATGATTCAACGTATATTTTTCTTTCCTTTTCAGGGAATTTTACCTTCATATCATTAGCCTGCTCTTTCTTCTGCCATCAACTTCTTTTTTCATATGTTACATTAACTTAGTCTGTCTTCAAATCCCCCAAATCCTGTCTTGACTCTATATATTTGAATCTTTTCCTTGTATTTCTATTTCTTGTCACATCAGAAGATCTCTAAGCAATTTATTACCAGTTACTGTGATCACTTGTCACCTTCTATTTATTCCTGTCTACTCAGATATGCCTCCTCTACCATTACAAAGATAGTTTTCACATTACAAAGATAGTGCCACTCTGCAAATCCAATGGATAATGCTCAGATGATTCCTACACAAACTACTCCACATTCTCTTGGTTAGAATTTTTTATTCTTTAGAAGTGTATTCATGGATAAAATGAAATATGAATATATCAATCCCATGCTTCCTCCCCACAACTGTCCCTATGTTTTCCCAAGTAGACCTCCTCCCACCCGTGTTTGAAGGGATGAGGGGTTATCCACCAAATGACAGAAAAAACTTTTAATGCCCATATTCTCAAAGGAAAATGGCTCTCACCCCAACCCTAAACTTCTAGCAACTATCACACATATACAGCTCTACAGGAAGATGTGGGGCTTGGAAGACACTTTTGGATGCTTGAGTGTATGCAGGTCTTTTGTAAGTAATCACAGCTGCTAAGATGGTCTAGACATTAAAACTCAGTCTCTCACACTTCGGGCAATTATGCATCTGCATTGACTGCTGCCCATGTCCAAAAGAAGTTTCTCTGACTGAGGTGGAGAGCAGCTCAGGTTGATAAGAAACTTAACTCAGATTTCATTCTCAGAATCTCAGCCATTATTTTTTCCTTGTCCTTCTTCTTATCCTCCTGTGGTGAGCAGAAGAAATCCTGAATGACTGTTTCATTGACATGAGCACAGCTTTTGTCAAAGATCCTAGTGCCTCAGACCTGTGGAAATGACAACACTTCCTTAGGCAAGAATGAGGGAAATAGAATAGCCTTCCTCTGGCCTAATTATGATTCCTGAGAAATGATTGAGGAATGTGGGCAAAATCTAGCACTTCCTCCTCTCAGGTTACTGCAATCTGAGACTTTCCCCCTATAGAGATCTCCAGCCAAAACTAGCTAACCCCTCATCCTCATGCTGTACAAAGTAAAAGTGCTGAGTGTCTGGGTTAGGTGATAGGTGCGCTCCTATGTGAGCACTGCCCACTAAATCTCTTGCTGTATGTGTCTGTTGTTTCTTTGGTTTGACATTTCTTCATTCCCCCTTTGCCCTAGTCATGTTTCCAGCCTCCTCCCCTCCCCTCCCCCTCTTCCTCTTCCTTTTTTCAGTGTTCATTGTCTAAATAACCTCATTTTTAAAGTGATAACTTTCCAATTTATATCTCTATCCCTGAATTTCTCACATTTGGTTTCTCTACACTTCTTTCTTTCAAAAAACAGAACCACTATTTTAATAATTTTTTGTTTGTTTTGTTTTTTTAGGTAAAAACTGAAATATTTAACTTTTACTTCTCATATCCCCAAATTACTCTCATAAAATTTCAAATCAAATAGTCAATTACCTTTACAAAATAACTTCAACCCTAACCACTTTGTTGATCATTGTCATTAAAGGCATCTCCATTTAAAAAAAAAAAATCACTTCTACAATGATGGTCTATATTGTGTGTTTTCCTTATTCCTGCTCTTGTCACACCCAAATAATTTACCCAACAGTTGATGAGAAAAAAATCCTCAACAACTACTTTTTTCCTTCCTGAAAGCCCTGGAAGCTTCCAGAGGTAGGTGGGGGAAGGATCCAAACTACTTCTTTAGATCTACAGGATGCACTCATGGTCTTGCCATGTGCCTCTTCTAGTTTCTAAGATCTTATCTTCCACTCTCTACTCTTCATTTCTTGAGAACAGTGACTTCTTTTCAAGTAAAGAACATTTGTACTTGTCTCTCTGAGAGTGCTTCCCATAGCTGCCTGCACAATGAAGTCCTTGTCATTTAAGAGGCCCATGTGCAAATAGCATATCTCTGAGCAATTTCCCATGAGCGCCTTAGCTAAAGCAGTTCTTTGCAACTTAAGCTGCAATACCGTATTATTTTACCCTACTTATATCTGCCAAGGCATTTATCACAGTATCAAATGATGTTATCTACATTTTATTCTTTTTTGGTACTCAACAAAATATGGATACAAGACGCCTTATTCAACTTCATCATCATGCTTCATTCTAAAAGCCCAAAATAGTGTCTGGTATATAAAGAACATCTTATTAATGTATTAAAAAAAGATTGAGTAGATACATGAGAAGTAGAGTACCAGAGACATGTGTTTTTAGACATCATGACCACTGTGCCTCAGAGTTTGCTCAGTGGTTAAAACCATGCATTGCTCTTGCAGAGAATCCAGTTTCAATTCCCTGTAAGTGCCACGTGGTCACTCACAACTGTCTATTACAGCAGTCACACTAAATCTTCTGATTCATGTGGGTACCATACATGGAGGGAGTACACACACAAATGTATAGACAAATTATTTATTCGTATAGGTAATAAAATAAATAACTCTTAAAACTTTTTAACCTTGACCACTAGTATCCTATCCTTTATTTGGTAAAGATCAACAGAAAAGAGAGAGCATGTAGATTTATTTATCAAATGTTTTTTTGTTTGTTTGTTTGGGTTTTTTTGTTTTTGTTTTTGTTTTTTCAAGACAGGGTTTCTTTGTGTAGCCCTGGCTGTCCTGGAACTCACTCTGTAGACCAGGTTGGCCTCAAACTCAGAAATCCACCTACCTCTGAATCCCAAGTGCTGGGATTAAGGCGTGCGTCACCACTGCCCGGCTTATCAAATGTTTATTGGAAGGTTTTCTTTTCTGTTGTTGTTGGTGATGGCGGTGATCTATGGAGTAGGGGGTACCTACCATACCTAGAATAACTAGACCTGGAATACTTGCCCCTTCTTTGCATTTAAAACCAGGTCCAGGTTTTAATTGCACAAGAAGCTGAGCTATTGAGGCCCAAAGACTTCACTTTATACCAAATTCAACTTTTCTTCTGTGCTTTAACTATGTTCCTAATTATCCCTAACACCAGATTATCTCCTTTTTGGTATCAATGTTTATCTATGGACTAACATGGAAATTATAGATATTCCTGAATTGGACAGGTTTGTGGGCACTTTTCTTTCTAAACCATCCATCTCAGGCAAGATATATCAAATTTTGATGCCTTTAAACTACTTTAGTATGGCAGTCTCTAATGAAAGTGAGACCAAAGTCCTTTGACATACTCAATAAATAAAAATATATGATTTCTTGTTGAATTTGAATTATAGATAGAAAATAAATAGGTAAGATATGTCTAAATATTATGTGATACTGGTAACTTGTGGTATTAGGGAAAATGAACACTATTAGTTTTTTATATAAGACATATATTTTTCTGGATATCCTGGATTTTATCTGATAAGCATACTTCTTTCAGACCTTTCACTAACAAGGTATCTTTATGGGTCTAAAAATATACAATTTATTCAAGATAATCCTAAAATTTAATATTTGCTGATCAAACATTTTGTTCTTAGTACTCAGAATTATTGATATTCAATAGTGAACATAATAGACATGGATTGAATCCAGGTGCATTATCAAGCAGAACAGAAAAAGCTGCGTTTTAAGGCAATTGAGTAAGCTCAGATCTCCTTTGTAAAGTTTCTCCTCGAATTGTTTTTCTCTGTGTCTGTGTCTGTCTCTGTCTCTGTCTGTCTCTGTCTCTATCTCTCTCTGTTTCTCTCTCTCTCTCTCTCTCTCTCTCTCTCTCTCTCTCTTTCTCTCTCTCTCTCTCACACACACACACACACACACACACACACATAACTAATTGCATGGTGGAAATTTGTCATGGTATTCCCTTCCTCTTATTCAGCAATATTCTCTTTTAGAAAAGACAAAAAAATTATAATAGTAATATCACAAAGAAGTAAAATAGTATTGATGTTTTCATATGCCCTATAATACTTTTGAAGTATTTATTTAAATTTAATTTCTTAAAGCAGAGCCAATCTCAGTGTTTTCCATTAAGTACCAGTGAGGTTATTATGAATGCAAGGTCTGAAGAAAATTCTGAGCTACGCTCAACCTTCCACATCCAACTTGTCATGTTACTATTAATATCTTCTGCAGCTATATTCCTATTTCTTTGAAACATAGTACCCTAGCTAGAAGAGTGAATTGGTACTTACATAAAATCAGATCAAGAAGTGTGATGGAAAGATCTTTATTGACTTGATACAATGAAAGTTAGGGGGATAGATATATATATAACATTTATATGTACATATATTTCATATACATGTTTGAAAATAGATTAATTTTTCATACACAATATCCTGATTACAGTGCAAGCTCCTTCTTCCCAGTTCCTCCACACTGTTACTTTCATTAGATCCACTCCTTTTTTATCTCTTACGGAAAACATCATAACATAAGAAAATAAAAGATAATGAGATAAAACAAAGACCATCTTACTGAAGTTGGACAAGGCAAACAAACAGAAAAACAAGGGAGCCCTAAGAGAACAAGAACCAGAGACCCAGTCATTCACACACTTAAATGTCCCATAAAAATACTAAACTGAAAGCTATGACACATACACACACACACACACACACACACACACACACACACACACACACACACACAAGGACCTGGTACAAACCCATGTAGTCCCTGCAATTGCTGCTTCACTCTCTGTGGATTTATCTGAGCTTTGCTCACTGAGATTTAGAGTGACTGGTTCTCCTGATATATTTCGTTCCCTCTGGCTTTTACACTCTTTCTGGTCTCCACTTCCATTGGGGTTCCCTGAGCTCTGAAGGGAAGGACTTGATGGAGACAACTCATTTAGAACAGTGTATTCTATGGTCTCCCTCTCCCTCTTCCTCTCCCCCCTCTCCCTCTTCCTCTCTCTCCTCTCCCTCTTCCTGTCTTCCTCTCCCTCCCCTCCCCCCTCTGATTGTTTTCTGGTTTAATGCCTCTGGTTCTCTGTGTTTGTTCCCATCTGCTTCAGGAGGAACTTTCTCTGATGATGGTTGAATAAGTCACTGATCTATCAGAAAATTATCAAGCGTCATTTTATCACTAATATTTTTAAGAACCTAGGTGTCTGGGCTATGTAGCTTCTGGTTCTTGGTCACATAACCAGTATCATATATGGATTTCATCTCATGCAAGGGGCCTTAAGTCCTGTCAGACATTGGTTGGTTACTCATATAAGCTTTGTCCCACCCTCGCTGTAGCATATTTTTCAGGCATAACAGTAGTTAGAACAAAGAGTTTGTGACTTGCTTGTCATTTACATTTCTCATTTGATAGTCTAAAACAGTATGTTCCAAACCAAAAGCACTAGAATGCAGGGGTGCAAGTTCCATATAAACACTAGATTGATCTCTCCACATTTGAGTGGTTACATGGTTGTTTTCTTCAGCAACTGTGTTATCCTGTCAGTTCTAGAGACTAACCTGTTGTTTTGGCAACAGTCTCTGTTGTTTTAGAATTTCCGTGAGTCCCCTTTGGCCAACAACTCAATTGGATATTATCCAATCCCTGTACTGGAAGTTTTTCTTAGTGACAAGAGATGTCCTGTTGGGACCCCATCTGCCCCGTTTTTTGGAGAATTCATTATTATTGCCCTCATACATTTTAGAGTTTCTACTGCACTGGGTTTTCTTTATACACACTTAATAATGTTTTGTTTGAAAATATAGAATGAAATTTAAAAATTCTAACAGTAAAGACTGTGATTTGTTTTCTGGGACTATCATCTTTGATGCATAAGCCATGGACAAAACAGCATGTCTAAAATTGTCAACCACCTAAGGCTTCTCAGAAACATACAGCAGAATATAAAAATTCCCTTCCAACAGCAAAGGCTAGAACTTCTATTTAGCTAGCCTTCAAATCTCAGACAACCTTCTTAGTTTTCCTATTCAAACATGCAAATGCATATTCTACTATCATCTATCTAACTATCTATCTATCTACCTACCTACCTATCTATCACCTATCTCTGTCTACAATCTAGGTATCATGGACAAAGACACAGATACACACACACACACACACACACACACACACACACACACACACACACACACCCTAGATAGGCTTTGAAGATCAAGCTCAGTAAAAAAAAAAAAAAAAATTAACTTCAATAACTTTCTGAATGAGGAAGCTATTTGAACCTGAAGTATGACAGCCTCAGAATTCAACAGTAGAGGAAAAAGAAAAATATGGTTCCTGTTCTGGTCACTTCGTTCATATAAATGCAATTCCATAAGTCCATATATCATAAATTCTTCATTTAATCAACCTCAGGTAGGCTATATTAAAAATTCTGCTAAAGAGCTCTCAATTCCAGCCTGGAGGCATTTGAAGAAGCAGGTTTAACTTGTGATTTGTTATTAAAATGGAATTTCACTACTTTATGCATGTTAAGCATATGAAATTAAGTCAACTCAATATTACCTATAAGATACCTTACTAATGAGTATGTATACCTACCTGTATGCAAATATATGTGCATACTAACATTATATTCATTAGTTGATCAAAAGTTGTATCTACTTACTACCATGTTTTAGTCAGTGTAAGAGGTAATTAAGAAAAGAAGGTATAGTTATTTATGGTCTACTGTCTAAAATATGTAATATATATATGCCTGTGTGTATGTGATGCTTTCCAAGTATTTGCTATACATTTGAAATTATTATTTAAGCCATGTATGTTCAATTACTAATACCCAGAGAACTTGCATTTATCTTGGAATAAGTAGATGAGAGTCATAGAGCATTCAATTTGTTTACAGTCTGCTAAGAAACAATAATAGAAAAAACTTAATAATTCGATTAATGAGAGCATCATTAATCCTTAAGCATAAACTTCTAAATGTAGTATCTAATCAAAATTTTGGATTAACTGTTATCCCATCTTCTATTGTCTCAACTGCCTTCAGTTGCACACTGCTCAGAATTTTCTAAGGAATTTAAAATGACCATTAGCTATTGATATATATTAACATTAAAATATCAACAAGACAAGCATGTACCTATATACTTGTATCTGCCATACTATTGCAACTGAGGAATATACTCATCATGTATTCATTTGAATATATATTAAACTAAAAACCATCCTACAGTGTTGGTACTTTATAAAGATTCTTAAATTAATAATTTTGCTAATTTAACATCAAGGCATCCATGGACTCCAAGGCAATATTAGTAAATTCTACATTCAACCATAAGACTCTTAATTCTCCAGTGAAGTCACATTGTTAGGAGAGGTGCCCATGGATCCACTTAAAATAGAAAATATCTAGAAATTGTGTTTAAAAGAGTATGAAAAGCAGTAGCTATGAAAATGTTGTGTGAACTCAAGAGGCATAAGACAGCCTAAAATAGAACATGCACCTTTAAAATGCATCAATTTTCTTTGTTTCTCAAATAGATCCTACAAGTTGATAAGATGGATTTCTACCGTGCTGAATGTATTTTATGCTTTTAACAATGAACGTTGTTTAAATGAGATATCTTTTATATAATGACTAATAATTAAGTGTATATAATGTTTTTAATTTAGAGGTCTAGGTAAATTATTGTGCAAATACAAAAGATATCTTAAAATATAAGGAAAGTAAAGATGTATACATTTGCACATCAAGTCAGTAATGGTATTTAGATGGTTTTAATGGTACCTCCAGCTTTATTCAACTTTAGAACAACTCTGACTCTGAACTATGATCTTTTTCTTAGAGTGCTTTAGAAATCTTAGAATTTTAAATTCTCTCTCTGCCCCTTACAGACACAAATCTTTTATACGTTTTCTTGAAAATTTTACAGCAAAGCATATCTTTCCCAAGGGCCTGAAAATCAGGTCTTTGGATCTTGTCTCAAAAGATACAACACACTACGTGTGTCTTCTGCTTTCAGTGAAGGTTATGGCTTCCAACTTCGGTGGTGGTTTTTTTTGCCCAAATTCTAAAAATGTCTTTCCTAAACATATATGAGCTGAAATTTTCCTTTGGCTAGAACCAGCTAGAAAACAGAAATGGCCTTTGATTCACATCTCTGTGTTGGTACTTTCCAAAGAGCACTTTTTGTCTTCAGTAAAACTTACCTTGTCTTTTTAAACAGCAGTAGCCTTGACTTATTTTGCCCAATAGTTTTTGCAATCGTCTTAAGTAATGTTTTCTTTGCCTGATAAAGAATGAAAAAGCAATATTTGGCAGGAAAAAGTCTTATATTAAAAAAAAATCACATTTATACCACATAACCAACTTTAGGGCAATTTTTTAAATGGAAGTATCAAGATTATAAACTTTCATCTGAGATATATGTATCATACAAATGTCTCACGTGTAAATGATTATATTCATAGGCAAGAAAGATGTGGAAATTTCTTATATAAAATTCACCAATTTAAAGCTATTGTCATTAGTTTGAGGAATTCCACAATTAAAAAAAGAGACAAGTTTTAGAAGCATAACTAATATTTATAATTAACTAATTTCACAAAAAGGACCCTTTACCAAGGAGCTTGCTAGGCAGTGTGAGCACCTAAACTCAGTGCTATCCACTCTTCTGATTTCCACTAATGCAATAAAAGAAAGAACAGGGAAAATCAAGACACTTGTTATAGAAAAATGTAAATGAGAAAGGAAAAAAATCAAGGAAATTGAATACAACAGGCAATAGAGCATGCAGTTAAAGGAAGAAAAAGTCAATATGAATGCTGGAAAAAGAGCACAGTTTAAATTAACATCTTCAAGCTTGAACATTATATGGAAGTTGGTGCCATTTGAATGAAGATGGAATTGAAATATAAGCTCAAAGGGTTTTTTTGAAGGATTTATTTATTTATTATTATATGTAAGTACAGTGTAGCTGTCTTCAGACACTTTATCTTCTCTCTCCCCGGCCCTGCTTGTTTCTGCCCTGTTTGCTGTAGCTATCTTCAGACACCCCAGAAGAGGGCATCAGATCTCATTATGGGTGGTTGTGAACCACCATGTGGTTGCTAGGATTTGAACTCAGAACCTTCGGAAGAGCAGTCAGTGATCTTAACTGCTGAGCCATCTCTCCAGCCTCTAAGCTCAAAGTTTTAATAGCAAAATTGATCTGTTATCATATCTTATAAAAGAGCAAAAATCTGTTTTGTATATCTCACCAATAGAAAATTTCTAAGGAAGATAGATTAAAATAGAATGTAAATTCTTATAAACTTTGAAGATGGTAGATGATTAGGTTAGATAGCACTTGACCTAGAAAAAATAATAATGATGAATTTTAAGAAATTCATGTGTTTAAGAAATGTATGAAGATACAGAATATCAGTAAATCTGAATTTTCTGCTGAGCTGAAAAAATAATCTTTCATAAATCAGGTAGTCCAGATACAAAAGGATACATGAATTGTGGAAGAAAATATCACAATATGATTTTTAAAGTAATGTTTGCATCACTAAATATTCCAACACATATTAGTCCTTTAAGGCAGTGATTGTTATAATTGGGCTTTCTTTCTAAATTCCATCCACTTGCTACTGTGAACAGAGAATTAACAAACATGGATGAGCAAGTGCCTCTGGAATAGGATTTGAAACGCTTTGGGTATATGCCTATGAGTGGTATAGCTGGGTCTTAAATTAGTTCCTATTTGGGGATTTGAGAAGTCTTCACACTAATTTGCATATTGACTGCTCTAGTTTGCATTCATACTAACAGTATATATGTGTTTCTGTTTTCCTCATATCTGGTTTCATTTTCAGTTTTAAATATCATACATGAATATCCATGCTTAAGTGACAAGATTGTTTTCATTGAGAAGACCAGTAAGCTTTCTTCTTTTACTCTCTATAGGATCTGAAAAAAGCTGATATACAGAAAAGTCATGTACGTCAGGCAGAGACAACTGGAATATCCCATTATACTGTACCCAGTTGTTGTTTTACAATTACATACATGAACCAAATACAGAGAAAAGCAGGAATATTGACTAGCACTTTTGAGAGACCATCATTATTTACTTCCTGTGAGTTAAACATGAAGCAGAACAAACATATATCAGAGCTACTGTCTGCCACCCTGCCAGTCATGAAGTCTAAGCAACAAACCAGCTAGGAAGAAAAGAAGCCCTGAGATGACAGGAATACTACATTTCCAAAGATGCCATGTGTACCCTACGAAGCCAGCAACTATCAATATCAAAAGAGACCGTTAGAAGCCCTATCAGTACCATTTGATCCCCGCCCACACACACTCAATCTGCAAAATCAATCATATTTTCCCATCCCAGGGAGCTCCATGTTTCCCCACTTTTTACCTAACCTGAGTCTGTGGATATCCACTTATAAGTGAAAACATATCATAGTATTTGTCTTTCTGAGTCTGGGTTACCTCACTCAGGGTGATTTTTTTCTAGTTCCATTCATTTGCCTACAAATTTCTTGATGTCATTGTTTTTAACTGCTGAGTAATGTTCCACTGTATAAATGTACTTTTCTTGCCATTCTTCAGTTAAGAGACATATAGGTCTTTTCCAGTGTCTGGCTATTATTAATAAAGCTGCAAAGAAAAACTAAGAATTATTAGTACATTTTAAAAAACAAACTATTATCTGTCAAACAATCGTCTAAGAAGCTACAGGCTCTTCTTAGCAGGAACACTGATTTCTCTGTAGTGTGTATACGAAAATACCTCGATCAAAACTAAATATAGTTGTAGGAATTGTAGCATCTATAATATTGCAAACTCACAGGACATCAACACCTATTAATATTTTTCTCCTTCCCTCACATATATGTTGTGTGTATGTTCTTTAGAGCATACTACATGTTAGAGTAAAATGCACATCTCAGCAAATTTAAGAAGTTTAAAACATTACATAAAATTTATGATGACATTGCAATGAAATTTGAAATTAAATAATGAAAACTGAAAAAAATCCATAAATATGTCAAACTAAAGAACACATTAAGTCAAAGGAACAGTATAAGGTTGTCTTGGAAACCTAATTACAAAACAAAGGAGCCACAAAGGAAACTAGAAAATGCCATGAGAGGGCTGAAGATGGAGCTCTTTGGAGCACTTGTCTGGTATAACCGCCTGCTGAAGGTCCACCCTAAAAAGAAATGGAAGAAGGATGCTGAAGGTATACTCTTGATACTCTCAGCAAAGAAAAAAAAATAATTCTGGAAGATTTCCCCCTAAAACTTAAGTGAAATTCAATGTACAATCTTGAAAATTCTTCCAAAAAGTATTAAATGTACAGAAGGCCCAATGGTCTTCCTTCATCCTGATATCAAAGGTAAATATTGTCATTTAATTGAGGAGTTATGGGGCATAGTCATAACTGATAGACACATCTGCAATACCCCTGCACCTGAGGCTCAGGGATCATTGCAAAATAATGGAAAAGAGAGGGAATTAGAAGTTTTCTGTGGCACTTAATCTCCCAGTACACCTATAAAGTTTCACCAACATGGCATTCTAAACATGATTTGAACCAAGATGGCACCAGTAGGCAAGTGATGTAAACAGTAGAAATATCAAGAGGCCACAAACCAATGCAAAGAATTACAGGCAACTAAAAAGGCTGAGAATGGGTTATCCAACACCAAATGGTTAGCCTTGAAAACACACATACAAGTAGCATTATACAGACTGAGAAGGTTGTGTTGATGCATTTAGGAACACACACAGAGACATATGTATGTATGTAGGTAAGTATGTATGTTTGTATGTATGTATGTATGTATGCATTCATGTCTGCATGCATGTAATAATAATAAAAAAGAGACCAGAATTTGAAAGAGCTAGGAAGGGCATATGGGAGAGACTGGAGGGGGGGGGAAGAAAAAGGGAAATAATGTAATTATAATCTCAAAAATAAATAATTAAAAATTAAAGGAAGAATAACAATGAATAAAATATTGAAATCAGTTGTATCAGATAACAAATGCTGGTTAACTAAACTGGAGGTTTAATATGCAATAGCTGCAAAATTGACATCTTTTTCATTCAGAACTGGAAATACAGGCTTATAGTCACCTCGCCCCACTGTTTCTCATTTATTAACCATAGCAATGCATCTACAGGTGTGTGTACATGCACATACCCACACAGACAGATCAGAGATCCTAGACAAGGCACATTTGTGTCTTTGATTCTAGAACCACATCTTTGGCCACCAAGTCTCACATGGTGGATAGGGGAGGGGAGATGTGACTTTGTGTGTGTGACTTTATATCCCCCCAAAAGGTTCTAAATGTGACTGTTTTTTAGTGTTACAGTGCAAGCAATAGGTTAACACATTTGAATGATTCACACACAGGGTAATTTTGAAGAAAATAATGAATTTGCCTTTATAACATACAGGGATGTTATACTTTATAGAGAGAAGGTTAAGGCAGATGCACAACCTTGAAAATTTTGACCAACTACATTATACAATATAAGAGAAAATGTGGTCAATCTATAGTATGCTGACTCTCTGAATCTGTTTTTCTCAATATTGCTTTATTAAATAATTGTATGACATTATAGTTATTTTAAAGTGTGTCAAGGTATGTTTTAAAATAAGACTTTTTGATTTTTATTAACATCCCTATTTCTTTTTTTTAAATTTTACACACACACACACACACACACACACACACACACACACACACACACACACACACACACATATCCTCCCGGTCTCTACTCCCACAATTCTGCATTCCATTTCTCCTCCCCGCACCCTGTCTTTGAGAGGATGCCCCCTCACCAGACCTTCCCCCTCATGGGGCCTCAAGTCTGTTGAGGATTAAGCCTGCCATGCCAGGCAGTTCTTTACTATATATATACTGTGTTCCCAGACCAGCCCTTGTATGCTGACTCATTGGTGGCTCAGTTTTGGGAAGCTCCATATGGTCCGGGTTAGTTGCGACTCCTGGACTTTCTATGGGGTCACCCACTCCTTCAGCTTTCTCAGTCCTTCCCCTAATTCAACCATAGGGGTCCCCAACTTCAATCTAATGATTGGGTGTAAGTCTGCATCTATCTCAGTCAGCTGCTAGTCTGGCTTCTCAGAGGACAGCCATGCTAGGCTCCTGTCTGTAAGCACATCATAGCATCAGTAATAGTGTCACATCTTAGTGTGGCCCTTGAGATGACTTCCAAGTTGGGCTAGTCACTGGACTGCTTTTCCTTCAGTCTCTTCTTCTCCATTTTGTCTCTGCAGTTCTTCAATTCTGGATCAGAATTTTTGACTGTGGTGTTGGTAACCCTGTTCCTACACTTGAGGTGTATCTATCTACTGGAGGTAGACTCTTCAGGTTCCCTCTCTACATTGTTAGGTTTTGAGCTTTGTGAGTCTCTCACAATCCTGGTTCTCTGGTCTTACTAAAGGGTCCTCCACCTCCCACCCCAGAGGCTGCATATTTCCATTCATTCTGCTGGCAATCTGGGCTTCTCTCCTGTACCTTCCCCCCCATACCTGATCCTGCTCCCCTTTTTCCCCTCCCCTCTCTCACTCAGTTCCCTCCCTCCCCCTGCTTCCTCTGATTATTTTCTTCCCTACTTCTAAGTGGGATTGAAGCATCCTTACTTGGGCCTTTCTGCTTGTTAAACTTCTTGCAGTCTGTGGGCTGTATCCTAAGTATTCTGTACTTTTTGGCTAATATCCATTTATCAGTAAGCACATACCATGGATGTCCTTTGGGGTTTAGGTTATCTCACTCAAGATGATATTTTCAGCTCCATACATTTAACATTTCTGTTTCAACGTCCCCTCCCTCCTCTCTTCACAGTCCGTCCTTCTCACCTCTCCTCCTCCTCTTATCCTCAGAAAAGGGCAGGCCTCCCGTGGATATCAACCAGCCTTGGCATATCAAGTTCAGTAAGACTAGGTACATTAAATTCTCTTGAAGCTAAACAAATCATTTCAGTTATGGGGAAGGATCCAGAGGCAGTACATGTAGTCAGAGACAGCCCCCCTGCTCTCATTTTAATAATCCCAAATGAAGACTCAGCTACACAAGTCTTGTATAAGTACAGAGGGCTGAGGTCAGCTCCATGCATGCTCTCTGGTTGGCAGTTCAGTCTCTATGATCCTCTGTGGGCCCAGGTTAGTTGATTCTATGGGTTTTCTTGTAGTGTCTTTGACACCTCTGTCTCCTTCAATCCTCTGCCCTGTCTTCCACAGGATTTCCCAAGTTCCACTTAATGTCTGGCTATGGGTCTCTGCTGAATGAAGTCTCTCTGACGACAGCTATGGTTGGCTCCTATGTACAAGTATAGCAGAATATCATTAACAGTGTCAGGAGTGGGTTTCTTCTCATAGTGTGGGTCTCAAGATGGGCATGGGTCTCAAGATGGGCCAGTTATTGCTTGGTCCTTCCCTCAAATTCTGCTCTCTTTTTACTCCTGCACACTTTGTAGGCAGGACAAATTTTGAGTCAAAGGTTTTGGGTTGGTGCCCAAATACCTCCATTCTAAGCTGTGCCTGGTTACAAAAGATGGCAGGTTCAGGCTCCATATCCCTCATTGCTATGAGTATTAGCTACAGTCTTCTAATAGGTTCCTGGGAGTTTCCATTGTCCTATGTTTCTAGCTCATCCCAGATATACTCCCAAATTCAGTTGTTTCTCTCAGTACTCTCTCCCTCCATTCTCCCCCCACCACATCTCTCCTGTTCCCTCTCCCACATCCTCTCCACCCAGTTTCCTCTCTCCATCCACCCTGGATGTCTAATCAAGATATCCCCCAACAAGGAGTGGATAAAGAAAATGTGGTACATTGACACAATATAGAAATACTTGGCCATTAAAAACAATGACAACATGAATTTTGCAGGTAAATGGATATAACTAGAAAAGGTCATCCTGAGTGAGGTAATGCAGATCCACAAAGACAAACATGGTATGTACTCACTTATAAGTAGACATTAGTCATGAAGTACAGGATAACTATGCTGCAAAACACAGACCAAAAATAGTTAATTATCACGAAGGGTCCAAGGGAAAAATCTTGAATCTCACTGAAAAGGGAAATCTCTAAATATTAATTCCTCAATATCTATTTATATTTTGAAATAAAGAAAATTCAGCTAGAAAAAAAAACAATTGAGGTGGGTACCACTCTTATGAGAAGTGGAATTTAGGAAAGAGACAGGCAGGGTCATGTGAAAGCAACGAGAGAAAAAAGCTACATAGAAGACAAAGAGACAGAGCTAAGAAAAATGTATTTGCTGACATTTTGACTCAAGATCGATAAGAACTGGAGAAAATAAACATCTGTTGTTAACACGTCCATTATGTGGTTTTTTTACTATAGTCACATTCTTAGCATTAATGCCATTACTAAGATGATGGTTTCTATAAAGGAATTCAGCTTTGAAACAGACTTTGGCAACTACAGTTAGCATCAGGATCATGAGAGTACTGTGTTGGTTAATTTCATAATCAACTTGACAGGGTAAAATTGAGAACAGGTGCAACACTTTCTGTTTGTATTTCTGGGTGACAAAGACTCAGGAAAATAAAGGAAGATCTGAAGGACAAAAATGTCATGAGCAATAGAGACAATTTAAAAAATCATATGGGAATGTAAACCAGACTGTAAACTTATATCCATTGTATTGGATGTGAAAAAAATCAAAAAATCCAATCAAAAAGCAGAAATTAGGAGATTACACTTAAAATTATGATTCAACTGTATACAATCCACAGCAATTAGGATTCAGCAACTTAAAAAATAAAAGAGAATGACCAAATATGAGTAAATAAATATCATGCAAATACCAACTACAAGAATGAAAAAGACTATACAAATGTCAAAAATAGACGTTAGGACAGAAAAAGACTGTTAGTATAAATAAATAGAAACTTTATAATTTCAAATATGTTAATCTAGCAAGAAGATAGAAGAATTATAATCATTCATAGACTAAATAACATAGTCCTTAATACATAAAGCTAAAACTAGTAAATAAGTAGAGAAATGGTTATGTATTTCCCACTTTACTTTTAATAATGGACACAATATCTGGACAGAAGATTAATAAATATAATAAATATACAATCCTTTAAATGAACTAGACTCAACAAACATTTGTACATAATCCAGTGAAGTGCACATAGAACATGCTCCACTATAGACACAGAGTAGATCATAAAGCAATTCTCAATAAATATAAAATAATAGAAATATTATAAAGTATATTCACAGATTCACAAGAAATGAACTTTAAAATGAATACCAAGCGAACACGGAGACACTCAAATGTGGAGAAGTTGAATATTTCCTAAATAACAATTAAAAATTTAAAATAAGAAAATAAAAATATTAGAGGATAATTAAAAATGAAATTATAACATATTAAAAATGTATGTGAGAACTAACAATGTCCTTAATGAGAAATTTAAAGTTAGTAAGGCCACTTATAGGCGGGGAGGGGGAGGGGACACGGGGTTTCCAAAGAAAAGGGGAATCATCGGAAATGTAAATAAAAAAAAAGAAAAGAAAAGAAAAGAAAATCTTTGTATATAATAATAATAGTCAAAGAAAAAGAGGCCTTCAACTTAAGAAGGGAGAACAACTGAGCATTTCAAACAGGAGAGCTAAGAGGAGCAGGATAGAGGAAAGGGAGGGCAAAATGATGTAACTGTTCCAATTAAAAAATTAAAATCTGAAATCAATACTTCAACCTAACACCGTAAGACATTAGAGAGAGAAGAAAATGTTAAACCTAAGTCATGGAGATGAGAGGAACATCTGAAGATTATAGGAGAAATTAATGAGATAAAACTAGAAAAACAAGTACCAATGAGTAAAAGTAGAAACGGTTCTTTAACAAGATCCAATTAACATAGAAAAGGGTAAGATATATATGAATGAACTCAATGTATGTATTGAACTATTCTACTATTCAGAAACACAGAACACCTGAGCATTTCCCATATGAATATTGGCTATTATGACTAATATTTCCATAATGACTATTATGAATAAAGTTGGTATAGCAATTTTTACAAATAAAATAAAATATCCAAACAGTGAAATTTTTTTCCTTTATGCTCATCAAGAAGGAAGGGAAGAGTGCTTTAGAATAGTAATGTCTGACTTTTTATCCAGTAAGTCCATATAAACTCCAAGTGACTCAGCAAATAGCTCCAGATTTTAACCCAGTTAAAGTAAAAACGCATGTCCACACAAAATGTGTTCATGGATATTTTCATCACTAATATACATAATGCCCCAAAGCTGGGAACAACTCTAAACTCAATGGATAAACCACTCAGTATTACATCCATTCTATAGAATATTTTAAATCCACATAGAAAACTGGTATATTGATATAGATATACGACATGACTGGATCTTGACATATTTTCTATGCCGACTCCGTATTTCTATACATGTGAAATCCCAGAGTAGAGAGAAGTATTCACAGAAATTCAATGAGCTCTTCTTGTAGCTGGGAATGAGAATGAGAGGGTGGATGAGTGGAGAGTTGAGAGCTAGAGGATGCAGGGCTTCTTTCTGATGTGACAGGGCATCATATAGCTGACTGCTGTGATGACTGCACATATATGTGTACATACTAAAAACCATTGAAACACTCTTAAGGAATGGATCCAATGGCATGCAAAATGTATCCCCCCCCCCAAACTGCTTTGAATACAAGTGTAGGAAGTGCTTGGAATTACCCATAATCCAAGTAAAGACTATTTCTATTTCATCATGTGACTCTACTCCAGAACCACTCTTTAGTACTGGACTGCTAAAATCCATGCGTTCATTGTCTTGAGATATGTAACAGTGGTAAAAACAAATGTTCAATGTTTATTCTCTTAAATTAGGTAACAGTTGGCACTTGAGATACAGCCAAAAGAAAAGATAAAAATCAGTGAACAGATTGGAAACTATTTGCTGCCTTCACACTGGGATTCTAAGAAAGAAAGAAAAATAAGGAAAAAAATCAAATGTAGTGACTGTGTCAATGAAGTCACTTTGATTGTCATGGATACTATGAAAAATGGAAATATTGTGATGGAAAGGTTAATGAGGCAAAGATTTCTTTAAAGGGCGGTTAGAGAGGCGCTCTCCAAAACAAAGACGTTTTAAGACATTAGCCCTATGAAGGACATGGGAACACTTGCTTGAAGCCAAGTACAGCAGACCAAAGAAAACACACGTCTATTTGTGCTGACTCCATCGTTCCCCTTGTTTCTCCTACGTTCCATTTCCATCTTCCTTTCCACTTGAGTTCCCATCAATATTTCCATCTCTTTCCTGAATTCACTTTTTAAATCCTGAATTGTCTTCATCAAATAAGTCAGCCATATGTATTTGTCCTTCTTTTACATTAATCAATCATTTATTGTTATCCTTTTTAGGTGTATTCTGCTGTTCATTGATGCCTTCTTTAAATGTCTTGTACTCTTTGAGAGGCTGTAAGTTGGAGTGCCCCTGGGAAGCTGACTGTGGAGACACACAGTACACACAATTACAGATAATCTTAAAAGCTCTATAACATGTCAGGTGTCGTTCTATGTGAGTAGTTATTGTTCACATTTGCATCTTCAGAAAATCCAGAAGTTGCTGGAGTTTCCTCATCTCACACATCAGAGAACTAAGAGTGGCCCGGACCCCCAGGTCATTAGCAGCACTCTGTATATAAGGTCCAACTATATTCTTTCAGTTGCAAAGATGTCAATTTCCCATGTATCTGTGCGAGTAAATACATCGCAGAAACATAAAGACATTCATATTTAAGGATACAAATTTCCAATATCACTTTAATAACTATTTTTGCATCAAATTTCACCTAGACTTCTAGTCAAATAAAAAGTTTCTCTTCTGTCATTAAATTCTGTCATTAAATTTCATTCTAACTTGCTTTCACAGATAAAGCATTCCTCCTGTGTAGCTCAACCTTAAGTCCATATGACAAAGAATTGTACCCTGTAGCTACAGTAGTCCTCCTATCTGGCTCAGACACACCTTAAAAGCCTCAAAAAGCTTCTTGCCAATACCATCATTTCATGTCTTCCTTCCCCACATCCTCTCTTGCTATCTGTTTCCCTTTCTCCTCTCAAGTGAATTTTGAATCAATTTTTGCCTTTGGTCTTCTATAAAACTATTTACTTTCCCACAATACAAAGTTAACACAAAGAATATTGTATAATGAATTGCCATTTAATGCTCATAGTCAGACAGGCTACCATAATCCTGTAGACAAACTGTGTAACCTAAGGAAAATTTTTGCCGTACCTATGACTCACTTCACTAACAGTGTTAAATGTTAGTGCCCTCTCTTGCTGATTCACACTTTAATAGTGGAGAATAAAGTATGGAATGGAATGCTAAGTTACAGTATAATAAATAGGAAGCTAGCAGAAGAAATAAGTGGAATGCCACATGCCAGAAAAAGCATGAATTTCTTAACAACTTGCTGGACTTTCATAATTTTTGTTGTTGCTGTTCAAATTGTTGTACATGTGGCATTTCTTATGATATTCAGAATATGAATAAACTCAAGCATATAGCAAGAGGAAGAATCCCTTTGCCAACAATATTTTCATTTTTATGATGAAATGCAGCTAGGAGTCATTCTCTGTCATGCATTTTATGAAGAAAAATAGTGATTTTTCTTCCGATATTCAAGAGGGTCATAGAGATCACATGCTTAACATTTAGCTAGTATAGATTTATGCCTCACCTAGGCTATTATAAATGTATGAACTTCTCCTAAAAAGCAATTTCTATTTGCAGTTAATCAAATGAGTTATTTCTTTAAGATAGTATCCTAGCAACTTCAAAGAGAAGAGGAAGTCCCTGCTGATATTAGAATGAGATTTGTTTATCCGGCTTCCAGATCTAACTTGTACCCGTGCTTCAAACTGTCACTTAGCTCAAATGAAGATCAAACTTTTTTGTTATAAGGTTATAAGAATCATCTTTTCACAATTTCTAATTTCAAATTTTCCATTGAAAAATAAGACAGAACTTAGGCAGACTTTTAAATAAATCAGCTTCTTTAAGGATAATTTTAATAAAACTCCTCTCTCACATCCAAATAGATTATCAATAACAAATATTTAGATAGAGATTTTTCCAATCATACTGGGTTGACAATAGAAGAATTAGAAATTTTCTAACCAATTTTAAAACACAAACTAATCTACAGTCCAGCAACAATAGTCAATGAAAGCAGTCTGAGTCAATGTTGTTATCTTCAGTTCTACAGGAGGACTCCTGTAGTTCATTCTGGATATACTATAAATGTAAGTGTCTACTTACTTTTATAGACAGTGGTTAAAACAAGCTGTGAACTAGAGAGAAGGTCTTCATTCTACTACCCCTAATAAAGGGATGCATCATATCCATAGAGTAGACCCGCAGAGGGGTGAAGAAGCCTCATGATCAAACACAAATTTGAGTGTTGACCTCTCAGAAAATTATTCAACACATACTATAAAGTAAAAAACTGAATAAGAGTGCTTTTAATATGGCCTTATGGAGAACACATCAAGATCTCCGAAGGAAAAGATCTCATTTTCTTTATGTCTTGTGATTTGCAACAACACAGAGTTACTTCTGCAGTAAATCTTATAGTTCATAATTGAAATGCTACAACCAAGGAAAGGTGCATACCTGGGATACTTGTAAAGCTTTATACCTATAAATTTCACTGTTAATTTTAAGAGGGGATTATTACCCTATAGCTTTTTCTTAAAACAATTTCTTACTCAGAAGCTGATGTTAGCCTGAAAATTACCAAGTCATACTTGAATTCATGGTCTTCTTGCCTCAGACTCTCAAACGCTGGAATTACAAGTATAAACCAGCATACCCATCTTCTTACAACTAGTGTATATATATATACCTTGATGATTTTCCACCTTCTTCTTTATCACTTCACCTGGATTAGGTACCATAGAGAGAAAATGATTAGGATGAGAACAATGCTGAACCTCACAGACACTGGGAATAAGAAGTACAAACTGTGAGGAAACTCAGTTCAGTATAAAGAGAAAACAGATCATCTACCTGTAACCAGACTGATATCAATGACAGAAATAACATGTAACCCAAAGAGCCAGCTCACAATAAGGGCTAGGTACTTGGCTGAACTCCTTAGGCACATTTACTCAAAGAAGTTTCTCCCAACAGCCTGCTAAGGGAAAGCTATCATTCCCAATTTACATGAATGAAATGAAGTATATGCAGGCTATGCAACTTTTCCAGTGTTAGCCAGATGAGCAACGAAGGTTGGGCCCAAGCCAGGCCTCCATTCTTGTAAGTTTATGGGCTTAGGTCTGACGCTACATTACCTTTCATCTAGCCAATTCCTTCAGCAATGTCTGGTTCTAGGAGCCAGACATTTTTAGAAGGTTACATTTTTACAAACAAGCAAAGTATTTTATAACATATATATTTTTTAAATTTCTCTTTCTACTGATACGCAATGATTCTATGTATTACATGTTTCATCACATGTATACATAAAAGTAATGATTACATCATATTTTATACATACATTACTTCAAAAAAACAGAAGCAAAACTAAATTTCCATATTCAAATCTCATATCAATTTGAAAATGTATCAGACACGTTAGGTAGAATTAGCTTTCACAGTCTATAGGAGAATCCTACCGTGGTTAACAGTCAAACCTCTAAGTAAAGTAGCTATTAATTCTCCTCAGTACAAGAAAAGTTTAGATGTACAGAGTTCAGAGTGATTCAGACAGTAGAGAAACCGGTTTATTCTAACTTGGTTTTTTTGTTTGTCTGTTTGTTTGTTTTGTTTGTGTACCTACAGTTCTAAGCTATTTGACAGACTCTTTTGAGTCTGTACATACATGGGAAGCTGTACAAACGTGGCATATCGTCAGGTAGACACACACTCACATACATAAGCATATACTATAGAGCAGAGACAGAAAGAAAGGCCACCCGGAGACTGCCCCGCCTTGGGATCCATCCCATGTGAAAGCACTGAACCCTGACACTATTGCTGATACCAAGATGCGCTTGCAAACAGGAGCCTGGCATGGCTGTCATCTGAGAGGCACTGCCAGAACCTGAGACAGATACAGATACTTATAGCCAACTATTGAACTAAGCCAGGGACCCCAATGGAAGAGTTAGGGGAAGGACTGAGGGAGTTCAAGGGAATTGCAAACCCATAGGAAGAACAACAGTATCAAGTAAGAAGACCCCCTCAGAGATTCCAGGGACTAAGCCATCAACCAAAGAGCATACATGGGCTAGTCTGTGTCCCCCATCCCCAGCTACATATGTAGGAGAGGACTGCCTTGCCTGGCCTCAGTCAGAGGGCATGCCCTTGGTCCTATCGAGGCTTGATGCCCCAGAAAAGAGGGATACTAGATGAGTGAGGTGAGATTGGGTGGGTGATTGGGGGAGCACCTTCTTAGAGGCAAAGGGGAGGAGGGATCATGGAGGGGAGACCAGGAAGAGTGGATGACATTTGGAATGTAAATAAATAAAATAATTAATAAAATAAATTTCTTTTTTTTCTCTTTTCACTTTTTTTTGGATATTAACTTTATTTACATTTCAAATGTTTCCCTCTTTCCAGGTCTCTCCTTCAGAAACCCCCTATCCCATTACCTCTCCCCCTGCCTATATGAGGGTGCAATTCCCTACACTGGGGCATCTAGAAGAAGCTGCCTAATACCCATCTGCACTCATAGATGTTTGTCCTCAAGAGTATTCTGGTGTCAACTATGAGTTTAAAATTAATAAATATGGATCCCAGCCATGTTTATATGGTGCCATGTGTCAAGATGTTCTGAGGTATACTTCTATAACTATGAATCCGGATTCCTTGGAGACCACTGGGATGGTCTCAACTTTGATGAATGTACCAGTCAGTCATATCTCCTGGAGGATTCTGTGTTGTTAGAGGAAACAACTACAACTTTAACTGCACAGGTGGTGGATACACAGGGACACACTGTGAGACTTTGGTGCCTCTTTGTTGGTCAATGTTTTGTCACAATGATACATGTGAAGACATTGTTGACAGCTGTATTTGTCACTGGTATCCTGCATACACAGGCGCCTTGTGTGAGATGGATATAAATGAATGCAGTAGCAACTCATGTCAACATGGGGAGGGTGGATACCTAGCTGTTCTCACAGGATTAATAGAGACACATTGCAGGCCTGGCTTCCTTCAACTACCTTGGGACCTCAAGCTATGCTTGTATCTGTCAACCTGGATTCACAGACAAGAGCCTAGCATCACTGTTCTCTGAGATGCTCCATCCAGCAGCTGACCTGTGCAGAAACCCACAGACAAATGTTAGAGGAATCTCTGAAAGTCTTGTGGAAGATTTAGGGGAGGGATTGGGGAGCCCAAAGGGGATAGGGACCTCATGAGAAGAACAATAGAGTCAACTAACTTGGACCCTCGGGGGCTCCAAGAGAGAACCACCAACTAAAGATCATAGATGTGCTGGTTCTATTTCCCCCACCGACACACACACACATGCAGCAGATATACAACTTGCTCTTCATGCGGGTTTCCCAACAACTGGAAAGGGGGCTTACCCTGCCAATGGATCCTGTTCACTTAACTGTGCTACCTTGTCTGGCCTCTTTTTTCTTTTTTTTTTTTTTTTTTCCTTTGGTTTTTTGAGACAGGGTTTCTCTGTGTAGCCCTGGCTGTCCTGAAACTCACTCTGTAGACCAGGCTAGCCTCAAACTCAGAAATTTGCCTTTGTCTGGCCTCGGTAGGAGAGCATGTGCCTAGTCCTGCAGTGACTTGAAGTGCCGGAGTGGTACCAAGGGGGGATCTCCCCATTCTGAAAGGTGACGTGGTAGGGGAAAGGGCCTGTGTGAGGGGAGACTAGGAGGAGAGGGGGGACTGCAATTGGGAAGTAAAGTGAATTAATTAATTAATTAATGGAAAGTACCAAAAGGGTTAAAATCTGGTTACTGATGACAGGAAAACCATGCCCCACTAGACACCAGAGACTAACAAATGGAAAGCCCAGACTCAGAAATGGGCTACTTCTATTGGAATTGTTGGCCATTGAAGTCTCAAAAACACCCAGACATTACAAGATATTGTCAATATTCCTGGTTACTCTTCAGAACTTATCAGTAAGACCATATTGCTGAAGGTATCACATAACTGAACCTTACAGCATGCAAAAATCAAAGTGGTTCTGACCTGGAAGGTTTATTTTAAGTAACTAACTCATTTTGCTGAAAAGCATGTGCATGTTACTAAAGGAGAAAGAAAACTTAATAACATAGTGGTAAACCACCTGAACTATAATAATGATTATAAGACAGACCCAGTGATGATAGACGCATGGATCTTGAAAGTAACTGATCACTTGTGGTTGTATTTAATACCTGCTCCACAATGTGAAAATCATACCATTACAAGACTGAAATTATAGCTAGAAAGGATCATGGGGCCTTGGAGAGAATCTAATACTATTATTGTGCTAAATAAACATACTAGTCAGCCACGTCTTATTAATACATAATTATACCTACAGAAAAAGGCCCCTCTCATCCCCACCTGAGAAACTTCTATTTGCAGTAGATGATGATCAACATGAAGACTCTCAAAGTGGACAAGGTACAGAGAAAAAGAGACTGTGGAATGTTTAGCCATAGTGGAACATATGTACTACTTTCCTCTTCCAAAGACTCAGGGACCTTTGAAGAGGGACCAGAAATAGTGTAAGAGTCAAAAAACAGTAGATGACTACAAAACAACAGATTCTTGTAGATATATCAGGACAGCTACACATATGAATTCACAGCACACATGACAGAATGTTCACATCCTCTCCATCCCAAATGGACCAAATCCCAGTATGGAGAGGTAGTGGGACATGAAGCTTCTCTAACCAAGAATCGATGTGCAGTTGATAGCTCCTGGGAAAGGAAAGGTCAGTTTTCTCTAAAAGTGCAGCTTCTGATAAGATTATCATGGAAGATAGAAGAAGGATGTCTAGGAATATCTGGACACCACAAACTGACAAAAAAGGTATAACATTAGACAGAAAGGGAAGCAGGGAGGATCTGAAAAGAGTTGGGGCAGGGAAGATAAATATATTCGAAACTCAATGAGCAAATTTTTCAAAAAACTAACAAATAAGTAACATTTAAATTTTTATCCTTTGTTAAGAGCTGTAAAAGTTAGGTCCAGTTCTTCCTCCCTGCCCCCAGAAACAAGACTTATATTCAAAATATATATTACAAATACCTTAGCCATATAACTAGGTTCTACTCTGGCTAGATCTAACTTAAAACATCCTATTTATTTTAGCCTACATTCTGCCACATGGCTGGTTACCTCTGAGTAGATACCATGCTTGATTTCCTCACATCTTCCTGGGCAAACCTTTCCACTCCTGACTCTCTCCCAGAATTCTTCCTGCCTCCTGGATGTTCCACCTTCTATTTCCTGACTAAGCCATAGGCTTTTTAGTTGACAGACGATATGTCCATAAAATGCACAAGATATTCTCTCTACAAAGAACAGATGTAAATTTTATTTTTATTTCTTTTGATTGTATTGTGACTGCTAATTTTTACATAAAGAACTAAATCTTGGCTATATGTTTGCTATAACAAGATACAGGACCTTTTCAGTATTTTATTGATATATATATATACACATATACATACATATATGTATATATTTCCCATACTTTTAAAACTTTTTAATGTGAACTTTATACATGAGCAGTAGTTACGCATCATTCCTCTGTCCATTTTCTTCCATGCCTTGCCCCTCCCTCCCAAATTTATTCTCTTCTGCAATTATGCCAATTCATACTCACACATATCTGTACTTATCAAATCCCTTAAGAAACATAAGTAATCATAAATCTAATTAGCATTAAATTGTTAGTTTAATAAATAGATATCCCTCTACTAATTTATAACTTTGAAATATTTAGTGTGTTCCTTTGCATGTGTATGTATCTATATTGTTCACCAGTTTCCTTCACTGTCTCTTAGACATTGAAACATGTCAACCTGAAGACAAGTTTCATACTCAAAATAGGCTTAGGAAGTCCCTGAAACTTACCAGATCCTTTAGGGCCCTCATTATTACTTACTGCTAGAGAAAGTAATAAAACCTGAGATTCCCTCTCAGAAACAAAGACCTAAGCTGTAAAGAAGTAAAGAAGAATTTGAGATCAGACCAGCTGCCTGGAGGAAGAAGAAACCAACAGAGCTTCCTGGAAGAGGTTTATTTAGACTGTCTGAATTACATGCAAATGACATTGTCCAACCTTTTGAGCTGCCTGAAGGTTTTACAGTATACTCCAAGCTCCAAGCCTTCTGTACCCTATGTTGGGGTGAGCTTTGGTAATATAGCTTTATTGCATCATTTCTGCTGCTGTATGGAACTTCTCACCCTTACTCCTGTAAGTAGCCCCCAATAAAGCTTAGGAAAAGTGAGAGAGAGAGAGAGAGAGAGAGAGAGAGAGAGAGAGAGAGAGAGAACGTGTGCCTCTACACAAATGCCGTATCACGAACATGAAAATCACGGGACAACTGGCAGAAGTAGAATGTCACATTGCACCTTATCCAAGGCAATCTTTTAGTCTTCCAAGCTTCATATTTCAGGATAGCTGGCCCTTGAACTTCCAGGTAATTCTGCTGTCTCCAAGTCAGAACTCACTTTGAGGATGCTGAGATTATAGATGCAGAGATATGAGCCACATCATACTGCTTTTTTATGTAGGTCCTGAGTATTGAACTCAAAATATTTTCTTTTTCCACTGACCCATTTCCCTGGCACGTAAATACAAGCATTTATATTTTACAGTTTGTTATTTTAATATGAAATATAAATGGGATTCAAGTTAAAAAACCTTGAATACAAAAGAACTTAAACTATTAGATACCACATCTGTCAAACTCATTGCACTTATATGCCTTTGTTCTCTGGTTGTCACAAATTTATAGAACTTTAGTTCAACAGCAACAGCCATAATTAGTGTTCCCAGCTCATGGCTCATGTCTTCTTTGTTTTCTTCATTAACATGTTCTCTGTGATATAATAACCTATCTTTACCTCTATTAGCTAAAATATGTCAGAAGTACATTCTTGTTAATCATTTAATCTAGCTATCATAAAATATTCTCTCTCTCCTTTCCTCCTCTCTGTCTCCATCTCCCTCTCCCTCTTTCCCCATCCTCCGTTCTCTGTCTTCTGACTCTCCTTTGAGAGGAAACCATATATCCACTGTTGGCACTCATCTTCCATGAGTGTGCTAGCTTCATGTTTGTTCAATACTCACCGTGGTTTTTGCTTACTCATTTGCCTTATCATAATTCTCACATTGCTAAAACATGCTTAAGTAAACATTTAATGAGACTTCATGGCATAGGAAAGTATATAGATGTAAGAAATAGTAGATTTAGACTATGGATTTTCTAACATTTAATTGTTACATAATTGCAAGGACCATCTCAAAAGAGAGGCATAAATGTTATTGTCACACAACAGGTGAAGTCACCTAGCAAAAATGCAACAAACGATTATGTTAAGTTTAAGATCATTGGTTCCCTAACATCCTTTCTCAATAAAATATTTGTAGAAATACAAAGAAAATTGACATAGACAACAACCTCACCACCATAAAGCTAATGAAAACCTCACAGTTTTTTTTATTAGATACTAGGCTATTTGGTGAAATTACACTGGGCTCTCTTTGGCATGTCCCTCTGTAAAATATTTAATACTAATTGGACATTAATTTTCAGAGCTAGTATGGACGCAGGGAGGAGAAACAGAGTGCTATTAAACAAAGTTGATAATCACACTGACTTTTATTGCTTTTAAGAGAATTTAAAGCTTAACATTTCATGTGTCTCATTATGTACCTTGATGACAAAAGATTAAAAACTGAAAAAAAAAAAGATAAGAACACTGAGAAAAGCTAAGTAAAAACTTGTTGATTGTCCTGAACTAGATAAGTCTAGTTAAGTAGCACAGGAAAACTATGTAAAGACAATGCAATACTTAAATGAACCCATTGCTCATACTTGCAAACAAATTAGTGTAATACACCTTTAAACACTCAGGCTTTCTAAACTTACCTTTGCTTAAACTAGTTTTTTCTCTGTAAGTTTAATGAAGTTTTAAACTATTATTATAATAGTATGATATGCTGAGATTGGGGGCGCAATTTTCTCTTAAACATCACTGTTTTTGAACCAAGGGTACAATGAAAAAAAAAATGTTGGAGGCCATTTAAAATTAAATACTCACAAAATATACTAACGTTTGTGAATGGAAAGAAATTCAAGTCGCAAGTGTTTGCTGTATGAGACATTTCCCTTTAGTTCTCCTTGACAGTAGCATGTCACTTTAATGACGAGTGAGATGTTTCTGGTATGATAGTTGACATTTCCATGAAGCAAAATTGAAGAGTTAAGGCTAAGAAAAGCAGAGTTACAGCTTTTAATGTCTGAAAACACCAGTGGGAAGGAGAGAAACTAGTAATGGAATTAGCTAAATTCAATTTATAAAGAGACTTAGGAGAGCACACAGGACAAGCTGTTGTCTCAATTTCATCTTCAAATTGGAAAACAACAACATTAACATGGTTATTAAGAGAAAAAAATAGCTTGCCTATATTATTACAAAGCCCTCTAACAAACTGGTATTTTTAATATTAAAATAATGGTTTGGGATTGAATCATATATTAATTGATCTCTAAAATGCTTTTATCTTTGCTGCATCAATTTTTATGGAAATATCTAATGTTTTGAAAGATTATGTAATTGTGCTGCAATTACATGCACAATAAACCAAAGCAGTAAAGGTTTAGTCTAGACTTTTAACACTGCTTGATGTGAGAACAACATCAGATTGTCGAAAACAGGGTATTCAGAAGTTAGGACAGGAGTCTTGGTGTAGAATGTAAGTACATGAACTTAACAGGGTAATTAGTCTCTTAAAACTTCATAAAACTGATAAGGAAAATTAAAGTAGTAACATTGAACCTGGCTGTATATTACCTATGTCTCATAAATAATAAAATTCATACAATATAGTGGTAAGTACTCTAAATTCATGTTTCCTTCTTTCTGTTGCTGTCCCACAGATAGGTTTTAAATACTCAAATAATTGAGACAACCTATGTCTACTTGTTTCCCAGGAAAATAATGTACCGAGAGCAACCCAGTCAAGATGAGAAGGAGGAAAAAGGAAAAGAGGTAGAGGAAGAGAAGAACTGTGCAATATTACTCTTGTTCAAGATGCCAATGAATTGCTCAAGATGCAAGGTCTTTAGATCAATTCAATGAATGCCATGTCTATGATGGTGGGTAAAACACTAAATAGTGATGTAGAAAGAACAAGAAGTCATACTATAGGACCTGTGAGGAAGAAAACAGCTGAACTGATATTCAGAAACAGAGATATTCTCTAAGAAATAATGAGTCAGAAGTCACACTGAGGAAGTGATGATAATTTAAATTTTGATAAGAAACAATTTATCACCTTAAAGTTATAAGTTTAATCAGACAATAAAAGACAATCAGATATTAAGGCAGGATGTAAAATCTACTCTTTAAAGGAATTCAGCCACCTAAACGGTGTAAAACAAAGTGGAATGAAAGTCATTTAAGCCAGTCTCATTAAAATGATAATCTCTGGTCTACCCATCTCAAAGCTAACCTGACAATTAACAATATTACAGGTGATTTCAACCCAGATCTTCTCCAGGATCATTTAAAAATATAATATCGAATTGTCATGAGTTACACATAAAATCTAATTCAGAATGAAAGTAATATAATTTTTAAAAGAACATGGTTTTATTTACTCAGAAAAATGTACATATAAATAGCATTTATAAACTATGAATCAATGGATTCTTTAAAAGGAACAAGTAGATCATAAGAATTTATGGATAATAGTAATAACAAGAAGAAGAAGAAGAAGAAGAAGAAGAAGAAGAAGAAGAAGAAGAAGAAGAAGAAGAAGAAGAAGAAGAAGAAGAAGAAGGTGATGATTACTGGGAGATCATAGCTGGAAGAACTTGAGGGAAGACAAAATATCATCCATGCTTCTGTGGCACTGTATTTACATAGGTCACTCTATCTCTAATTGGCATAAGTCTTCGCACCTTCATGAGCTCTCCCTAAGTTAGATGAACTCAAATCCCAACTGAAGCTTGTGAACTATTGACCTTCTTGACCTTCTTGTCTAGCTTTCCATCAACAAAACTGAAGCCAACCCAAAGAACTCCACAAAGACTGTAGATTTTAACAACTTCAAGATAGTTATAAAAGTGGCAGGTACACCAAGAGAGTTTGACCCAGAAGCAGCAGATGGCTTACTAAGAAAACATAATAAATTCTAATGACCACTGACTGGTCTTTCAGAGTAAAAGTGATTATAGTTAGCTGATACACCCTGTCTAGATGGCAGATAGCAGTGCCTGACAGTTGACCTAGTATCACTAACCTCGCATACTGAAGATTAAGTGCTTATTTGTCAATATAACACTAGTGAGACATGGCAGGGCTGAATTTGCCTATAAAGGAATTCAGTTATATAATGAAAAATAGCAGCTCCAGACAGAAGGGAACTGGTCCTTAATAATAGAAGAAGAACCAAGAGTGAGCAGCTTTGCCTTTGGAGACACATGTGTCAAGACTTTATTCAAGTCATCTATCGAAAACAGCTTAATGGTTCTTTTTTTTTTTTTTTTTTTCTTTCTTTTTTTCTTGGATATTTTATTTATTTGCATTTCAAATGTTATCCTCTTTCCTGGTTTCCCCTCTGGAAATCCCCTCCCCATCCACTCTCTCCCAAGTTCTATGAGGGTGCTCACCCACCCACCTACATAATCCTGCCTCCCCCAACCCTGGCATTCCTCTACACTGGGGCATCGAGCCTTCACAGAACGAAGGGCCACTCCTCCCATAGATGTCCAACAAGACCATCCTCTGCAACATATGCAGTTGGAGCCATAGGTCACTCCATGGGTACTCTGGTTGGTGGTTTATTCCCTGGGATTTCTGGGGGTTCTGGTTGGTTGATATTATTGTTCTTCCTATAGGGTTGCAAAACCCTTCAGCTTCTTCAGACACTCTTCCATTGGGGACGCCGCACTCAGTCCAATGGTTGGTTGAGAGCATCTGCCTCTGTATTTGTCAGGCTACAGCAGAGCCTCTCAGGAAACAGCTATCTCAGGCTCCTGTCATCAAACACTTCTTTGCATCGGCAGTAGTGTCTGGGTTTGGTGTCTGTATGTGGGATGGATTCCTATGTGGAGCAGTCTCTGGATGGCCTTTTCTTCAGTCTTTGCTGCACACTTTGTCTCCTTATTTGCTCCTGTGAGTATTTTGTTCCCTCTTCTAGGACTGTGAAAGGCAGCCTGGTTTCTGGTAGAGCTAAGGTTTAAAACCCAATAGCCCCAGTAGGGGGTCCCCAGCAGGGGACAACCAGACAAGGGACAGTAGGCATTTTACCATGCTCCTGTGCCCCAGGCTCCTGACAGGAGGCTGCAGCTCTCTATAGATCTGTGACCATCAGTCACAAAAGGGCAACGCCCAAGCCCCTCCACAGGTAGAGATGTGATCATGTAGCCTCAAGACATTCCCATTTTAATGAGGCACCTAGAGGCTTAGCCAATAAACTCCCCTTCCCAGCCACTCCTCCCTGAAAAAGGTATTTTAACCTTAGATCTGCTCTGAGGTTGTACTGTATGATTTCATTCATGTCCACTCTCTGCCATAACAATAAATGCCCTAAAATCATGGACTGTCTCTCTTTATTGGTATCCACTGTGGGGAATGATGGAACAGGCCTTAATCTAAAAAGCTGCCATGTCTGTCTCCTGCAGAAGGTCTCTCAGAGCTCCCAACCACGATCTCCACCAATCCAAGTCAGCTAGCCACGGTCAAGCCAAAGACTCCGACCCAGGGGGACCCAGCCAGGCTCCTCCCTGCTTTTACCCCGCGGCTCTGGGCTACATCCAGTCTATGGGCCCCCACTCTGTTCTCAGCTCTTCTGCAGCATCCAGCTGCACCTAGGATGCCCAAGAGCCTGAGAACCAGAGGGACCCGGCTCCATGCAGACCCTGGACTGCAGGCCACTCTCCCCTAACCCCAGGTGGTGTCCCATGGTTTCTCACAGCCCTGGGGCAGACATGGGACCCACACACCACATTAACCCACCACCCCCTTCTGAGAAGGACTGAAGCATCCACACTTTAGTCTTCCATCTTCTTGAGCTTCATGTCTGTGAATTGTAATCTTGAGTATTCTTATCTTTGTGGTTGATATGCTCTTATCAGTGAGTGCATACCATGTGTGTTCTTTTGTGATTGGGTTACCTCACTCAGGATGATATTTTCTAGTTCCATCCATTTGACTAAGAATTTCTTAAAGTCATTGTTTTTAATAGCTGAGAAGTTCTCCATTGTGTAAATGTACCACATTTTCTGTATCCATTTCTCTGTTGAAGGACATCTGGGTTCTTTCCATCTTCTGGCTATTATAAATAAGGCTGCTATGAACATAGTGCAGCATGTGTCCTTGTTATATGTTGGAGCATCTTTTGGGTACATGCCAAGGAGTGGTATAGCTTGGTCCTCAGGTACTACTATGTCCAATTTTCTGAGGAACAATCAGACTGATTTAGGCATGTGAGGTTCAGGAGTATCAATAGATGTCAGGAAAACATTAAGGAGTGCTAGGCAGCATACATTCCAAGGGAAGGAGTTAGAGTTCAGGTGATTGGAGGTGCAAAAGGAGAAAATGAAACAGAAAAGGTTAAGTGAGGTTATGTATTAGAAGCCAGCAAAATAGAGGGAGTGGGAGAAGGATAACCAATGGTAAAGGCCATTGAAAATGCCATTCAGATATCAAATACTATAAAAGTTTCTTTAAATATATATGTATATAAAGAAGGAAAGTTTGAATGAAATTACTCTATATCAAGGAGGCAATGCCTGTCCTAAACACCACAGCCTGTCAACCAGTGTGAGGCTTTGGTTATCACTTTTGGAGTTGTTAATCAGTGAAGTGTAATAGATACCTGAAACAGCACAGGTTATAGTGATTGGTCTTTGTTGCTTTCCAGAACTTGATGGTGGGACGCTGTTGCTGAAGACACCATCTACTTAAGTCAGGATAAGGAGAAATCAAACTGTCTTTGACCAGCTTCATCTTTACTGGCTAGAAGTCATAATACTGAAAAGTTCTACTTATGTTAGTAGAGCAGAAATTAATCAACAATCTTACCTAGCTGTGAACCTTGTAAGTTACTAAATGAGTGGCCTGGCAATATGTGACAGGAATGTTATAGAAGTGACCAACCACTCTCTGACTGGATTTCAAATTTTCTCCCTAAGATATAACTCAAGTACTCACACTTGATACCTTTAACTGAGCCAAAACACATAGTTAGCTAACTAGTAAGCCCTAAGGGAGAATGCAATGCTATTATGATGCTAAAAGACCTATTATTTAAACCACACCCAAATTTTTATTGTTATACCTGATGATTAATGCAACTCTAAGTACTCATCAGAGAAGCTTCCTCTTTTAGTAGATGATAACTCAGAGACACACACCTAATCAACATGTAGAAGATAAAAGACCTTGGCATGCTCAGCCTTATATGGGACATTTATATCATACCTCCTCATCCAACACTCAGGGGTCATTGGAAAACAAGAAATGGAATAGTCTATAAAGGTGAGAGCAAGGGGGTGCTGTAGCCAAACAGCATTTGTTACATTTGCTGGACTCAAATGACATTACTATTGTATACATGAACTCACAACAGGAATGATTCCATTCATAAAACCTGAACAAAACCAAGTCAACCAGAAGAATGGGGCTCATGAAGTTCTGCATCTAGCTAAAATGCCTAATCAACTGATGACTCCTGAAGAAAATAGAATCAGTTTTCTTCAGGAATGTGCCTCCCAAGAGGCTACATATGCTCTAATAGGCGGCCCCACACCTGTGCCGGTACAGACAGCATTCAGTGAGTTTAAACAACAAAAGGAACACATGATGTTGGAGGGAAAGTGTGGAGGGGATACAGGAGAAAATGAAGCAATAGATTTTGATCAAAATATTGTATGACTACATAACATTCTTAAATAATACAATTTTAATGTTTATACTTTACATACATATATTGCTATTAATTGGCTAACAATAATTAATAGTGCTTGACTGAATGTAAATCTCATTTCCTAAATTTGGCCTTGTTTCCCTATCTCAGAAAAAAAAAGGCCAGATCATACATTTAGTTTCTCACATGTTAGAGATTGTTTGTGGAATAAAAAAATCTAGACTTGTTTGTTGAGCATTCTATCAAATTAATATAGATTTTTAATCCCTTCCATGTCCTCACAAATCTTATACATTTTACTGTCAGTGGTTGCACAAAGGAATCTCATTTTTTTAACCAGCTTAATATTCTGATGAATGTAAAAATGTGAAGGACACGCTGAAACATAAATTCAAGTATCATGCAATTTTTGTTTCAATCAGTGGGAATTTCAGAATAAGAAAATGTATTAAAGAAAGGAAAGGTGCAAGAAAATTTCCATAGGTAAAAAGGACACTTCCATGGTGACACTGAAGGGTCCTGAACAGTGAAGATGAATCTAATCACCCCTCCAGCAGAGTGAGAAATGTTAAAGCAACAATGGTTTTAAAAATTCTGAAGAACACTAGGAAAAGGGCAAAATCAATACAGGTTGTCCTCTAATTGATGAAAGAAACATTAAAGTTTTATAATTAGGAGAAAATTACGGTTAATATAGTGACGAATTTTGGCTCACCTGCATCTCAATAGTCTTCAAAGTGGCTTGTGAGCAAGAGGAAAATTCTCTTTAAAAAGAAGTCATCAAAATTCTGAGCCAATATAAAAGGTGAAAAACACTTTTATCCCAGAAAAAGTAGAGGTGAATAAAGTGGTTTAATTGTGGCTTAACAGGATATTCTCTGACTATTCACCCAGGAATGGAGACAACAGGACCTTTGACTTTGAGGGACCAGTGAGATCAGTGTGGTACAGACCACAGGAGAAAGTTTAATTGGCTACAAATCAAAATCTAGCTCATCAATGAACTAGCTCTACCTCTCTTGGGAGAGACAAATGATAGGTAGAAGGGTTGACATACTTAGGATGAAAAATTTGCCTTTGTAAGACTGTTAGAAAAGATTTAACTAACATTTAGACATTTTAGCTATTATTCGTTTTCCAGTTTCTTAGATAATTACTGACTGTCAAGCTGTTACTACCACATCCTAAGCGCTGAGACCTGAGCATTGTCTACTAAAGCAAATGGTTCCAGCTCATGTATCTTTGACCTTGAAAGAGTAAACATGACATCAGACCATGCTAAGTCAAATTCATACCAATCACCTAATTCAATTCTTGTGTCCAGTTTCAGAGAAGATTTCTGCTCTTAAGAAAGAATGTACTGTTTAAACAAAATCCAGCTTATCAATGCAGTTCTCATTGTGATCTGGGTCTTAATGTACTTGATTATGGTTTGGGGGAGGGGGGGAGTCCTGCCCTCTGGAATCCAGTGCAGTCCAACAAAGATAGTATTAACAACCAATGTGATGGATTGGTTTTAGTAAGTTAAAATAAAGGAAACATGGGCAGCTTGAGGGTACTGAGTGAGTGTTTGCAGAATCTGAAAATACAAGGCATTGTAGACTGTTGTAAAACTTAGCATTTTCTGTGAGTGAGTTGAGAGCAATTAATGACATAATTTAATTGGAATTTTAAACGGACACTCAGAACCTTTTGTTTCAGCAATAATATGCAAGATCTAAGAAAACCCCTTACTTACAATGAGAAAAATAATAGATAAAATGAAAATCCACAACTTTTATTGGAACCATCAGGGAACAAATTTGCTGTTCTGCATTTATGCAAAAGGGTAAAATCAGAGCAGCAATGAGGTATGGCTTTCCCCTAGGAGAAATCTCTGGAACGATAAGACTAAATTAAGAATGCCTTTAATGAGCTTATCTGCAGACTAAGTACAGCTAAAGAGAGAATCAATGAACTTAAAGATATGCCAACAGAAATGTCTCAAACTGAACTGCAAATAAGAAGAAATAAGAAAAAAAGCGCAGAACTTTGATATTATGTTTAAAAGTATAACACACTCCCTTTAAAACTCACCTTAACTAGCACAGAAGAAATAATGACTATAAATGGGAGAGGAAAAGACAAAAAGCCATTTTGGAGCACGGGGCAACTTGATCATCCTCATCAGGATGGTAACAGAGCTGGTGAGAACTGGCCTGGAGATGTTTTCAAGTCCTGTTATACCTTCCACATAACTTCCTGAACAGTTTGATTTTATGTTATGAGCTGTAATTCACATTCACTGAAAGTCCATAAAAATATCAAGAATACTCTATAGTTAGCAAAACTATCCTTATTTTCAAGGTATGTCATATCAAATTTGTTAATGACATAACCTGTTGACTTTGACTACATCATTTTGAATGTTAAATTTCATTTTTTCATTGGCAACCATAGAAGGTATTACCATTTAAAACTGTGTGTTTGTGTGTATGTGTGTGTGTGTGTGTGTGTGTGTGTGTGTGTGTGTGTGAGAGAGAGAGAGAGAGAGAGAGAGAGAGAGAGAGAGAGAGAGAGAGGAAGGAGGAGACGAAAGAGGAGGAGGAGGAGGAGGAAAAGCAGGAGGAGGAGGAAGAGGAGAAGGAGGGGGAGGAGAGAGAGAGAAAGAAATTCTTACAGACTCAGGAGCAAACTATACATATTAATCCAGAAACATTCTAAACCAAACTAAAAGGTCATTTCAGGGACCATGATTTCTACAAATATACAAATGCCAATGTTGTCATTGATTTGATCCATTAATGACCATAGAACACCCATTATGGAAAAAGTTTCTGTTCTAAAAGGTCGTCTATGTGATAGTCTGATTATTTTGCATGTAAACAAGGCCAATGACAAAATTTGCTTTCTGGATATTCATTAAGATTAAAAATGTTAAGTATGCTAACAACATTAGATAATAGTTCTGTTGTGAGCATCATTTATAATGCAATAATACATATCATTGTCACATTAGCAGAACACAAAGCAAGATTCAGTCACCTATTACAGAAACAACATTGACTCCCCATTCCATAATTCTTTTTAACATATCCTACATCGTTTTATGAGCATTAATTAAGGCTTGTACTTGTGTGGGACTAGAAACTGTTACTGTCATCATCCCGATATGAGGCTAGAGACTAATCATTTTATGAGGAAAGGAAAAGTGGTTCTGGTGTCAAATCATATGGCAATCTCACTTCAGACTGTACTTGTAACCAACCTAAGCAACACTGGGCTCTGTTCCACTTCATTTCATGTGACTCCCACACTTTAATATTTCTATAGTGGTATCCAAGATTTTTTATTCACAAACTGCAAAAGTTTTAAAGTTAACATGCACTTATTTTTATACCTCCACCTTAACTTTTCAATACTTGAACATGCAATATCTTCACTGGGATCAGTTGGTAAATCATTTTAAGACCGTTTTGAGACGGCTACTAGGCATCCAGAAAACTGTTCCAAATTTCCAGGATTATACAGCACTTTTATTATAAGGTCTGAAATCAAACATCTAATCCCCTACTTCATGTGACTTATGCTACTGAGCCATGCACACTGCACTAAAAGTGTTTGCTGAGAATTTGAATTCACTTTAGAGAACCAGCTGTTTTGGAAGGCAGAAAAGTCATGGCATGCTCTGGCCTCCACACTCAAATCAAAAACCAAGGAGCTTCTGCTGCTGTTATCTGGCTGAACTGAAGAAGCTTTGAATTTTCTCATAAGTGATTTATTTTTCTCTCATTAAGACAAAGCCTGCTGAGTTGTACTCTCAACTTTTTTTCCAAATTTTTAAAATTTATTCCAGAATTTCAGCGTTTTATCAAAAATCATTTTGCCATCTACATTAGATAATTACTCATCTTTATTGAGTATATCTATACTTCTAAATATATATATATATTACATATACATATATAAATATAATGTATTATACAATATACTATTATAATATACATATATATGTATGTATTTTCAGTGAAAACTTCATATTTGGAAAAATATAACAAATAAATGCAGGTCATATATTACTATATCATATCACCAGATGTATTAAGTTTTAAAAATATGTCAAGTAAAACAGCAAAACTTTTATTATTTTAAAGTAGTTTGAAATATAGAGAGATAACTTTCACTAAACTTTTAAGAATTGTGGTTAGGCCCTGGATAGTTGTATAAAAAAGTTATCTGCCTTCCAATATGAGATGATTTTAATATAATTCTCATAATTATATACGTGTGTGTATGCCCTTTTATTTATTTTTATTTATTTTTTCACTCCAGATTTTATTCCCCTCCTAGTCCACCCTCTGACTGTCCCACATCCCAAACCTCCTCCCTGCCCCCTTGTCTCCATGAGGCTGTCCTCACCCGCCCCCCATCCTCCACCCACAGGACCTCTAAACTCCCTGGGGCCTTCAGTCTCTTGAGGGTTAGGTGCATCTTCTCTGACTGAATCCAGACCCGACAGTCCTCTGCTGTATATGTGTTGGGGGCCTCATATCAGCTGGTATATGCTGCCTGGTTGGTGTTCCAGTGTCTCAGAGGTCCCAGAGGTACAGGTTAATTGAGATTGCTGGTTCTCCTACAGGGTCGCCCTCCTCCTCAGCTTCTTCCAACTTTTCCCTAATTCAATCACAAGAGTTGGCAGCTTCTGTCCATTGAGTGGGTGCAAATATCTGCATCTGACTTTTCCCGCTGCTTGTTGGGTCTTTCAGAGGGCAGGCATAATAGGTCCCTTTTTGTGAGTGCTCCATAGCCTCAGGAATAGTGTCTGGCACAACCCTCAAGTCCAAGTGGATCAAGTACCGCAACATAAAACCAGATACACTCAATCTAACAGAAAAGAAAGTGGGAAAGAACCTTGAACTCATTGGCACTGGGGGAAATTTCCTAAATAGAACTCCTATGGCTCAGGCTCTAAGATCAAAAATTGATAAATGGGACCTCATGAAACTGGAAAGCTTCTGTAAGACAAAGGACATAGTCAGTAAGACAAATTGGCAAATGACAGAATGGGAAAAAATCTTCACTAATCCCACATCTGATAAACAGCTAATATACAAAATATATAAAGAACTCAAGAAGCTAACCACCAAAAAACCAAACAACCCAATCAAAAATGGGGTGTAGAACTAAACCGATAATTCACAACAGAGAAATCTCGAATGGCTGAGAAGCACCTAAAGAAATGTTCAAAGTCCTTAGTGATTAGGGAAATGCAAATCAAAATGACCCTGAGATTTCACCTCACACCAGTCAGAATAGATAAGATCAAAACCTCAGGTGACCGCACGCGTTGGTGAGGATGTGGACACTCCTTCATCGTATGCCCTGTTATAAACAGATTAAAGTAGAGGATCTTTGTTGGTTTCACTACTTTTGTATTGCTATAATCCAAAATAATCTTCCTTAATGGGAGAAGGGTTTATTTAGTCTTCTAGCTTTACAAGGTCCGGCCCATAGTTGCTTAGCTCCACAGGCTTAGGCACACATTTTATCAGTAAGACTAGTCAGATCTGTCTCTTGCCCCAGTTGACTGAATGGAAGCAGAGAAAGAACATAAAAAGAAAGGCCAGAGCAGAGGCAGAGACTGTGTTCTGCCACCTCTAACAAGGCCTTACCTCCTGTCATTAACTACCTCCCAATAAGGCTCTCATTGTGTAAATCTATCAAGGAATACTCAATTCATTATGTCTGAGCCCTTGTGCTTACGTCAGTGTACTCTCATGCGGTGCACATGCAGAGGTGTGTGTGCCTCACTAATCTCCTAGATATTTCTTAGTCCGACCAGGTTTACATGTAAGATCAACCATCATAGCATCCATATTTAATATTTTGTATCATGTTTAGACTGTGAACTTTTGAAATCACAAAAATTGCCAAACATGAAAATAAAGATATATAGCATTTGCTTTACAGTAAATTTGTTTCATTACTCTCCTATTACATTATTAGAATGTTTTGAAAGTCACAAAAACTAAGATCTCAATGTATTTAAGTATATATTGATTTTGTTCATACAAAAGAAGCCTCTTATTTGACATGACAAATTAATACATTAAACTATACTAATTGTGGTTATCTACTTGGGCACAAATAAAAACATAGAATTACAACTCATCAATAAACTTAATAAGGGAGTGGTAAGCCCTTGGTTTAGAGCGCATGTTTCTGAAGCAGATATTGACTGAGGTCATGTTTAAGATTGCAGCTCATGGCAGGGATGCTTTATACTTAATTGAATTTCCAAAATATGTTGGTTCCAGGAGTAGAATAAGGAAATAAAGATCTCCACTGCAGTTGACACTGTAAGCATCTAAAGATATTGAGATTATACTGGTATCATTTGATTGCAGCTATGGTTAGAATCTGCAATTTGGTTTTCAGATGCATATAAGAAAGACTAATTCAGAAGGCACAGCCAGCACACGCAGCAGATATGCAAAAACAGTGAAGTGTCACTATGCTCTCTACTACTTATGTCACTAAACCCTCAAGTATTCTACAAAAAATAAATCTAGCCACATAGTAGATTCAGATGCTTTGTGTGTCTATATTTTCTGTGACACCACTGTGACTCCAGTGCCAGGCTGTGAATCTACAAGCTGCACAAGCAATATTCACAGAGACTAAGGATTTATTCTTCAATCCATACTTTATTTGTAAAGTCATTGTTTCAAAAGTCATGAGTGCTTTCTGAAAAACATAAAACAGAGCACAGAACAAAGAAATAAATAATTTTAGATTCACACCTTAGGTCAAGATCAAATTATCTTTGTGATGGCATCAGCAGAACCAGGGTCAGGATCACGTGAATGAGGAATGCCCTCAGAACCGAGTTCAAGAGGAAACCAAAAGCAGCAGTTGATAATAATAGCAGTAAATAACACTGAAACCAAACATCTTTGAATGATCAAAATTAATGCAAGAATTCATGATGAACGAGGTACAGAATTTAAAAGGCAACTTGGTTTTTGTCTTAATCCTTTTTAGCATCAAGAAAAAAACAATTGTTCTTCCATAACTTCTCTGCCTCCTTGTGGATGTAGAAACCCTTAGTGAATGAGTTCATGAGGGCTGAAAGTGGCCAGCAATCCAACTGTGCAACATTGAGCTTCGTATGTAGTCCTTACTGGAAAAATTACAGTGCTTATTCTTATGCTGTAGGCAAAAATAACACATCTTCATGGCATGGTTCCTAAGGAATGTAAAAAAGAACAATTATAGATGTTGAAATTGTTCCATTTAGTAATAAAATGAAGTGCTATTTTCAGTGAACATTTCTTATAGTAAAATTATATTTGTGAAGTACGGCCCTCAAAACTGCCACTTAATTATACTGCAATCTAATCAGGTCACTTATTTAAGGAAAGAGACTATAGGTTCCATTAAATATGAAGCCAAGAAACAATTGGATTCTGGAGTTTATTTATTCTCCTATCTGTGGAGATATTACCTAGAAATATTACTTCAATTAGAGTTCTTTGTATTAGCTTTTCCATCCTTTCACTGTTAAAATAATATTTTGATATCTGAATAACTTTAAGAATTCTTTCCTAAGGCTGCCTAACTGGCATTTTTATGTAGTTTATTTTTCTTTCTTGGGTGAAAAATGTTGTTGGTGCCACTATGAATAAAATACCAATAAGGAGATAAAGATAGCAGAAAGCACCATATTATATACATTACAAATATTAGATACAAATTAACTCAGGAGAGGGACAGCAGGTATTCCAGTCTTCTCATATCGCCTCTTCCTCACCACAACCAGGAAAGAACCTTTTTCCAAATATCCTTAAGTAAGCAACATGTCTGAATTTGGAGGCAAGAGTTCCCTTTAAGAAACCAATGAAGCTTCTCCTTAATTGTGATTTCTTCTCTTGGCACGATTAGATCATGTAGAAAGAACATGTCAAGCTTGTTTAAAATAGTACCCTTCAAATCTTGTCCCATCAGTTATGTGGCAGTTTGATCAATATTAGATAGCATCAAAAATCCATTTCCTGTCTCTGACAAGAAAAGGAGGCCTATGAGATTATCTGTACTGAATGGCAAATGTAAACCATGCTATCTCAAGTGGCCAACTATACTTGTTTCTTTCCTTTTTTTTTTTTTCTTCTTTTAACTTCCAAAATATATTGGACCAACAGCCAAAGCCAGGAAGTTTTAATTAAATAAACTTTAATTTTTAATTATGATTTAAAGATAGTGAGAAAGCAAACCATCACAGCATGTCAAAGTCACTGAAATGGCGAGATTGTTCTCTGCCAGATATTTCATTTGTATTAACCATTCACAACTGTACCCTATTAAGATTTATTTCATCCAAATGACCATCGCATGTGAAACAGGGTGCAGTGGATTCCCAGGACGACAGTGTATGTAACACATTTTCATATATAAATTATTAGGGAAATAGATTTGAAATTTTAATACATTTCTAACTCCTTTCCAGAAAAATAGTAAAATATAACATTTGTCACTTTCTTTTACTGAAATATCAGGAATAGATGTCTAAAAGATGTGATAGATCAAGATGTTTGCCTACTAGTACCCACATGCAATTTTCATGGGATTTTTTTCCTGAAAATAAAAATTATAATAGGAAGTCTGGAAGAGAAAGTTTAGAAATGCAACAGCCAAGCCTAGCATTTAACTGTGTCTTGGGCAATGCCTTCAGTCTTCAAACTTCATTTAATATTTACAGTGTATGACTGCTGTCACTGTCATAGTTAAATTGAAGAAACTGAAAGGGAAGAAATAGCAGCATCTGAAGGATCTAAACTCAGGATATCATTCGAAGATCAATGGGGAAAGACACATGAAAATGCATTTTGCTTCTCAGAACTTACTTCATGTCACCTTACCCATTTGTTGGCTAATGAACTGCAAGTCAGATAATGATGATCAAATAAAGAAGATAGAAGACAAATTTTATTATTAAAATTGAACAAAACATTAAAAGAAGCACTTTTTGTTCACTTCTTGAGTTGATACATAAAATTGAATTCTCTTCGTTGTATAAAAGTACTAGGGTTGAAATTTGCACTTAACAAATAGATAAAACTAATGGTAGCTTTATTTATTGTTATAGGCTCTCCAAATTCTACTAAAAGCAAGAAGACATGAACAAAATCAACATACCTTGTTTAAAATTAATCTCAGTTTTACATATTTTTCCTCAGTTCTGAGAACTCCCTGAATGGGTTTCTGAGTGGATTGGTTCTCTTTCCAGCTCCTTTTTCTTTCTAGGTTGCCCATCCCACAAGGCATTCTGCATTCCTGACCATAAGGATCAGAAGAACAAACCTGGGAGAAACAGTGTCTCCCTGAGGCCTTCCCACAGGGACTCCATCTTGAAGCTGGTGACTGGAATAACTAAGCATTCTTGTCTTTGACACATAATGGTGGTTCATGAAGATGTCAGCTGTCACAAATGACCATGGCCATATCCGAGCACCAACCACACCTACTGATACAAGTCCTATCACTCTGCTTCTTTGAGTCTGGGTGGGCAGGTTTTCTATAGTTTCTTTAACCCTCTCTGAAGTAATATTTCCAGTAGTCACACTCAGCTCCCTTGGTTCCCACCATGACCTTCAGGGGAAAACTGGTGGCCTCTGAGACCCAATGAGAAACTCAGATATATTAGACCAGTGCCAAGCTGTATACCTTACTTGAAATGTATTGTGCTGAGTTTCTATGAAGCAGATTATAAATTCTCTAAGAATCAAAAAAAGAAAAGAAGGAAGGAAGGAAGGAAGGAAGGAAGGAAGGAAGGAAGGAAGGAAGGAAGGAAGGAAGGAAGGAGAAAGAGAGAGAGAGAAAGAAAAAGAAAGAAAGAAAGAAAGAAAGAGAGAAAGAGAGAGAGAAAGAGAGAAAGAAAGAGAAAGAAAGAAAGAAAGAAAGAAAGAAAGAAAGAAAGAAAGAAAGAAAGAAAGAAAGAAAGAAAGAAATTTCATTGAGTCTAAAATTAATGCTGCTCAAATGTCTGTGGTCTGAGGGTATTCACTGAAGTATGGTCTACATTCCAGGGACAACACTCCTGAAGAAACACAATCTCTCCTACCCTCAAATACCATTAAAATTCAATAACCCTTATTTTGAGGTGGAGTACCATGAACTCCTACTTCATCCATGGTGGAAGGTTGAATGGCTTGATCTTTGGCAGATCTTTTGCAGCTGTTGTGAGTTCATGTATGCAACAGCTCTGAAACCTTTTCACAACGTAGCTTGAATATTGCATATTTCATTTAATTATAGCACTATCTCCTAATCTGCTTCTTTACAAGGCAATTGTTTCTGTTTCTTTCCTTCTGTTTTTTAAATGATGTGTCTACTTTCTCTGGTAGAAATGTTAAATCTATCCTTATTCCTTGAACTTATTTTTCCTTGTCCTTTACTTTTACATATTCCATTTAGTTTGTTTTAAATATGATTAAAGTGTTGTAAACACTGGTGGTAGTGTCTTTTATGCTTAATCAATTTGAGATTTTCTAAAGCATTTATGATTGTTGTTTAGTTAACTAAATTTTCTATCAAAGCTTTTGACAATATATAATAGTGTGTTGCTGTTGTCCATGTTATGCAGAAAATCATGAACAAAAGTCTCCAACAGTCTAGAATTAATGCATAAATACCCTTCATTCTCTAACTCCAATTTCTTCCTTCTCCAAATATTAACCCAACAAATATTAAGCCAATTATTTTCAAAACTTCACCAGGTCAGGTCCTTTCATCCCAACAATTGAAAGGCTGAGGAAAGAAGATTAAACCGAAAGACCGGGTGGACCATAGGAAAATCTATCTCAAAATAAATAAAATAAATATCTAATATAATTATATAAATGCTTACATAATTATTTCAATAATTTTCCAATCTTTGAGAAGAGAGAAGATTTAGTCTCTGAAAATTCATAATACTGAAAATTGGTGTTGTCTTGTTTTTTTCTGCAGTAAAGGTGCTGCATTGAAGACAACCTCTTTCTATTTTGGCACAAAGTCAAGCTTTTCATGCTTTTTATACCAGTGACAATGAATGCCTTCAGGCCCTGCTAGTGCCTGTCTCCATTTGCTGATGATTTTCAATTGCCATATCCAGTGTGAAAAGTAATGTGTACTACTAACTTCTATGGCTGTTTATATGTAAAGACAATGCTTTCCTAGTCTTGCTTCTAGGTCTTTTGTTTCAAAGTAAATTCAGCAAAGAAGAGCTATTAATTTATCCTCAGAACTTTTTGTCTTCACTTGCATTAGTATAACAAAAACATCAGAGACAAGGTGACTTAAACAGTAATTATTTTTTAACAGATAGAAAACCTGGAAAGTTAACATGTCTGGTATATATAGGCTTACTTCCTGACTTAAAGATAGTCACTTACTTGCTTTCAATCTATGATAAATTCTTCGGATTAATAAGAGTATGGATCCCCTTGACCCAGTTATCTCTATCCATTTACTACCTCCTGGAGTTAACAGAGAAGAGGGTTTCAATTAAAGGATTTCTCAGATCAAATTGTCCTATGAATGTTCTGTGGGGATTGTAGAAATGAGTAATTAATATGGAAAGACACAATCCACCATGAGTCCCACCATTCCCTAGGCAGGTTATTCTTGGCTATATAAAAAAGCTAGATAAGCATAATCCTGAAGGAAATTAGCAAGCAGCAGTGTCCCTCCATGATTTTTGCTCAAGTTCCCTCTTGAGCTCCTGCCCTGGGTTCCCTCAGTGTTGTCCTATAAGTCAGAAGCTGAAGCCAATCCTCTTCTCCCGCTCCTAAATTTCTTCTGGCCATGGTATATGTACTACCAACAGAGCAAAACCCGAAGTCACCTTCAAGGACAATACTTTTCAACTGAATACAAAGATCCAATGTAATTATTGGTGTTTGAAACAATAAAAAGAAATAGATATGACATTCAGAACAAATTGCCAAGTTCTCCTCTGGCAACGATTATTCAGTTTAACCAAACCTTTAGAAAATTTTTTCAGGAAAGTCCTTGGTAATGGGATAAATATAATACAAAACAAAATCAGCAAAAGGGCAAATTTGGTTTATATTTTAATAGCACATATTATTTTAATTAAAATATAATTACATCATTTCTTTCTTCCCTTTGTTCCCTCTCATCCATTCCATGTACCTTCCTTCACTTCCCCCCTCAAATTCATGGCGTTTATTCTTTGCTTATTCTTTTGATGTATATAAATGAATAGATACCCAAAGAAAAGCTGTTGCATCCATTTAGAGTTGCTTGTAGGTATATGAACTCAGGGCTGACAAACTGGAACTGGGTAACCAGATAGATGTCTCATGTCTGATGATAATAATTCTCTCTTTCACAGTAATCTTTAGTTACCTATAGTTTTGAGCTTTCCACCTTCAACCTTTGGATGACTTTTGATGTTGTTGTGTTCACGTTTAGGCAGCCATATTGTTGAGGTATCATGAGAATAGCTTTCCTACCACTTGTAGGAGGCATGATCTTGTAAAAGCCTTCCTGGTCCTCTGGCTCTTACTGTGTTTGTATCCCCTCTTCCTTGGTGTTTACTGAGCCGTAATTGCAGAAGTTAGATTAGATATAGCAACTGGATTTCAGCTTACTTGGATCAGTTGCTCTTTATATTTTGACAAGTTATGGTGCTCTGTAATAGTCTCCATCTGCTTCAAGGGGAATCACTTTAAGAGAGAAAAGATTGGCTCAAGTATCAGAAATGAGACATAGGACTTGAATGTTAAGGAAATTTCCAGAACTAGAAATTGAGACTATAGAAGTAAATTTTCAGAAATGACTTGTATTATGAAGGAGTGTATAAAAAGTGACAGTTATAAAGAAGAGAAATTTTACATTAAGAGTTACAGTGAGTAAGACTGTTGAATGGATTCCCTTTAAGTGCAGCACCTATGAACCTTAACAATTACTAGCATGTGAAGATAAGCATAAGTGTACAGTAAGTAGCACTCATATGCTGGCAGCAAGCAGCAGCTTCTACCTGAAGGTCCACTTAACAAGAGGGAAATCATCCTTGATACTGGAATACTACCCAGCTTCTTAGGGCATGTACAGCAATAGACCTTAGGGAAAAACTCTACTATTGCCACTTCGCTAGAACAGTTTAATTCCTTACTACATCCTAAAGCTTATCCTATGCCCACCGATATGTTTCACTATCACCCTATAGCAAAGAATCTTCTCTTTACAGCAAATGGTGGCTAGCACAGAAAATCTCAACTTGACATAATGAAATCACCAAATTATTGTGGGGAACCCAACCACAAAAACATACATTTATATATATGCTCTTGCATCTATGGCTCAGTGAACATCACAGAAAGTGGATAGAAAAACTGGGAGGGAACACCAGGAAATCTGCTATGAAATAGTCTCTCCTAGAAATGGCCCTTTCTGGTTGTCTAATGCAGTAGTCAGCCCTGAATTCATATATGCAAATAGAAAAAAATCAGACTCAGTATTTATACATATCTGTACATAAATGTACATGCATATATATATATATATATATATATATATATATATATATATAATCAAAGAAGAAGCAGCTATCAATTTGAGAATTAGGGGTCACTATTGGAGTAGTCTGATAGAGAATCTTAGGAGGGGCTGGTATGAGGAAATGGAGGAGGAATGTCATGTAATTATATTTCAATCAAAATATATTAAAAAATAAAAACAAATCCTTAAAAATAAAGCCACTAATGACATAAAAAATAAGTTACAATAGTTTCAGTGTAGTTTCCCAAAATTCATCGCATACCCTAATCACTGTGAATATTGCCTGATTTAGGAAAATAAACTTTCCACATATAATTAAGGATTTTCAAATGAGAAAATATCTTAGTTTCTTTCCTTTTGCTGTGATGACATACCCCGACAAAAACAAGTTAAAGGAGAAAGAGTTGCTTTTTGTCACACAGTCTGTAGCTACATATTGCTATGGTGACAAGATTTGGCATAGAGCAGGAAGGTCTGTAATAGGGACATTACTTGGACTTTTTCTTTCTCACTCAGAAAGCAGAGGGCATACAGGAAGCAGGGTGTCTTAGGTAGAATTTTACTGCTAGGATCAGACACTATGACCAAGGCAACTCTTATTAGGACAGTGTTTAATTGGGCTCACTTACAGATTCAGAGGTTCACTCTATTATCATTAAAGCAGGAGGCATGGCAGTGCCCAGGCAGGCACGGTGCTGGAGATGATGAGCATTCTGCCTCTTGTTCCAAAAGCAGCTAGAAGACTGGCTTCCAGGGAGCTAGGATGAGGGTCTTAAAACCCACAATGACACACTTCCTCCAACAAAGCCGTGCCACTCCCTGTGCCAAGCATATTCAAACGTCTCACAGGGCTAGACTGTAAATCCTCAAGGCCTAGTCCCATTGACCCAGTACCTACAGTGCAGTTTCACCTCTTCAAGGTCCCACAACCCTCCCAAACACAGCCACCCGCTGGGTCCACAGGTTTGAACGTGTGAGCTTCTGAGGATTGTGCTGCACATTGGCACTACAGTAGAACACTACCCTGAATCATCTGTGCGGAGCCTATAAGATATCACAAGCATCCGAGAAAGGAAATGGGTAATTGGAAATAAGGAGGCAATTGAGCATGTGAGGGACCAGAAAATTCAAGCACAACATGAGGGATATATGCAGCATGAGAAAGGAGAAGATGAAGAAGCAAGCCTTCTTGACTTCCCAGAGGGGGTGTGGCGGGCATGGCACGCACTTCCAGGTTCATAGTTCCGGAACTCTTAGCACGAATTGTTATTTGCCACAACCCAGTCTGTATAATATTGATAAAAGCAGACACAGTGATGTGTCTCTGTTTTTCTCTTGACAATTCTCATGAGATGCAGTTGTAGTGTTGTTAACTATACCTGCTGTCAGGTGAATAGCATCCTGTCCCAAACACCATCCGTTGAGGGGGAAATGATGGGATCTTTAATAAATGAATCCTAGAGAAATTCCTTTAAATAATATGTGAATATGTCCTCATTCTCTATCTTTGTTCCCCAGACTTCAGTAGGTCTAAAGCAGGCCCCCAAAATTGTCACTGTCAATGTCCTATATTACAGTCTGGGCTCAGCTCAGGTTGTACTCTGCCCTGGTAAACAAAAACCTAAACTGAGCATTGGTATTCTTCAGAAATCTCATGAAGCAGGTCTCTGTTTGTCAGGAAAAACCAATACTTTCTTTATCCACTCCCAACAGTCAACTAGAAGGGCATCTAGTTCCCGATTACCCTAAGTGGCCCACCCCAGCTTAAAGTTCCCAAACTACTGCCAGGCTGCTTTGGCCTATAATCTACCTCCTAGTGCTCTAACTCCCTGGCTGTTTTGGCTCACACATTCCCCCTCCACCACTGCTACTTAGCCCCGTGAAACTGAAGAGGCTTTTCCCAGCTCCTACTGTTCTCTTCCCCCAAGAGACAGCAGTGTGATCCCTAAAACATGTTTCTTTCTACCCACAGAGTTGTCTAGTTCACTTATTTCACTGTGCCCTCACTTACAGTAAACTTCCTGGACCATATGCTTCCTCCAGGGTATGTGACTGGTTTGCCTGAAATGTTGGTCTGATACATCCACAAAATGATTATTTTCTCTTTCATGTTAACTATTTTTGAAATGTTGCTACAGCATCTGAAAACGTATGATACTTTGTTATCAACCCTGTGTCAGGACGCATTGTCAACTAGCATCAGTTAACTACTTCCCTCATGTAAATACTGTTCTGGATACTTTGCATTTAATTTTTTACTTATTCAGAATCAAAGTTGTATAATTTAAACAACTTACCCCCAAATCAGAAGCCAATAGGCACTGAATGGTAGAACTAAGATTGACAACAAGGTTTTTTTTATATTATTTTAAATAATAATCATACAATTACAACATTCTCCCTCCCACTTTTCTCCTCAAAATCCTCCCATATGACCTTCTTTTTCAATTTCCTAGCCTATTTTTCATTACTTATTATCACATATATATATATATATATATACACACACACACACACCCTCCTCAGTCTGTGAAATCTTACTTGTTACATTTTCAAGGCTGAAAACTTGGTATTGTATAACCAATTGGTGTGCTATTCCCTGGGGAAGACTACTTCTCCCACTCTCAGTATCCCATAGTTTCCCATAGTTCCTTGCATAGAGTTGAGACCTCATGGACTTTCCACCATATGCTTTTTGCATGTTTCTTTGGTTGTGCTTGTTGAGCTCATGTTTAAGAATTCATGCTGGTGAGAATGTATCAGTGTAGCTTCTGACATTACTAGAAGACATACTGTCATAGCAAACTCCTTGGTCCTCTGGGTCTTAACAATCTTTCTGACCCAATATCCACTATGTTCCTTGAACCTTAGTTGCGGGAACAATGTTTTAAATGTATTCATTGGTACTGGGCTCTGCAACTCTTTGTTTTTAGTTGGTTGTGATTTTCTATAATAGTTCTCATATGTTGTAAAGAAAAGTTTCTTTGATAAGGGGTGAGGATGATACTAACTGTAAATATAAAGAATATAAGGACAAGTATTTAGAGTGTACTTATATATTATACTGGTTTAGTAAAGTGGTGGCTTTAGGTTCTCTTCCAAGATCCATAACATTATTAGGCCTGTGTAGTAGGCTAGGTTCCCAGTAACAGGCATGACTTCCCTCCTGTTGATTGAGTCTTAAGTACACTTAGAGAACACTTGATTACCAATAAGTGTGTTATTACTGTACCCTTAGGGTTATAATGCCATTCTACTTGTTACTGTGGTTCACAGGTGTAATATCTGAGTGTGTCTGCTGGTTGCTTCCCTTCTTTAGAAGCTTGCATAATGCCTTATGGTACCATAAAATAAAGCATGAGGCATGTAGATCCGTTTTAGCTCAGGCACATGTGAGACCTCTATCTAGAGTGCATGGGTCTTCAGTAATAGGGACTTACCTTCCACTACTGGGAGTCAGCGACGGGCAATAGCAACCGCCTGTATATCTTGGGAGTCTCTTGAACAACCTGGAAAAACTATTTTTAGAAAGTGCTTTTTACTTTTATGGGTATTACAGTTAGACCAGGGCATGTACTCACTTCTGAAGATTTGGAGCTAAGAGCTTCCAATAAGAAAGACCATAGAGCTGTTGTCTTTCTGGGTCTGTGGCACCTCACTCAGTATGATTCTTTCTAGCCCCGCCCATTTACCTGCAAAGTTCAGGATTTCATTTTTTCTTTACAATTGAATAGTATCTCATTGTGTACACATAACATATATCATCTATTCTTCAGGTCAAGTGCATTCAGATTGTTTCCATTCCTTAGCTATTGTGAATAGAGCAGCAGTGAACATGGCTGATAAATATCTATGGAGTCCTTTAGGCATATGTCAAGGAGTGGTATTTGAAACCAAAGCTCTCAATACCTAAAAAGCATTACACTGTTTCTCGCTTCAATTTTTGACAAAGAGAATACTTAGGTATGTGTATGCCTGTCTTCTTGTTTCAATATTACTTTTCCTGAATTATAATATGAAAAATGTTTTCATTTGTATAATACTTATCTAAAGATACATATTGGAAGAGTATCAGTGAAAATTTTGGAAAACATGAAACTCTTTGCCACTTGGGATATTAACTGTTGATACTCGATACACTTATTGCAGCCTGAGCTTCACAACCCCAGTTGGTTCCCCAGGTCTGATAACCTTTCCCCTCTGTTCTTGGCTAGGTACCTTTAGTTAAAGGCACCTTAGGCTTCTTAAATCATCTCTAGTTAATAGTTGTCTTCCTCTATAACCCTCATATCTTTTCTTAGGATTAATATCATCATCTACATCAGAAAACAAAAGCAGCAGTTCTCCTAATTGTTGATGAAGATGTAAAGTAAAGGCTTTAGTCATGTAGTCCTGGGTACAGAGCTTGCATCATCACTCTATCCACGAATTTAGTGGAGTGAAAATTTTGCCTCTGTGTTCTTCTACAGACTCCTTACTTCACAGGAACTCAGAGCAGGTCCAGACCAGTGAGGCAGGTATTTTCTTTACACAGCAAATAAACACTTGATATGGAAAGTAAGGCCTCCCTCTCACGCAAATTGAGTCGGCTCCTACAGCCAAAGGCTGAGTCACCTCTAATGTATAGTCCAATTTATTAGCGCAATAAGCACTAGGATTCTCTAGATCAAAATTCTATAAAACATTAAAACATACTTTTACTTTGAGAAAAAAGGTGAAATGCTTAGAAACCCATGGAAATTTAACTTTAACTCATCATCTTGCTGAAAGAGCTGAACTATTCTTATCAGATTGGGACATAATTTTGAGATTCTTGTTTGTAAATTATAGTATTTCCATAACACATCTTCTGTTACTTTTCACATCTTTGTTACTTTTCACAAAGATTTGTTTCATTGCTTCTGAATATGAGAAAATGAAATTAAGGTTTTATTTTGAGAAAAATAACTCCATGGCCCTTACTACTTCCAGACTATTATCCCGAAGTAAAAATAGATTGAATCTGTCTCACTAACTTGGAAATTTCACCCTGCTTGATTTGTCCGGGCCGTTTGAAAGCCAATGGACATTGCATAAACAGATGTAAGGATTGTCTTCTCTGTGGGCTTATAATTGGTCCATTAATAATAACTAAGTGCCAGCCTGAACTTTTCCTGAGAAAATATGATAAGCTTTGCACAGAAAAGTTGGCATCTTCACAGTTCCATTATCGACTCCAGAAAAATCTTCGCTGAATTGAAGCAGAAAAGCAATTTACCAGATCACCAGTTGAAACAGGATATTCCCGCTCATCCAAAGTCTACTTACTGTATATTTGACTCTCTCCTCTGAGAGGCATAGAAATCACTCACAGTCAGATACCTCGTTATCCAAAGATAGACCAGCAGGTACAATGCAGGCAAGGTAGATGGTTGTACTGATTTTGCTCCAGTCGATCATGGTTGAGCTCTTCAATGTCTGAGGGAGTAAAAGATAAGAGACAAGATACATGGACCAGAAACATAGTTTATATTTGAAGGGATATTATCCAATGCATGAAAAGTCCTCACTTCAATCCCTGTTCTCAAAATCTCTTTTCCCCTCAGCATAGGTAAGTAAGTACATAAGTGTCTGTCTCCTCCAATTTTTCCTGCACACACACTTTTGGATATTGTTCTTTATAATCATCTTTTCAGGATTTGATGTGTTTCTAACTGTAATCCATCTGTCCCACACAACACGCTTTATCCCAGTGGAAGCAAATGTTAGAGGTTAAGTGGTGAAACAAAAGGCATAGAATCAAAACACTTGGTCTTTACTTGAAAGGCTCTCTGAAGAGGTAGATCAATGGAAAGATATTCAAGTATGGAAATCAATCCAGCTGCCAGAAGAACCTCATCGTTGTCCTTTAGAAAAGGTTAATAAGAATTTATTATTAATGGACTTGAACTTATGATTTCACTGAAATGTGACTAATAGTCATAAGCCAGGAACATCGTTTGAGAAGGAAAGTAATGGCGTGAGGTTATTTCTAGGGAAGAGTGGGACTATTGTACCATCCTAATGCAACACAGAATTAGAGCTCAGTCTGTGCCAGATGCAAGGCATCAAGCTGGAGTTTCCCAGAGATCACCTGGAAGCATGCGGTTTCTCACCTTGTCAGGAAGCACTTATACACCTGGAGATGAAGCCACCCTTTAAGATTTTTCATGATGTCACTCCTTGATGTCCTGTGAACAGATGACCAATCTGGTCTTATTCCCTATATCTCACTATGTTTTCCTGGATGTTCTCTGTTGATATTAATAGGAATTTACAGAATAAAAGGAATAGATTTGTTAGAACCTAACTTCCCTATTCTTAATCCTAGTCAAAATCATATATATTTAAAACCGCTTCATTCCACTCCCATACATAAGATTCTATGCTTTGTAAATTTTATTGCTCTTATATCTGTCATATAACTCTTCATCACCTTTTTGAAAAAGCAATATATGATGACTTGGGACAGGGATTTGCTGATGAATATGAATTCTCTCTCTCTCTCTTTCCTGACTGCACGTTTGTAAAGTTATCCATCACCTTTGATACAGAGTCTGTGATACTGTGGGAGAGAAACTGTCTCTGAAAGTTCCAAATCAAGTGACTGCTTAAAAACTGTTAAGTCCTCTATTTGGAAAGGGGATGTCTAGTAATATTGCATTATACCTCTCAACCCCACTAGGTTTCCTCTTATAAGGGAAAAGTGATCCTTAGAACACAACTTTTCTTAACTTAAAAAGAAAGCTTTTTTCCTTAGGACTGAAAGCATGGGTGATTAAGCTATTTTAATTTGCTACTACAGAAAACCAATGAAGGTAACAGTACTGATGTGAAAAGACTCCTTCTAAGACATGCAGATTCTTTCTGTATGAAAACAGCAATATCTGAAAACACACTTAAATTTAAATGTTTTATCTTATACTGAATTACAAGTTAACGTTTTTGACTAGTTAATAACTCATGGCAGTGTAAAGATGTCTCACTCCTCATACCCCTCTCAAGTCAGTGGTGTCTCTTTCTTTAAGACAGGGGTCTCATAATGTTCCTTGCCTAGAGAGGAAATCACTAGGGGGACCAAGTTGGCCTTGAACTTATAGACATCCCCCTACTTCTGCCTCCCAAGTGTTGGTTTTAAAGGATTGCACCAGCACACTTAGTTTGGAGAGATTTATGAACTATTGATGCCTCAGAACCTCTAAAAGAACAATATAAGTAACCGTCTATCACCTCCATACAGAGCAACACATAACCATAAACAGCCATCTCAGGGGCTCTGCTGTCTTCAGCACTAGATAGCCTAAGATCAATTTTTTCCCCAACTCAATTTGACAAGTAAAGCGAATGTATTTTATGATGTTATGAGCATGACTCTTTATATCTATCCATCAATAGATAGATAGATAGATAAATAGATAGATAGATAGATAGATAGATAGATAGATAGATAGATGTGTGTGTATCTGTGTGTATCTGTGTGTCTATGTATGTGTGTGTGTGTGTGTAAGTGTATTGTGGGACATTAGTAAATAAAACATTTACTGAACTACAAAACATTCACAAATGTAGCATTTTATGGTAAAAACATTAGCTAATGTCAAGTGCTTTATTACCAACTATAGCCAGGACTTCCTGACTTTGGAACTTAATCATCAAACTGAAATTTGTACACTTTGACCAACATCTTTCCCAGGACTCTCCTACAGCTGTAGCCACCATTGTCTTCTGCTTATGTGAACCTGAAAATCTTAATTCCACATAGAAGATCGCACACTGTTTCTCTATGCCAGCTTTGCTTGACTGATTATGCTAACTTAATTTATCCATATTGCCACAAATGGCAAGATTTTCTTTTTAAAAGCTTAATAATACCCAATCTTGTGTATGTTCATACACTTATATATAAAACATTGCATAGTTATCTTAAATTATACATATATATACATTATACAAACATATGTGCACATATAGAATCCATTAATTTATACACTGATATACTAAGTTGATTCTATATCTTGACTATTATAAAAATGTTAAAATAAAGACAGGTGAATCTTCACCATATATATATATATATATATATATACACACACACACACACATATACATATATATGCATATATGTGTGTGTGTATATATGAGTGTATATATATGTGTGTATATATATATACATATATACACACATATATATGTATATATACATATCTGTATATATGTGTGTGTGTGTGTGTATATGTGTATATATATATATATATATATATATATATATATATATATATATATATATCCCAAACTTGTATGGATGAACTACATGTTATTACTTCTGTTGTATTACTTATTTATCGTGTTTCTGGGGCATGACATCCTGTTAGAGCACTGGTAGGTGATGGGCACATGAGGCAGTTGGTCCCTTTTATCCGTGGTCAAGAAGCACAAAGAGCTGTATCCTGCTACACAGCTCCCTTTCTCCTTTATATTCACTCTAGGATCCTAGCCCATGGAGGAGTGATTCACACATTCAGGGCTACTCTTCTTACTTCAGTCTTTGTGAGCATCCTCATAGATAAACCTAGAGACTGTTGCTAAATCTAGTCAAGCTCACAATGAAGATTAACTACTGCACTCACCAATGGTTACAAGATTTCATACATAAAAGACGAAATCTAAGTGAAAGGGTGAAATTGGACTGACTGCACATCCTTTTCAAGACTATCAAACCTTGAATCTCATCAGGGCATATGCTCTTATTATGGTCCAAAGTCCTCACTGACAAATAGATCTGTACACTCTCTAAATTGGCCCAATCAGTCCGTCCCTACCTTTCAAACTCTCCAACTAGGTTGCATTATATTTTTTATATTCTTCCTGAAACTTCCCTTGACCTTCATAATTAAAACCTAGTCAGCCCTGAAAATATGTTTGCACTCTAGATTCCAAATTTTGACAATCTTTCTTTCAACCTTCCATGCTATAGCTCGTGAAAACATCTTCCTGCACAATCTTCCTACTTCTCATCTAATAGTTGTCATTTTACTTTTTAAAAAAAGCTCAAGTTTTCTTAAAAATCATTCTAACAACCCCATTCCAAGTGCATGTGTCCTCTCGCTTGGATTATTATGTAGTAATAATGGATCGCATCTAGAAAGGGTTAACATGATCGCCAAGGTATTCAGCATGGAGAAGAGGCATAGACACTGGTCTGTTGATGCACTTTTAGGTGACAATGCAAGTTGTCACCTTAACACAAAATAAGGATTCTAGTTTCAAAAGCTATCCTTAACGACAAAAGAACTTCTGGGGGAATCAGCATCCCTGACCTCAAGCTGTACTACAGAGCAGTAGTGATAAAAACTGCATGGTATTGGTACAGTGACAGGCAGGTAGATCAATGGAATAGAGTTGAGGACCCAGAAATGAACCCACACACATATGGTCACTTGATTTTCGACAAAGGAGCTAAAACCACTCAGTGGAAAAAAGACAGCATCTTCAACAAATGGTGCTGGTTCAACTGGCGGTCTACATGTAGAAGAATGCAAATTGATCCATTCCTATCTCCTTGTACAAAGCTCAAGTCCAAGTGGATCAAGGACCTCCACCTAAAACCAGTTACAGAACCTAATAGAAGAGAAAGTGGGGAAAACTCTCGAACACCTGGGTACAGGGGAAAAGTTCCTGAACAGAACACCAGGGGCTTATGCTCTAAGATCAAGAATAGACAAATGGGACCTCATGAAACTACAAAGCTTCTGTAAGGGAAAGGACACTGTCAATAGGACAAAATGGCAACCAACAGGTTGGGAAAAGATCTTAACCAATCCTATGTCTGATAGAGGGCTAATATCCAATATATACAAAGAACTCAAGAAGTTAGACTCCAAAAAACCAAATAACCTCATCAAAAAATGGGGAACAGAACTAAACCGAGAATTCTCAACT
>CM052700.1:120990923-121007197 GCA_028551405.1 Uromys caudimaculatus | reverse complement strand
GGATACAGAAAATGTGGTACATTTACACAATGGAGTACTACTCAGCTATTAAAAACAATGACTTTATGAAATTTGCAGGCAAATAGATGGAACTTGAAAATATCATCCTGAGCGAGGTAACTCAGTCACAAAAGAACGAACATGGTATGTACTCACTGATAAGTGGATATTAGCCCAAAAGTTCAGAATACCCAAGTTTCACTTAACAGTAACCGCTGGACTGAGAGTGAGGTCCCAGATGGAGGAGTTGGAGAAAGGTCTGAAGGAGTTGAGGGAATTTGCAGCCCCATGGAGGGAGCAAGAGCATCAATGGGCCTGACCACCACTCCCACCCCCCACCCCCGTCTTCCTGGAGTTTGAACCACCAACCAAAGAATACACATCTATGGACCCATGGTTTGGACCACATATGTGGCAGAGGTTGACCTCGATGGCCATCAGGGAAAGAGGAGATGCCCTTGGGCCTGAGGATGGTAGAGGCCCCAGTAAAGGGCAATGTCAAGGTGGGAGTATGGGGATGTGTGGGCAGGTGGGTGGGAGGTGGAATTCCCTCATAGAGACGGGGAGGGGGAAGGGACAGGGTGTCTCCAAGGAGGAGAAGGGGGGGAAACATTGGAAATGTAAATAAAGCATCAAAAAATATAATAATAATAATAATAAAAAAGAATGTCTCTTTTTCTTAAAATTTAATTACTTATGCATTGTCATTCTTTTATATTGAACTCTGACATTTAAATATACTTAAAAGTTCTGGCAGACTGCCCCCATGGTGGCCTAGTTGTGATGTCTGAAATAGGCACTTCATAATTCAGTCACTTCTAGACTTTTCAGGCCATCAATACTCATTTTCTCATATAGATAAATAAACAAACCTCACCAAACCTTTCATAAGTAAAGGTTGAAATTATTGTGAACAGATGAGCTTTGGGTAGAGCAAAAAAACCGCATAAACCAGGAAAGGGGGTGTGGAGGATGGGGTAGAAGAATATGAGCTGCCTTTTCCCTATTATTCACTAGATACATTATGAAAATTATTGAATAGAAACGATGTAATGGATATTAACATTCCGCTTTCCATACAGGTTGAGTGACACATTTTGCACCTTCAAAAATGATTTCCTAAACATGAATTTGAATGAAAAGAGACTTTAACCAAAGAAAGAACCCAAAGTTAATGCAATCAAAGAGGGAAAAAGAACAGAACACACCCATCCATTTTTCCTTTGATCTTTATATGAAATTAGTAATAATTTTCATGCATTCAAACTACCTATTAATATTTGTACACCTTTTAGATACTAGAAAGTCAGGCATGGCATCTGAATTCTGTGTACCCAATATCAGCTGACATGGAAGGATTCCATCATAGCCTCATTCATATGGTAATTGTTTTACGGCTTCACATTTATTACAGGGAAACTCAAAATCCACTAAAGAAAAGTAATTATTCAATGACACTACAGCTTTAGGTATATCATTTATTCCAGGAGAAGAGATGATTAACTTTAGGTGAAATTTCTCTCTGTCACAGTAATTTGGAGCATGTGGTAGTTTTATGTCATGTCTTAGGGAAGTTGAATACATCCTGCATATTTCCCGTGGAGTTAGGCCAAAGAGATTTGTAGGAAATATGAATGCCTCAAGAGAAGCACAACCATTTTTTAACTTACAATACTGTTTGTAGACTGTCATTTTGATGACATGAGAAAACATCTTGCTGGTAGATTTTACCTTTCATTTGATTCCACCTTCCTTGAAGCCATTCTCCCTCAGCTGCCTAATGTATGGATTTTAAGCATTGTGTTAAGGCGGGAAAAACAAAAAGAACTTAAAAACCTTTTACTCAACCATCTCTAAAAAACAATGTGCAGAGTTTGATCTCTGTAACCCATTCAAGGTGCTGCTTACTGTCTTACTCAATCAGCTTTCTTATAGAACCCAGGACTACCAGCCCACAGTGGACTGGGCCCTCCCGTCTTCAATCCCTAATTAAGAAAATGTCTTGAGGGCTTGCCTACACAGCCTGATCTTATGGAGGCATTTTCTTAAGTGATGTTCCCTTATCTCGAATGTGTCAAATGAACATACAATTATCTAGCATAATCAACCCCATTTCAACTTGACAGACAAACAAGTCACTGTTAAGCCACAACCTTTCCTTTCTTCCTCATCCCCAAGATGACACATTAATATCAATATCACAATATGAAACATTTTATAAAATGTCCTAGATTCTTTACAAATTCAAACACTTTAAAACTCAGTCTTTTTTAAAACTCAAAATATCTTTTAAAACCTAAAATCTCAAGACTTCAGCCTCTCAACTTTTGGTTCCTATAAAATCAAGAATAAATGAAATACATCCTTACTTCAAGAGCAAGAATCAGGACACAGTTACAATTGGAATAAAGCCAAACCAACATCTAACAGTGTAGATTATTCAACATCTAATATCTGGGATTCACTTGTGATCTTCTGGGATTCTCCAAGGGGCTTGAGTCACTTTTTTTAGCTATGCAGTCTGTAGCACATACGACTTGCCTTTCGGGCTCTGGCTGAGTTCACTCTACGGCTGCTGTTGTTCTTCATGCAAGCATTTCCAAAATGTTGGAGGTTTCAGCAGCAACTGGGCTGCTCTCATAAGCTCTCTTTATATTGACAGGCCTCATCCTCTCTTCATGATACCTTTACTCCTGAGTCAGCAACTGCCACCACGGTTGGACCTTCACCAGTGGCCTCTCCTTGCCTTTCTAAGTGCCAAGCCTCACCTGCTGTTCATGACTCCTCCATGCCTTCAAAACCTGGGTAAATCTTACCTGCCAATTTCAGCTGACAACATAGGATACAACCCGGACACTTCTGGAACACAGCTTCTGCATACTGACTCTAAGAAAACACCAAAAGATTTTACCTCAGTGAATCTAATCTTTTCTTAGTCAGCACTAAATTCTTAGTGCTATCTAAACAGTACCAGTTATCCCAATAATGCAAAGGTTTCACTTCAAGAGTGTTGGACTCTTTTTAGTCATGCCTGACTCTTCAGCCATAGCTGACCAGAATGACAGATTCTGAATTTAAAATAGCAAATGGCCCTGGTAGTGTCTTCTCTCTGAAATTTTACAAGCCAGGCCTCCATCTTCTTCACTGCTCTCAACATTCTTATCTTCCAAGCTCTTACAGAACAGTTCAATAAGCTCTCAATACTCAATGGCTTTTATAGCCCAAACTTTCAAAGTCACACAATCCTCTCCAAAATATAGTCAAGTCTATCACAGCAATATCCCACTCCTGGTGCCAACTATATTAATTGAGATTTCTGTTGCTTTTCTTTTGTTGCCCTGATTTCAAAATATATGCTTAGCTATGTATAACTAACATTTTTGTGACAATACTTTTTTTAAGACATCTTTGGATGGTTAGTCATAATTGATGGTGACCAATAAGAAAGCTGAAAGTATATACAGAGGGATTTTTCTTTATAATGTATCTAATTTTTCTGTTTCATTTGTTGACCTGTCTACTACAGAACAAACAATTATCTGTATGTCTTATCTTCTTGATTCTTTATTAGTTTGTATCTTGCTTTGATGTGTTTACCTTTTCTCTGGTCTCATGACTGTCTTTTCTTTGCACCAACACTTTTAGCCTATTTATTTTTCTGTCATAATTGATTTACTAAATACATGATTGAATTTTGAATTGTTATACCCTTTTATTTCTCTTGAATTTCAGTGTCACTCTGGTCCTTAGTCTACTGTTATTATTTAGTTCTTATTTTTCAGTGTTTATGCTTGTACCTTGTCTAATTTCATTTTGTTTTTAAAGTTTTTACATCATCTGAGAGTGTTTTACATTTCATGTTAATGTCCTTTTTTACAATTTGGAGGGATATTACCTTTAAAAGTTTCCCAGTATCAGTGTTTCAATAAATGTAAGTTTTCAGCTCCTCCCAAAAAGAGATGGTATCTTTTTCCTATCACTTAACTTGAGTCAATTCATGCATATGATTTTAACCATAGCAATGTGGATATTTAAAGGGCAGTTTTCAATCAATCAATCAATCAATCAATAAATAAATAAATAAATACCAACCTTCAGCAGGTATGTTAAATGTAAATAGAACAACAGATCCTATAACAAGACTATGGCACAGTTATGGCTTCTGCTTTCCCTCAATCTAGTCAGTCCTGCCTTCACAGAGATTTAGAAAATCCATGTTTAGTTAACTCTAGAAAGATCTTCCTACTGAAGTCCCAACTGTGGCTCCTAAAGGAGTACAGTGACCCAGTGTATCTTACTATTGGTCATGCCTAATTAAGGACCTAGCAATGACCATCTATGTGTCCTTCATCACAGATCCACCCAAAATGTGCTTTAACTATGTAATATGACTTCAACTTATGAACCAGCCATATGTGATGCAGTATTCCAGAGATTAAATTCTAGTTTCAGTCCACACGCATGGAGTAGTGAAAAGGTGGAACCCTGATAATAGGGACTGGCACGGAGAATGTTTATCTGATGTCATGCTGCTATAGGTTTGATTTCTAACCTGAACCAGAACTATGGCCTGGGTCCAATCTTAGTCTATTACCCAATTGGAAATCCATTAAATACCACCCTCAACTATATCCCCAGCCAACCTGGGAACCAATTGTGTATCCAGCCACAACCACATAATTTATATCCAAGTCTAACCAAATATGATGACAAAGGCAAACTCAGGGGACCAGGAAACCTGGTGTTTTTTCCTTCAAATGCATAGGCCCCAACTGAATAAATGGACACATAATTGTCAGTTAATCTTTGACAAAGGCATACACACACGCACACATACACACACACACATACACACATAAATATTCAGTGAAGGCAGAATTTTTTTACATAAATGATACTGGCAAAAATATATATCCATATTAAAAAGGATAATATTGAACAATTATCTTATATCATAAACAATATAAAATCAAAATAGATTAAAATGCAGTATCAGAAATCATAAGACACTTCAAGAAAAGATAGAAAAAGTCTGTGACATTAGTCTGCAAAATTTCTTGAGATATAGAACCAAAAGCAAGAAAAGAAAGCCCCAACAAGTTAAATGACGTAAAACTAAGAAAATCTTCAGCACATCAAAGGAAACAGTCAACAACATGAAAAGACAAGCAGTGGAATGTGAAACTCTAACCCCAAACATGCTAAGGGGTCAATATCAAACTATACTAAGAACTCATAGAAATCAATACAGCAAAATGTACATAACTTATAAAAATATGCTAGGAATCTGAATGAATTATTTTAAAGAAGGCATGCAATAGCAGACAGGCATATGAAAACAACATCAGGACAATAAGATGTCAGGTAAAAGTACTTGTCTTGCAATGCTGATAACCTGGGTTTGATACCCATGTCCTAGAGTCGAAAGAAGAGAACCAGTTCTTCCCAAACATTGTTCTCTGACCTGCAAGTGTACATCATGGAGCACACATACCCACATTCATACAAGACACACACACACACGCACACACACAGAGAGAGAGAGAGAGAGAGAGAGAGAGAGAGAGAGAGAGTAAATAAAATGAAATTTATGACAATTCAGCATCATTCATAATCAATAAAACAGTAAATCAAAACTATAAAAATTTCACTTTCAACCTTGATCAGAAAAATATTATTAAAAAAAAAGAGAAGAAGGAAGAAATATTGTCAAGATACAGAAAAGACAGGAACCCTAAAACAAGACAACTGATAAGAATGTCGGTCAGGATCCCCATTGTGGAAAACGGTATGGCAGATTCTAAAGAATAAAACAACGCAAGTACCAAATGACCCAGAAAATCGGCTTCAGGGTATCTACCTTAAGGAAATGAAACCAAATTTTCAAAAGACACCTACATTTCCATGCTTATTGTAGCTTTATGATAATAGACAAGGTGAAGAAACAGCATGCATCTGCGGTTAAATGAATGGATAAAAATGGAAGGAGGGTGAATACATGAATGTACCCAGCGTGCATATACACATGTGCACACACTAACATGTAAATAGAGGGATTGACGGTGATCGTGATTATGATAATAATCACGACAGATAAATAAAATTTCTGAAAGAAAAATCCAAATGCAATTTTCTGTAAAGTTAATACTTCTCAGGAGGGGTGATTAGCAAAATATTTCAGAGTTTTATTAATGTACTTTTGCCATGAAAATGCAGGTAATGGGTGCTAGAAACACTATTTATTCCTCACTAGAATTTTATTTCTATTTCTTTGTTTTCTTTTTTTTTAATTTATTCTTTAAATTTTTTTATTTTAATTTTTTGATACTTTATTTACATTTCCTACGTTTCCCCCTTTCTAGGTCTCCTCTTTGGAAACCCCCATCCCCTCCCCTTCCCCCACCTCTATGAAGGTATTCCCCCACCCACCCACCCGCCCACCCACTCCCATCTTCCCACCTTGACATTTCCCTTTACTGGGGCCTCTAACACCCTCAGGCCCAGTAATTTTTTTTTTTACAGTCTAGACTATATCCCCCTCCTGGTTCACCCTCTGACTGTTCGACATCCCATAATTCCTCCCCCCTTCCCCCATCTCCAAGACGATGTCCCCGCCCCCCACTCCGCAAACCTCCCCACTCCCTGGGGCCCCAAATCTCTCGAAGGGTAGGTCCATCTTCTCTGACTGAGTCCAGACTGAGCAGTAATCTTATATAACTTTCAATGATTCTCAGCTACTTTCAATTCTAAGGCCACTGTTCACCAAGTTTGTTACTATTTAGGTAAGAGAAGGAGAGGGTTCCTTTCACCTCCTCCATGCCTTGTCACGTTGTAATGTGTCACATGACATGAGATGAAGCACAATGACATGTATTCCTATGTAACTCTCTAGAGATGTAAAACTTGAAAGTATCAAACGCTCCATAAATTGGAGAAGGTAACTGTATCTCTCCAATTGAACAATCAGTTTTCATTTAAAGATTATGCGCAACCTTGTTTATTGCCACTTTATTCATAGTATGCAGAAACTAGAGAATAGGTAGAATTAAGGGAGGAAATGCATGAAGAGAGATCTGGAATTGAAGAACATTTGAGGGATGGAATGGAAATCTAGTACAGTGGGAACTTCCTAAATTATATGAAAAAGATCCTACTGAGGTCTCCTAATAATTGGGGAAACAGAATCCCACTGGCCATCACTTATCAACGCCTCCAATACCAGAACTAGATTGCATTGAATTGATTTATTGGCCAAAAGGTTCTATTAGAAATCCCCAAACAATCCAAGCGTTACCAATACTGCAAACTATCAGAGTCCATTGCTGAGGACAAAACTCACATAACTCATTGAATATGGAGACGTCCAGCATGGACTTTAACTCATACATTCTAGTGTCTTTGGTATGGGAGGGTACTCTTCTAGCTACCAAAGAGAATTATAATCAACAACCCAGCCACAAAACCTTTGACCTATAGTCTATCCTGCCTGCAAAGTATGTTAGAGCAAAGATGGCACAGAACTTATGGGAGTTGCTAGCAAATAATTGATTCTTCTTAAAGCCAGCTCCATGAGATAGAGCCTATACCTGGCATTGCTTGGGAGACCAAGAACCAGAGAACAGAGAGCCCGATGTCCTATGGCAAAAACAACACTTCTGTTCAAAAAAAAGTAAAGTATCAATAAAATAACTCCTAATGATATTCTGTTATACTCATAGATCAGTGCCCTTATTCAGACATCATAAGAGAAGCTTCTCCCTGCAGCAGCTGAGAACAGATGCAGAGATCCAAAGCCAGACACTACACAGAGAGTGAGTCCCTGGAACACAGCTCTGTGGGATGTTGCCATCAAATTCCTCCCCTCAGATCTCAGGGAACCTAGAAGAAGAGAAGACAGAAAGAGTGTAAGAGCTAGAGGAAGTAGAGGACATTGGGATAACAAGACCCTCTGAATCAACTAAGCAAGTCTCACATGAACTTACAAATCATGCAAATCAAGAGGCTCAAACCTTCATGTTCACTTTAAGAACACCCGGGAAACTGCCCAGGCCATCAAGGGTATGCATATTCACAAAGCTACTAAGTATCTGAAGGATGTCACTTTAAAGAAGCAATGTGTGCCATTCAGGAGGTATAATGGTGGAGTCGGTAGGTGTGCCCAGGCCAAACAGTGGGGCTGGACACAGGGACGATGGCCAAAAAAAGAGTGCCGAATTTTTGCTGCACATGCTTAAAAATGCAGAGAGTAATGCTGAACTTAAGGGTTTAGATGTAGATTCTCTAGTCATTGAACACATCCAGGTGAACAAGGCACCTAAGATGCGCCGACGAACCTACAGAGCTCATGGTCGGATTAACCCATACTTGAGCTCCCCCTGCCACATTGAGATGATCCTCACTGAGAAGGAACAGATTATTCCAAAGCCAGAAGAGGAGGTTGCAGAGAAGAAAAAGATATCCCAGAAGAAACTGAAGAAACAAGAACTCATGGCACGGGAATAAATTCAGCATAAAATAAATGCAGATAAAGTAAAAAAAAAAAAAAAAAAAAAAAAAAAAAAAAAGATTGTATCAGCAAGTGTGGGATCTAAATAACTCTCTACCAAGTCCTCCGATTATTTAGTACACCTTTCTGCTCAGTGTTTTTATATGAGTCTTAGTATTTTAAGTGTGTCTGATTCTTGTGTCTATTCTTAGGGCTTTTTTCTTCTCTTTGGTTGACTTGGGTCAAGATATTTTTTGTTACTGTATTTTATTTTGTCAAAAAAGGAAAAAGTAGAAATATGTATCTACTCTGGTGTTTTGAACAAGAATGTCCCTCGTAGGCTCAGGTGTTTGACACATTAGGTCTTCATTTGGGGATACTGTTTGGGGAAGTCTGGAGGGTTGCATCCTTGTTGAATGATGGACTTTGAGAATATATAGTTCTTCGCTCACCTGCAGTTTTCCTCTGTCTGCTTTCTGCTTCTTAGGAAAAACGTGTTCTCTCAGTTCCTGCACCAGCTACTTGCTGGCTTTCCTCCTCCACACCCTCTGGAAACATAAGCCAAAACAAACTCTTCCATTAAAACAAAAGATTATTGCCATACATGCGTATTTTTAAAACCCTTTGATTCCTAGCATGGTGACTGGAAACACTTAAAACAAGAGCAAGCTCACAGAGAGTCCTCAGTCCATATAGGATGTGGGTGAGCTGTTCTAAGAAGCCACTAGAAAGCCTCTAGTGAGGCATCTAGGGGAGGCCTAGCTTTTAGTCTGGACTTTTGATGTCAAATAGGTATGAGCTGAGAGACTAAAAGAAGCGTGGAGAAATACTGCTGGACCTTGAACAGTTAGAAACCCAAATTCCTGTGAAAGTATGTAAACCATCAACAGAAATGCTTCACAATAGAATCATCAAGAGATAGCAAAAGCACAGTCTTATTGCAAACAAAGGTTTCTGTGCTCAGGTTCTGTAACCTTCCAGTCTCACAGCTGAAACTTACATTAAACAATGTCACAGATCACTGCTCAGTATCTCTTCCTCTTTTGGCTTTAGGTTAAATCTGAACAGCCAGATTCTTCCATACTCAGAGTCTAAAATTTGCTTATTAATATTTAAATTGTATAAAACATGTGAACATATTTTGATCATATTCATTCTCCTTTCCTAAATCCTTCAAGATCCTACCAAAAACATCAAACTTCATATTCTCTCTCATTCTCTCTCTCTCTCTCTCTCTCTCTCTCTCTCTCTCTCTCTCTCTCTCTCTCAAGAAACAAACAACAACAACAAAAACAATAAGACAAGAAATAAAACATCACACAAAAACATCAAGTCTTTTTAATATTAGCCAACTACTTCTGGACATAGAGTCTGACTGTAGTATGGTTTGAATACCCAGTGTCAGTCCAATGCAGAAAATGGACTTCCCCTTTCCTACCAGGTATCAACTGACTACCTATGCTGTGGGCATTTGTGTTCACTTCCCCTTCCCAATGCTAAGATTTTGTCTAGTTTGGACTTGCGTAGATATTGTGTATGCTGTTACAGTCATTGTTAGACCTTATGTGTATCAATCCTGTTGTTTCTGAAAGACTGATTCCTTGGTGTAATCTACTACCTGTGGCTGTTACAATTCTTCCATGCCCTCTTCTGTGTAGACTCTTGAGTTTTGACAAGGTGACAGTTGATAAATATATCCCCTTCAAGTTGAGTGCTCCAACAGCCTCTCACTCTGCAGATATTTCAGTTATTGGTCTCCATGCTAATTACCATCTACTGACATCTGCTGCAAGAAGTTTCTCTAATAAAAGATAAGGATTCTCTGATTTATAGGTATAAGCAATGTGTCATTAGGAATCATTTTTTGTTGTTATGTTCATCTAGTAGAGTAATAATAGTAAAAGATTTTCCTTTAGGGCTGATGACCTATCAAGTCTCAGGTTCTTGGTCACATTGGCTGTGTCATGTATGGGTTCAGTTTCATGGAGTGGGTTGTAAATTCAATCAAAAAAGAAATTGGTTACTTCCATAATAGTTTTGCCACTATTATATTAGCATATTGATGGCAGAATCTAAATCTTAAGAATAATGATAAAATGATGGAATTTCATTACTTTTTGTCACCTAAGTGTTAAAATGTAAAGAATGTTTTATTTGGAGAGATTTAAAATTTACAGTCTGTATGTATCTAAGATAGCCTACCCTGGAACATAACATCCAAACATCAAGACTTTCAAAGCTGTGGAAGTTATTGTGAAGTCCCATTAAACCTGAGAGTCACTGTTTTGGGTTAAAACATACCCCCATGTATGTCTTAGTGAGTCACCCATGACACAAGCCTCCCAACTTCATGCCTTTCTTTTTTTTTTCATTTTTTCTTTACTATTGGGAACTATTTTGTATTATTTTTAGAAATACTTCCTGCATTAATCAAAACCAGTTTATATTATTTCTTGCCACCAAAGAGCCTTCGTTGTTTTAGTACTGAAGACTGGGCACAAATGGTAACTTCAAAAGCATGCCTTATCAATACACTCTCATCATTCGAAAACAACCCTCTGTAAACCTTTCATGACCACCATTATCAGGTGAGAAAACTACTGTCTGCCCATGGCCCTTACCAAAAAGGAAGCAAGAAATATAAATCAATCCATACCCCCCATGCCAAGCCATGTTCTTTGGCACAGGATTGATCTGCCCAGAGGAAAAGATGCTTTTGTAAATATTCATAGAAAAGCACCATCTGCTTTGAAAGTCATAAACCCATGGACTAGTCACTCACAAGGGCTGTCTTCCCTAATTGGCACAAAGAAGACATATGGGTAGTGGCCCAAGCTCTCTCCTAGCTTTCCAAATGATATTTACTTTTTTTTTCCTTCAATCTTCAAAATTCCTAACTCTTAAACCTTCTATTGCCCCCATCTTTCCCCATGTCCAAGGTCTACCTCTGAATCACTTTTCTTCATATGACTTTGAATAATTATCATATTATTCATGTATTTACTTCAAGATGTCATTATGAAATATTTCTCTATATATTGCCAGTGTCTACAGAGGATCTGGATTCACACAAACATCCCTCCTGATTACAGTGCTAACAATTATCAATTTAGAAAGCAGACAGATTAAGAATCACAGTATTTATTTTTAGACTTAAAGTGATTTGGGGATGCTGGGAGTTGCTTTTTTCAACATTAAGAAGAATGGTGAAAAATGAATTATCAACTTATTTGTCTAAAATTAAAAATTTTTATCTGAATCGACATTCTTAAAAGTCATACAATAAAAAAAATCTGCTTCCAAAAGATTTGGCATGCAAAAATATGAACCACAACATGAATTTTCAAAAGATCTTGGAATGATTGGAAAATTCCAACATATTTACCAACTGGCAGCTTGAATCAAGTTCCCAACTGACTTGTGTCTTCATTGCAAATTCCCAAGTATTCTCAAAATGAAAACTGACAGAAGATCCTCCAGCCTTATTACCTACTGCCACCTAGCCAGGAATCAGCAGGGCCAGCTAGAGGATCAGAGTCTAATGAGTATCAATGTCAGCTTGCATTAGATTTGTGTCATTGGTACCTAGGGTGCTGTGCATCACTTCTACAATGTTATGTATCACTTCTACATGGGAACAGGTTTCCTTATGTACAGTGACAAGCCAAATAAGATAGTTTTCTTTTATCTTGGTTCCCTTGATTTGCATCTCTTAGAATAAATCTTTAACAAACTATACTGGTTTTAAAAGATGATTGTAGATCACTAAACAATGTCCTCTATGCAAAAACACCCAAAGGTCGCTGTTATTTAAGTACATCTCACAAAATGAAAAGTGTAATCCTTTCAGTTTAACTATATGTCTCCTACAGAGTTCCTAGGTATGTGAGATGACAGGCGTTTTAAAGATAGGAGGTATAGAGTTAAAAATCACTGAATTTATGTATTTAAACCCATTACTAGCCCCTCAGTTTTATATCACCATGTTGAATAGTTATTAAAATATTATGTTGAGTTAGAAAAAGAATTAATATTATTAATAAACTAGCATATAATAGGCATTGTTAAAATTTCTACAATAGAGTCATTGTCGTCACAGCTATCAGACACATGGCCCTGATTCAATGCACAAATTACCATGGAGTGTTCATATTGTGAGATTTAATTCCTATCTGAGAACAACTATGGAAATTCTTAGATTTATGGTCAGTGAGAAAAATTAGAAAATACTTCAGAGAAGAAGCAATCCCTCTCTCATAGTCTAAAATTATATGTGTCCTGAAAGAGCTTCCAGTGTTCGTCACATAAACTGAAAAGCAAAGATGTCCTCATTCAGCTTCAGGAGTGTCTTATATTTCCAGACACTCCAGAGCTTGAGGCAGGATGACTCAAGGTTTGTCTGGACTGCAGAGTGAGTTCAAGGCCAAGTCCAGATAGCTTGTTGAAAACTTGGTTCAAAGCCAGAAGTAAAATGACAGATGGATGCACCTGAGAAATAGAGGACTTGCTCAGTTACATGAATCTCTAGATTACATCCCACTGGAAATTGTTCTTCATCAGATGATATGTTTACTCAGAATTTCAAAGTGGAGAGAGGATATTTGATGATTCCAGATCAAGGAGATTCTCCATATGTTCCTACACAAAAAAAGAAAGAAGTAGATCCCACAAGGTGTATATATTATATATGCATTCATTTAGGAAAAAATGTATAAAGAGTAAATGACCATTTAACAAAACAATATCAGATTCTACCCTCACACCTATGAGTATGAACTGTTCACCAGGATTACACCACTAGGCTTGAAATTTCCTTCTGTGGATTCGGCCTCAAATCCAATCAGATTACCATTAGATACCTCATTATAGTCATGCTGTTGTTGCACTGGTTGGTACAACTTGACTGGCATGTCAGTATTGTAGCCTGGAGAGCCCATACTGGGTAAGACAATGGATACCCCCAATATCTCACCAGTCCACATAGCGCTTTGAAACCCTATGGAAGATAGACAGCAGGGATGAAGTTTCTTGGTTCTTCAGAGAGTGATTTCTGTCTTGTAGCTGAAATGTGTCTTCACACAGCAACCTTACCACATAGCTTTGGTAAGTAACCAAGTACATGGCAATGGCTTGGAAGATGTTGCTTTAGAAATCTCTGAAGCTATACACATGTAGTGACCCATAGTGCTGGCCACATATGTGGCAGAGGATGGCTTTGTTGGCCATCAGTGGGAGAAGAGGCCCTTGGGTATGAGAGTGTTAGATGCCCCAGTATAGGGGAATGCCAGGGATGGAAGATGGGAGTGGGTGTGTGGGTGGGGGAGTACTCTCATAGAGGCAGGGGGTGGGGGGATGGCATAGGGGGCTTCCAAAGGGGAGACCTGGAAAGAGGAAAACATTTGAAATGTAAATAAAGTATCAAAAAAAATGAAAAAAAAGTCATTAATTTATATTTAGAAATCTATACCGTTACCATTGGCTATTAATTAAATTTACAAATTCATATAACTCTTCTAGCATATCACTTTCTGTCATGAATTTGGTTTTTTGCCTAGCCTTCTAAAATATGTCTAAGATATGTCAAACCATCATCCTTGGTATTATCTCCTCACATTTGCGATTATTGATATGTTTTCAAATTTCTACATAATTTTTACGTTATTTATCTTCCAATTTCTTTGTTTACTAATATTTCTGATATACCACACTGCAAATTTTCAACAATAACGACATCATGTTACCAAAACGTCTTTCCAATCACATGATTAGGTTATGCTGGCTTCCCGATGTTAACATACTAGAGGGGGAAAAAAAAACTTGTAAAAGAAAGCATCAATGACGTGGCCCCATGTTAACTTATCACAGCAACGATAAATATTTAATATATGGAAATTTCTAATAATGGAAACCAATACTGTTACAAGGAAGGGCATAGTCATATGTAATGCATAACCATAATTAGGGTACATTTGCATATGTACCTTGGGGAACTTTTCTCAAGGAATTAAATTTGCATTCTGACCCAGAATATACATGCAGAGAGACACAGAAAGGAAAAAAAAAAAATGGAGGATCTTTTCACGTTCAATTAAATCAGCATCTGGAAACTCTCTAGAAATCAGTTTTCCCACCCATTAAGGGTCATTTAAATTTGTGCCAAAAACCAGTGTTCTCCTGCTTGCCATTCTGAGAGGTCAGAAAGCACCCTAGACGCAAAGCTCAGAAGAAACTACCTTGGTGCTGACTTTCCAGAGACAAAATCTAATCTAAGTTGCCTTAAGAGTTGGCAGTTCTCCTAGAGAGCGTAAACAAAGCTTCCAGCTTCTAAACATCTTCCACTTGAGAATTTTTCTTTAGGCTAACAATCTGTTTCTGGGGAAAGTATCTGAGAGGGGTGATAGCTATAGAAATAGAAAGCAAAACTGATACAGGTGGGAAGGAAGGTATCCAAACACACAGTCGGTGCAACACCACTCAGGAGATTCTTCTGCCTTCCAGAATTATTATGGAAAAGTGGTTTTATATTTTAAATTAAAAATAAAATAAGGCGGTGGTGGCGCACGCCATTAGTCCCAGCACTTGGGAGGCAGAGGCAGGGGGATTTCTGGGTTCGAGCCCAGCCTGGTCTACAGAGTGAGTTCCAGGACAGCCAGGGCTATACAGAGAAACCCTGTCTTAAAAAAACCAAAAAATAAATAAATAAAATAAAATAAAATAAAATAATTTTATGGCAATCCCCTCCTTCCTTCTAACACATGCTCTCTGTTTCTAAATTTATGGCCTATTTATCTTTAATATATAATATATACTATGAATGAAGGTGTAACTACAACTTAGTCAATTTAATGTTACTTGCATGTACATATTTTTAAGACTGGCCATTGATACTGGATAAACAATTAGGGAACTTATCTCCAGTTCTTTTTTCTAGCAGTTGTTGGATGCTTGTAATTCTGTAGTTACATATAAGGCCCTATGAGATTTTTTCCCATCCCTTTTGCCAAGACAAATGGTATTGGTATTTATTCAGGTTTTATTGTGGCAGCCATACTGTTGAAATTTTATGGTGTAGCTACCATGTCATATTTAAAAAACACAATTTTGTTTCATACTCCCTGGTCCTCTGTCTCTTACAATCTTTCTTCCCCCTCTTCTGTGACGTTCCATGAACCTTATACAATAGGGACGGTATTGTAGATTTATCAGTTGAGTCTGAGCACCCCAAAGTCAATTCTCTGCATTTTGAACACTTGTGGCTTTCTATAATGGTCTCCATCTAATACAAAAAGAATCTTCTTTGATGAGGTGTCAGAGCTATATTTATCTGTGAGTTTAAGGGTAACTATTCAGAGTACAGTTAGGAGTTATTCTAGAACTGGCAGTACTCCACTCTCCTCTAAGATTCGTGACCTCACTAGCCAAAGGTAGTTGGCTAAATTTCCAGTACTAGCCATTGTTTTCCTCCCACAGCGTGGATATTAGGTCAAATTAGAGAGCTGTTGGTTATCACCAAGATATAAGAGCCATACTCTCCTTGTAGTTTATATTTGACAGAATTAGGCAGGACTATTTATTCTTTTGCTTCCTTACAAGATTACTTATTACAATCTGCTACTATGAAAGAGAGGCCTTAAGGAGAAGGCCTTCCAGAGGAACACTCCTCCACTGTTGGTGGGACTGCAAGCTGGTACAACCACTCTGGAAATCAGTGTGGCGGACCCTCAGAAAAATGGACATAATACTACCTGAGGACCCAGCTATACCTCTCCTGGGCATATACCCAGAAGAT
>CM052700.1:120898077-120990423 GCA_028551405.1 Uromys caudimaculatus | reverse complement strand
TCGATGGCCATCAGGGAGAGAGCTGATGTCCTTGGGCCTGAGGGTGTTAGAGGCCCCAGTAAAGGAGAATGTCAAAGTGGGAATATGGGGATGAGTGGGCAGGTGGGTGGGAGGTGGAATTCCCTCATAGAGGCGGAGATGGGGAGGGGATAGGGAGTTTCCAAAGAGGAGACCCAGAAAAGGGGAAACATTGGAAATGTAAATAAAGTATCAAAAAGAAAAAAGTAAAAAAAAAAAAAAAAAAATGAAGAGGCCTTCCTCCGGTCAGATCCAGCTCGAATTGCTATATGTGAAGTTTCTAATTTCTTCATGAATAGGAAACTGCATTCAACTTCTGGGAGGCAGTCCAGAGCCAGTCTATTGTTTTGCGTATCTCTGAGACTCTCCTGAACAAATAAAAGCAAGGTTTCTCATGTCCTTTTTGGGGGGTTTATTATATTGTGTATGGTTCTTGGGGAAAGCACTAGTACCCCAAGTAACATATCTTCATTTAATGTATATGCATATCTATAATATATTTAACTATATCCTATATATATGTATTATATATAACTTTAGGTAAAATATAATTGATATGAATCCTCCAAAGAATAAAGGCAATTTATAAGAAGCCCACAGAAAATAGCCAATATTATAACTTAAACAGAAAGATTCTCAAAGCATTTTTACCAATATCAGGAATAAGAAAAGGATGTACACTCTTAACATATCTATTCAATACAGTACCTGAAGTCTTAGATAGAGCAATAAGACAATTGAAAGGTATCAAGGGGATGCAAATATAAATGGAAGAAGTTAAATCATTTTTCTTTGTGGACGATATGATTTTATATATAAAAGACCCTAAATACTTCACCAGGTAATTTCTACAGCTGACAAGCACTTTCAACAAAGTATCAGGATACAAAATAAAGACATAGAAATCAGTAGCCTTTCTATACACAAATTACAAGCCTACTGATAAAAACACTAGCCTTTCACAGTAGCCTCAAATAACAGTCTTGGGCTAACTCTAGTCAAGCAAGCTAAAGACTTGCATAATAAGAACTTTAAGACACTGAAAAAGACACCAGAAAATGTGAAAATAATCAAACTACTAAAAAGCAATGTAGAGTCAATACAATCATTTATAACTGTTTCAAACATCCTTAGTTTTATTTATTCCTCCTCTTTCCTCTGTCCCCAACTAAATCCCTATCCACATGCTTGCTATTTTCTCCTTCACATTTCCTGTATTCTACTATTCACATGTATAGAACCTTGTGTCTTTTTATTTTCCTGCTGTGACGGAAGCTTCAGGGACACACTTTTTATGAGTTGTCACCAATGCTGAAATGGGCTTCTGGGCAATGTATCTGTTCTTGAGCTGTTCTTGCTCCAGTAAGTATCTGCTAACCTATATCCTATAAGTAACCCCAGTAAACTACTAATCAAAAGGTTAAAATTGGTTGCATGAATTCTTTCCTTTCTCCATCTGTACCGCATCTCAGATATATTGATATTTGTTCATATCTCCCCAGGAAAAGTTGTGCAACAGGCTAATGTTCCCTGCTCCTCCATAGTGTGAAAATATAACTATGTATTGTCTACTCCTAGACAAAAGCTAACCCACACCCTAGTATTCAGAATCAGATATGTGTCAGGAATAGGTAATTTAATAAGCTCAACCAACATCAGAGATCATCTTAATCTCACCCACATGGATTTTTTCAGACTCTACCTTTGAACAATGTGTCATTCCTGTACCCTTATTTCAATTGCAGATTTTATGTTATTAATATCAAGTCTTTCTGGTGTCTTCAAGGGGAGCATTCTGGTTAGCATCAGTCTTGAAAGCAATTCTACCATATTTGTTTACCAACTATTTCCGAAATTGTTAAACTAGAACCAGAATCAAAACTCTGTTGTCCTAAATAAGACCAGTACTTCTTCAGGAAACCCCTGACTCTCTTGTCCACTTCTAATATGATGCCAAAAAATAAAGCCTCCCATGAATTCTCACACCCATCTAGTACCTCAGGAAGAACAGAAGGGCGCTATTCTTTCTGGGAAATCTCAAGGTTGTAGTTGATGTCAGTAGGAAATTATCTATATTGTAAGGGCATACACTAAAATCTGTAGGTCTCACTGATGGATGTTGCACTGTTTATTCTTTCTTGCATGTGTAATAGAGTTGGAATGAATTTATTTCCAGCAAAGACAGTGTCAGTATAATAATTTTCCCACAGGATGAAATAATCAAGGAAAGGCGATCTGTTCTAAGCTGTATCAGATGTCTTCTGTAATTAGATAATACTTTTCTTCAGAACCGCTAAGGGTCTCTTGTGGTAGCTGGTAGAAAGGGATGAACACATCTAGAAAGGAGGCCTGTGTGCGAAAATAGAGAAGGAAGAAAGGTCCAATGAGATGAGAGTGGTTGGAGATGCTGTCAGGATGAGTGAGCAAGGAAGGAAGATGGACAGGAAATAGTCACTAAAATGGGAAGAAGTGTGTATTCTTTTGCCTGATTCCTGAAATGGGAAGAATTTTTAACAAGAGAAATGAAAATCTGATGTACTTCACCTTCTATAAAGAAGGGAGAAGGCAGCTGCTGTCTGAGTAAAAGAGGACTGATCCATAATCTGATATGGGAGCAGCATCCCGCTGAGAATTAAAGAGGAGCAGCTACCATTTACTGAATATGTCTTGTGTCTTGTGTGCCAGGCATAGAACTGACGACCTTAACTATAGTAACTCATGTAACCCTCCTTATAACTAGAGGAGGAAGTGAAGCCAGAGAAAAATGAAAGTGTAGTTGAAGTAAGAGAGCATTTCCTGGTAGCCATCATTATTGACTCTCTGAGCCTGGAAAGGATGCAGTAGTAACTGATCATCTTCAACCTCTATGTTTTGTGCTCTAAAACAAAATACATCATAGTCAAGAGTGTCAGCAAGATTCACTGGAAGATCTGGATTTGTCCGATGGTCTGGAAAAAGTCAAATGGGATGATAAGGAGGATTGTGACAAAGGCTTTCATTGACGTTGACACACTAACTCCTTTAGTCTTTTCTTCAATAAAATAACTTTTATCTAACCAAAATGATTCATACATACACATATAATGTACATGTATGTAGTTAGGTATATATATATACATATACACACACACACACACACACACACACATATATATATATATATAAAATCAGATCTTCAAAAATGTACCTATTGATTTTTCTGCTGGTGTTAATTTAGGATAATAAATTTAATGGCAGTATTAATAATAAAAATGAAAGGTGAGATATAAACTATAAAGACAACAATAAAAACAAAACAAAGGGATCTATGTATCACCATTTCTTAGTGATTTTTTAGTTTCCCCTGAAGCTCAAATACACAAGAAATGCACAAAAGAAATGTTTTAAAACTCAAGGAAAAAAAAGAAGAAAATAAAAGTCTAGCCACTTCATAAAAGGTGTCTGTTCTCTTTATTTCCAATTTATGACAAATTTCTCTCTGCTCTCTCAGCAGTATTTTTTGCCTCTTTAAATTTCCAGACTGCATTCTGAAGCTGTTTTATAGTTGTTTTCAGAGACTTGTGGAGAGATAATATTAGAGAGTGTGTTCCTGCATGCATACACACACATACACACACACACACACACACACACACACACACACACACACACACACACACACACAAGTGCATCCATGTGTGTTTTTAACAGTAAGAATAAGAAACTGCCTTTCCATTTGGGTTAGAATGGAGATGAAATGAGGAATGGCCGCCACCAAGCAGAAAATGCGCTCACTTTATGTGTGCCAGTTAATTACGACACTTCAGAGGCGCTTTCGAAAGGATAAGGCAAGCTGCATAAATTTAGCTGTAATCCAGGCAGGCAAAACTAATTTGCAGGGGATGGCCTTATCTAGCCGCTGCAGCTTTCTCAGAAAATTAACCTTGGATATTTGGGCCCAATTCAGAAAGTGTTTGATTTTTTTTCCTTTCCCTGCTCAGCATAAGAGAATTTTTGAATTCAGTACAATACCTGACTTTTAAGAGGCACGGTGAATGCTGTAGGCAGTTCAGAGTTATTACTGACAAGCAAAAATCTATTTTATATATACATATAGATGATTGTCCTTCATGCCCATTATCCGGCCTTCTTACACGTGCATCAGAGGGTTTATCAGTGTAGGTATAGGGGTTTCTCACATTAAGAGAAGGATGCAACTCATTTTTAATGTACTTAGAAAAATTCATCAAAGTTCACTGCAGAATAAGTCATGCATATTGACTTGTTCATTCCAGTGGAAATGAAGAAATCCCCCATAAAAATAGAAGTGTAATGAAGTGTTGGGACCAAGTCTTCCCTGCAATTGCAATTATCACTGATTCAAACCCTTGATGGACCTCTATGAATTAAGCACACACAGCACAGTTTACCTTATTTTTATCATGTGACCACTTCCTGTATCAACATTTAATGAAATCTGTGTGCTCTTCATATGTCATCTCATCTAATCCTCATACTGGCTCTCTCTGTATTTAAATAGTTTTCCCAGGATAGGAAGCAAAATTTCATATGCTATAGTTTGCAATCCATTTTAAGAATTCTGCATCTAATGACAGGACATGGAGATGGACAGATTTCTACTGCATGAATGGTAAGACTTGGAGTTTCTTTTCGAAACTATTTTCAATGTTCTTATACTGCTGTCCTTAGAATACTAAAATAACTTGTGCCCATTTTCTTAAATTTATACTCCAACATGAACTTTTTTATCAAACAGCATTCAATATAAATCCATCACAAGCCCCAGAAGACCATACATACAAGAGGAGATGATATTTAAGGAAATGGTTTTGTAATATTCTATCTACAATAGAATTACTGTTTCACTCATTTCAAATCACAGGAGTTACTTATTTTAAAGTGCCATGAACTCGATTGGCAATAATTGTTCTTCAGGATGTTACAATTAGGCAGGAAGGAATATATTTATAATAATAAAAGAGGCCTTTTAAAATAGAGATTGCATACAGAATCATGAAATGTGAAGCAATGGCTCCCATTTGGTTCTAAATTTTCTTCATGCTTGCTCAATAGCCAGGGCTAAATGTTATGAGTATTTATAGTTATACCCTAGGGTAGAAGATCAGTGAGTTACTTATCATAAAAATTATGCATAATACATAATGATTTAAACTATATTTTTATAAGAACAGAACAATTGAAGAAACTTTGGCTGAAACAAGAAATAACTCATCAAACAAAACTTCACACATAAACCCCTTCATGAAGATGTAACAGACAAAGGCACACAAACCATTGTTGTATGACTACTAACATAAAATATATTTTTATGAATGCTAGGAATAAATAATACAGAGACTAAGCTTGAAGGTCACCAGGAGCAAAGGTATCAGTGAAGATGCCAGAGCATTACATATTTTGATCTATAGATAAAATTTGCAAACTAACTAAACTAAAATTTGCACATAACTTTGGGGCCAGTGGAACTGTGTCACCAGATAAAAACTTGGTAAGTTCAAGTGGATTCAGAAACCCTGGTACTCTCATACCTGAGGACAGTAGGCATTTCATTTATTCTTGACCAGGTTCCTGTCCTGGAACATGTGACCACAACACCCCATGGAGCTGACAATGACAATCAGTCACATAGGGGCAGTGCCCAAAACACCTTCACATGCAGTTGAGGCATCCTTAACAATAGAAAGCATCTGTTTTTAGACCCCAATACACTCCCAAATGTATATAAGATCCTGTTCAAAAAGAACAAAACACACATGTTATTTCATCAAGGACTGTCTGAGAGCATCTGTCTAATAGAGTTGTAACACTTTGAGGAAGAGAATTCTTTCCTGAAGTTTTGTTGATAGAATCTGCTCAAGTCTACTACAGTCACTTTCCGATTAATGGCCAGACCTTGGTTACTACCTGCCCTTTGTAGCTTGCCTTGATCTGACTCCCCATTCCCTTTGAAAGCGCAACTGATCTCCACAGCAGATAGCATACAGTAGATACACCTATAATCCAGGTACTTGAGAAGCTAAGGTATGAAACGGCCAAGTTCAAAGACACATAATGCTACAAATTAAGTTCTAGGACAGCCTATCTTCCATAGTAAGACTTTGTCTCAGAAGAAAGAAAAGGGAGAGAGGGTAGGAAAATTGAGTAGGGGGGGAGGAAAGGAGGAAAGAAGGGGAAGAATGAAAGGGAGGAAAGGGAAGGGAGTGGATGGGACAGGACGGGCAGGGAGGAGAAAGGATGGGACTGAAAGGGGGGAAGGAAGGGAAGGGAGAAGCTTGATAGGTTAGTTATTAAAGTGTATGACTTGCACTCACGAGAACTTGAGTTTCATACCCAAGAACCCACATTTTAAGTAAAGACACGCACTTGCAATTCCAGCACTGAGGAGACAGGTATATACAGATTCTGGAGATTCACTAGCCCACCAGCTTCGTCTGTTCAATAAATGCAAGCTAAGGTAGAGGAGGAAGAAGTGAAAGTTTCTGACTACTTTGGAAACTCAGTCATGCCATGTGATGTTTTTCTGGAAGCTGCCTTGTGAGAGGATGTTTTGCTGACGCAGACAAGTGAGAGGGCCTGTGATGTTTTGCTGAAGCAGATGCTTGAGAGGGTGCATGACATTTGGAAAGGACCTAAGTAGATCCTCACTGACAGTGAAAGGGCGCTTTTGCATTGCCACGCTGTGCAATGCTTCTCTGGGCTTCGTTTCATAGAGAAAACATAACAAAGAACTGCTTGTGGTATTCCAGCAGATTCTTGCTGCTTCTGCTGAGTTTGCCATCTTATGGAAACCTTGCAATTTCTGCTGAATCAAACTACTGCTACTGATTCATGTTTGGTGTTTGCTATTGCACTGGACTGCTGGTATCCTGATAACGAATAGTGGAGTTGTCCCAAAGAACTACTTCTAAGCAGCTCCACAACCCCTTCGTCCTATAAACCTTTTTCTCCTATCTCTGCTTGGTAGGCTAGAAGGGAGGTTGAAGCATTCTAGAACCATAAAAAAATTAGCTTAGAGAAAAATATAAGTCTACAAGAATACTTAGGAACAACAGCAACAGTTTTCCTCTGGCCTCCACACTTTCACATACATTTTTACATACATCTGCAAACATATAAACATTCAAACATACACATGCTATCCACACATAGAGATAAATACATTAGAAATACAGAGCACATGAAGAGGAAGGGGAGGGGAAAGGGGAAAAGAAAGAACATTCATATCAAGTTATAGAAAGTTTATTGAGACTATGAAATCAAATTCATGACACAAAACACAGATTTTTTTTTCAATCCCACCTGTATCAATAACCCACAATATTTGAGTTCAGGGATGCTACATAATTATGTTTAATTTGCCTGGTATCTAAGGCAATGTTTACACCATAAAAAAACACACACACAATAAATTCTGTCCAGATGACTTATAACTTGATAAAGTATGAATGCTGGATGAATAGATGAGTAAGTATACATACTAATGAAACCAGGTAAAAACTTTTAAAAGAGCTCATATCATCTCAGAGCTCCCAGAGACGCTGGTGATTACTTCCTGGTGACTGGGTTAGGAGATAAAGCCATGACCATTAGCTATCTCCTGACTCTTTTATCTCCAGTTCTGCCCCAAATACACTTCACATCTAACTCTAAAAATTAACAAACCTGAAGATGCTTTACAAGAAAACTTAAACAGTTTAATGAATGTCCATAATTTACGGGAACATTTCTAAAAAAAGGATAGATACAAACATTCTAGTTGTTCAGCATTTTATTCAAAGTGAACTAATTATATGTCACATTCGAAACATACCAACTCCTCCACAGACTAACACAGACATGGGAGAACTGACTAATTAAATGATTTTTCTTAACACCCCTTTTGTCTGTTGTCTATCCTGTGGTGATTGTCTTGCATGGGTTGAGGGCATAACAATTCTGCTACTAAAGAATGAAGGGTATTTGCTGGCTGGTCTGGCTTATTGAAAACTGTTATGAACTCTTTGAGTAAGTATTCACAGAATATAGTAACCAGGCTTTGAAACCGTGTATTACAATTGAGTACTCCCTGTAATATTGTTTCTTCAATTTCTGCAGATGAGTCAGAAGCCACATTTCACTGATGATTGCAAAAAGGAGGGGGAAACAAGCCCTGTTATTTAAAAGAAGCACAATAGGTGGGAGTGAGTGATTCCCTGGTGGTTAATAGCACATCCTGATCTTGAGGAGGACCCAAGTCCAGTTCTCAGCACCCAAGTCTAGGAGCTAGCAACAGCCTGTCATCCCTATCCCCTTTCTGGGGAATCCAGTCCCACTTCCGGCTCCTATAGGCATCTGCACTCATGTTCACATGTATTATACATAAAGATAACAGATACCGCTTTCAAAATTCTTTTTTAAAGCATGCTAAGAGACAAAATGGTGTATCTTTTTTCAAGCATGAGCTGACCCCCATTAATACAGATATTAAGGGTTTGTTATGCAAAGATCTGCATGTTTAAAACTTAGCCTTTAAGACATACCTGACATGAAATTGCCTGAATAACAAAAAACTGGAGGTTGGATAGCCCAGAGACATCTGATGGAAAATAAACATAAATAAAATGATTCCTAATGATATATTTACATACTCATACATCAGCACCTAGACCAATCATAAGGAGAGAGACTTCTCCTGGGAGCTGATGGGAACAGATGCAGGGATCCACTATCAAACACTAGGTGAAAAGACAGCCCAGATTAGACATCTCCATCAGAACCCTCCCCTTGTAGCTCAAAACCCTGCAAAAGAGTGGAGGAAGAAATTATGAGCCAGTTGGTTCTGGTGGAGCACAACTGTGGAACACAGCTCACAGATATCAAAGGAGTAGGACTCACAGAAGCTCACAGAGACTGAACTGGCCATCAAGGAGACTGCATGGGTCCGTGGTAGGTCCTCTGCATTTGTTATGGTTATGTAGCTTGGTGTTTTTGTGGGACTCCTAATAGGTAAAGGAGCATATCTCTGACTCTTTCATCTGTTCTTGGTTGACTCGCCCAGCCTTGATATGAGGGTTTGTGCCTAGTCTTATTGTATCTTGTTATGCTATGTTCAGTGGATATCTTTGGGAGGCCTGCTGCTCTTCTCTGAGGGGAAACTGAGGAGGAGTGCATCAGGGGAACATGGAAGGTTGGAGGTGGACTGGAAGGAGTAGGAGGAGTAATTAAAAACATCCCTATTGCCATGTCTTCCATTGAGACAAATATATCATTTTATTTCTTTAAGAACTTCAAATAGTTCTTGTAGTTACACTGAGGAACATTCTTTCAACTTATTTGGTTCTCTATAAAATTTAGCAGTAGTCTCCAAAGACAGTACACATATCTCAAAGTAGTTCCAAGATGATTAACTGTAGCGTAGAACAAACCAGTATTATTATTTGTTCTCTTTAGCCTTAACAGTTAATTTGACAGCCTAGAATTACCTGAGAAAAGAGGGTTTTTTTGCACTTTGCATAGCAATAGTATATATTACTGTGGATATATACATACACACATGTACACATACATTTATACATATAAACATACATATACATATTCATATTCATATACACATACATATACTCATATACAGATACAGATACTTATACATTCATGCAAAACTGTCCTTTCAATATCCTCTACCTGAGAAATAGAAAATATAATTTGAAAAAGGAACTACGACCAGGCATGGAGGTAACATGTTTATAATCAGGGTACTCAGGAGCTAAGGCAGGAAGATTGAGGGTTGCTTAGGTCACAAAATGAGGCCTTTAATTTTTAAAGGAATGGAGACTCTCCCACTGGCTATACAGGAGAGTTTGCTTCTAACACCATTCTTTTGGGAGGGTTGTTATAGTTATTTCACTTTTATTATAATAGTTCTGCCAGTACACTTGGATTTACACTTAAAATTTCTGTTTTTTTATTGGATATTTTATTTATTCCTTCTCTGACTTCTGTCATGTGAAGACAACATGTTTGCCCCCTCTTGAGAGAGGAGCATCAGGGTACTACATGGGAAAGAGAATCTATGTCCCTTACCAGATACTGAACATGCTTAGATCTCAGATTTTTCAGCCTTCATGGCTCTGCACAATAAATCTATATTCTATAAATAAATGAAGCCTTGTCTTTAACAAAGAACAAAAGAGAAAATAATAAACTACTTTATGTCTAACCTTATACTTTTCTAAGCAAGTATTGTCAAGATTAGTTATATAAAATTCACACCTGACCTTTTTGGGTAGAGGCTGTGGTCTGCCATTATGAGAGTGTACACTGCACAGAGAAAGACCTTGATCCTTTATTACTTGGCCATGCACATCTTCCAGTCCAAGAGATTCTATGTGTATTGCTATCTCCGGGTCTTAGCCATACTGGAATGTAAAATAACTCTCATTAGGTCTAGAGTATCCCATAAGAGAGCCTTTTAACTTTTAGTTTTTGTCCATTACCTACGCTTTTCTTTGAATTTGAGTTGAGTGTGTACCCTAATTTATAGATCATTTTATCATGTTCTAAATTTATGTATTCAACATTTCAAAGTGTGGGAAGATATAAAGTCATAAATAAATGGTGATGAATTAAAGTAGTGATAATTAAATATATGAATGTAGAAATATAAAATACCAATTAATTTGGCTTGAGTGACTCAGAAAAGCTTAGAGTACACTGCATTTAAACTAGGTAATTCACATGGGCGGGACTGAGTGACTGATCTTAGTTATGAATTGTCACATTTTTCTCTTCTTAGGAAGATCTCTTCTAACTTCTACCTCACATATATTTCATAGTTCTGATTCAATATTTTTAAGATCAGTGTGTTTTGTTGAATCTTGATGTTTTACTAACAGTGTTTTACTCCACCACTTCTTACCTAAGGACCTAGTAATTTGCTCTACCTATGAAATCTAGGTTCCCATACTATCCATACTGTCCTATTGCCATTCCAACCTTACTTTTACTTATATCAAGCTCTCAATGATCTTTTTAGAAAAAAAAAATTTTAAGTATTGTATCCTTAGGTTTCAAATTTGTATTATGTTTCAGGAGATTTAATCACTGTTAAAATTTATATAAAAATGAGAATAGTTGAAAAAGTCTTCTCTCTGATCATAGTAATTTTGGAAATCAAAGTATAAACAGTGTCTTCCATTATTTTTATTACTTTTATGAAAATTGTAATGATGTGAATTCCCCTTTCTATACTTTGAAGATGATGCCATTGGTCTTTATAGACAGGAGAAGAGTTAGTCAGCACATACTGAGCCATATTGGCTGTAATAGCCATCAGGAATTCCTTATGTTGATGATATTCAGAATATAGACCTTGGGCTATGGAGGTGGAGAGAGATGGGATCCATCATTGCAGATATTCTTGAAGATTGAGATTGCCCATGGTCTTGCCCTGTCATGTTTTCACTAAGAGACCTATGCTTGATCATAATCAGTCTGTGCTAAGAGACAAGGTTTTTAAAGGGAAACACAAATCAGAATAGCCAAAAAAAAAAAAAAAAAAAAAATCTTAAGGTTAAATAACAACTATAACAAGTTTTATATAATATTTTAAAGTGCTAATTTCCAACTCACTGTATTCTCCAAATAGCTTTTATATTCTCACTCATCTAACAAAGACTTTTGCATGAATTGCTGTTCTTGAATTTGGCCAAGGTTTTAGTTTAGTAAAAGTTTTACTAGAAGATATCAAAACATCACGTGGTTAATTTAGCTCGGGGTAGAATTCTATGGTGTAAAGTCACTGATCCACTGTGCAATTTCAATTTGCAAACTCCTTAATTAATTTATGTAAATAATTTAATTATATTTAATATAGTAGATGCATTCAAGATGCAATAGGATTACAAATAAAAATCTAGGGCAGGATTCCAAAAATACAGGAGGTGATTTTTTTAAGACAATTATCGTACATTTTAAAATTTAATTTTGTTTTAAAAGTATGAACATTAAATGAACAAAAATAGTCAACTATTTGTTTGTTAAAGATAAAAATAAGTGATCTATTTTTTCTGTCCCCATGCCTCTCACTTTTCAGCCACATAACAACTCTTCTTGAAATACATTTTGGAATAAACTTTAATGCACACAAGTATTTACCTGTGTTTCTCAATAACAAATTCAGTTTATCATCTTATTTTCTTGTCCTTTAGTGGGGCTGGAGGTCAGAAATCATGAAATAATTCCTCATTGAAAGAGTCCATAGAAAAGTACCAAATATTCAAACACAAATTCAGGTGAGAAAGGAAAAACAAAAGGACAAAGTGTGTCTTTTTTCAAATCAGGTAAATGTATTTCACAATTATCTACAATGGGATCACCAAAGAAAAAAAGAAGTCACCATTCCTAGAAGGTTAACTTCTAGTTTCGTGAAAAATGTCATTGGAATGTGGAGAATACTTGAAAGTTGTAGATTAATTTTGGTCCTATAGCTATTTCCACAATTTAAATTCTGCCAATCAAGACTTTTCAATGTTTTATGTCTTCATTGTTTTCTTCAACGTATTAAAGTTTCAATGTAAAATTGGTTCACTGCATTGATTTTGTTTACTCCTATTTCTTAAGCCTTGTGAATGAAATAATTTCCTCTTTCCTTTTTCATTACTGATAAGTATAAAAATCTACTGTTGATTTTATATCCTACAACTTTACTGATAGTGTTTATCAGATCTAAGAAATCAGAAGATGTGTAGAGATAATCACTTGTGTAAGGTACTGTGTGGAGGTATCACCTGTCAATAAAAAGCCTATGACTGATGAGCTGAGGCAGGATTAGAAGATGGGACATCCGGCAGAGAGAGAGAGATTTCTGAGAAATAGTCAGGCATGAGATATTTTCCCTGAACACTGAAGGAGACACATGAACCTTAGGAAAGGGAACTGACCACGTGGCAGGACCTAAAACAGAATAAACAGTTAAGTTATAAGCTAATTGAAGAACAAGCCAAACTATTGGCCTAGGCAATTGCTCATATATAGTAAATCTCAGGGTTGTTATTTCTGGGAACAAAGAGGCTGGGTGGAAAAATACATGACTACACTGATGGAGTACATAGCGACTTTTAAGCTTAGAATCAAGTAGTCTAGAAATAGAAATAATTTCACTTCTTTCCAAATTTGAGCCCCTTTATGTGTTCCTTTTGCTTTATTGCTCCACCTAAGACTTCAAGTGGTACATTGATAAGAGTCAGCACACTCTCAGTTTCTCCCGATTAACCATAATATTGGCCAGGAGTGTGGTATGTGTGTGTGTGTGTGTGTGTGTGTGTGTGTGTGTGTCTGTGTGTGTGTGTTTATATACATATACTACTTTTTAATTAGCTCAAGGTGATATTTGTCTCTAGTATTTTTGGCTGCGTGATACCAATATAACACTTAAAATATTATTGATACACTTTGCTTTAAAAGTAATATATGACTTGTAAATTTAAATAGAAAACTTTTAGACTTTAGAGTAAATTGAATCTGGAATAACATCTTCTCTCCATCACTTACCCAACTAAATTTCAATTTCTTCACTAGAAAATATCTGGTCATATTTATTCATTCATTCAACAAATAGCTACCCAGCAACTGCTTAGGCAAAGTGCTATGCAAAGCTACAGAGGTTCAATATGTGTGAAACATCTGTCCCCTGCCCTCCTGGGGCCTATTTTGTAGCAGGGGAAATAAATATTAGTCAGATAATTATACAGATACAAGCTTAATTACCACACTGGTGACTCTGGGAAAAATAAAACACTAACAGGAAGTCATGACCCCTTTGATCTAGACTCCTGAGGAAGTGAAAGCAGAAATAAGCTTGGGAGTGTGGTTAAGAACACCCATCAGGAAGTAGAACTGTAAAGGGGGAAACCAAGAACTTACTATCACCTAACAGAAGAAGAATATCTGCTCCAAAAATCAGGAACAGGGCTGTAGAAATCAGTGAGAGTAAGTGACAAAGATTCAGTGGGTAAAATAGGCATGACCACAGCAGGTTCAGTGAGCCCTTTAGCTTCCATGTGAAAGGAAATGGGTAGTGAGAAAAGTGTTTTATATTCTCCATTGTATACATCACCTGGGTGTATTAGAGACAATGACTCAAAAGGGAGCGTACTGAGTGAATGCTCAGGAAGGTCTAATAGCAATGTCATTAGACTGGTGGTGCTGGAAATCAAGAGAAACTAGAGATTTGAGGAGCTTTTAGGAATGGCAAATAACAGGACTTGAGGATTTTATGGTGCATGAAGAAACTGAGGTACAACATGTTAGTTCTTAATATCTTGCATTTAGAGTTCTTTTAAGATAACTGTATAAAGCCAAGCACAGTAGCAAACACCTTTAATCCCAGTACTCACGAGGCAGAAACAGGCAGATTTCTGTGAAATCTAGTCCAGTATGGTCAACATAGTGAGTTTCAGGACAGTCAGAGCTATATAGTGGGACCCTGTCTCAAAATTTTAAACACGGAAAAATAAAAAATTGAAATAAGATATCTAAAGAGGAATGTCTAGATAGAGTAGTTGGGATATCAATTCATCCATGTGATACACACAGCAAATGACAAATGTTGGTTTGGTAGTTCTGTAACATTGTCATGGACCTGAAATTTTCCTATTTTCTGTTATTGTCAGACATTGTAATACTGTGGTACAACTTATGACTCATGCTTGAGGTGATGTCTACATAAAGAAACCTATTCCACTGCTGGTGATATAAAAAGGTAATGCAGTTATGTATCAGAATACAATACTTGGGGCTAGAAAAGTGCACTGCTGACTCAGGGCATTTTTTGCTCATGTAGAGGACCCCTGTTCAATTTGCAGCACCCACTACCTCCAGTTCCAAGAGATCTAACACCCTCTTCTGGCCTTGCAGATACAGACACATAATGTGGTGCACATACTTATTCACAGGTAAAATAATCATGTAAAATAAAACAAATAGATCTAAAATAATTAAGAAAATATACTTTAAAATAGGAAGTGATTGTTACTATTTAAATTATAGCAAACTTTAGTCATTTTCGTTATCGTTTACCTTCTCTCATCTCCCTTCCTTCCTTCTTCCACTAAAATTACTCTTTCTGAACAAGTGCCTTGCTTACTTCCTGTATCTCATCTCTCTATCTCTCTTTTTCTCTCTGGGTGTATTATATGTATGTAAGAGTGTGTATGTGGCACTTTGCTTAATCATAGTTGACTGCATGAGCTTGAGTAAAGACTTAGTGCTACACTGGTCTTATCAGTGAGTACACAACAAAGAAAATAACACTCTTTCCTCCAACTCATTGATGATCTATAGTCCCTCATGAGCTATGGGAACTCATAGTCTCATTTGCTCTACATGGTATGTTAACATATTCAATCGTGAGCAGGTATTGTGCAGATAACCAAAGCTGAAGTGAGTTCATGAATGAAATAGTCACATAATATCCAAAAAGACATCATTATATAATACACATCCCATCATATGGATCTTCTGTTCTTTGTACCACCAACTCATCTATGATGATCCTACAACCTTGAAAGTAAAGATATAGCTGACTGATATTGGACTGTAAGCACCACCATTTCTTATTCTTCGTCCTTCAACTGTGTAGTGGTTAGGATAGGAATGAATAGCCCCATAGACTCATGTGTTTGAATGCTTGGCCCACAAGAAGTAGCACTATTAAGAAGCATTGCCTTGTTGGAGGAAATGTGTCACTGTGGTGGCATGCTTTGTGGTCTCCTATGCTCAACCTATACCCAGTGTGGAACATAGTCTCCTTCTGCTGCCTGTGGATAAAGATGTAGAGGTCTCAGCTCCTTCTCCAGCACCATGTCTGCCTGCATGCCATCCACCATGCCTATAATGGACTAAACCTCTGAAACTGTAAGACAGCCCCAATTAAATGTTTCATTTATGAGAGTTGTGATGGTCATAGTATCTCTTCATACCAATAAAACGCTAACTAGGACAAACTATTAACTGCTGCCCACCAAAATATGAAGTTTACATGAAAAGGACTGATCTATGGATAAAAATAAGAGTATTTCGAAGTCAGTTTGCTTCACCCTAGGACTAATGAAATCCCCAGTCACATGTTCTTTTATAATTAATTAATTAATTTAACATAGTGATCTTATTTATTTATGTTTGTTTATTTACTTTACATCCTAATCACAATCACTGGTGGTCTTTGTGCTCAGTTGGGAAGGTGTCCTGGTTCTCAGAAACCCAGGAAACACAGCTCTGACAGGAGAAAATATCCCAATGGAAAGGCATCTTAAGACACTAGAGCCCAGGAACCACACAGCTCTGAAGTGGGACAGTGTCCTAGTGAAAGGGCATCCTAAGACAAGGGAGCCTAGAAACCACATAGCTGTGAGAGGAAGCCTCCTCAGCAGAGATTCTTCAGCTCCCAGGGGATGGTATTTCCCGCTGAGCTGGAGGAGCTCAGGAACCTTAACCCTGCTCCATCTCTTTACTTCCTCCCTTCTTCTCTTCACTGCTTTTGACTTCTTCCCAGGGTAAGTCACATCAGAAAGAAAATCTCATTAAATAAATCTGTTAGGATGGTCCAGGATGTGAAGGGACAAATCCAGAAGTGGCTGCCTTTGCTCCTGAAGGGAGCTGAACCACATGTTCTTGACAAGGCTTACAGTATAAAGTATGAGATCCTTCTTGTCCAGTGGGCCTTGAATCCATCAGGAAGTGCCTGGTTACCCTAACATTCAAGCTACTGTTGCAGAAATAACTTCATCTAACCAGACTGCTTATTATTTTTTTCTTACAAAGTTCATATCATGCTAAGACTTTGGATGACTTTTCTTCACCAGCAGCTTACATAAGACTTTTACAGTATTATGAAAGCTACCAGCAAGGAGGAAGCAACTAGATTTCTCCGTTGTTTATGATGCTTTCAGCAATTGTGTCTTACCCACAAGTTCTAATGGACAACCAAAAGCAATGACAATAGCTTGTATTGCTGAAGAGGCTCTAGGACTTCCCTGATCAGCTTCTCCTTCCTGGGACTTATCCCTTATCTGGAAGTGATATTTTTGTTTAATTAATTATAATTTCTTAGAGGAATATTCTCAGATCCTCCATTACAAACATAGATTGTATCTGTTCAAAAACAGTTTTAGCTATATTTTAATAATTTTATAAAAGTAGAATGTCTCAATATAGCTACTTTGTATATCTTTAGTGTTGCCTATTGCCCCCAAACACCTCTCCTCTGACCTACCTTTTTAACACCCTCTCCACGACACACAGCTCTCCAGTCCTATTATTTCTCTCTCTACTTTCATATCACCTGAATTCAACCACCCCTCCATCCTTTAAAGCATTCCCCTTGTTTTTCTTCTCTGCTTAATATTTTCTATTTTGCTGGCCTCTATATGAAATTCAAGTAGGCTATATACCTCTAAGAGTTATACAGAATAGCTACATGTGATTAAATGTGGCATTTATCCTTCTCAGCTTTTCTAAAAATAATATTTTCTGGTTCTGTCAATTTCCTTGCAACTACTCAGTTTTGTTTTTCTTTAGAGCTGAATAGAAGCCTGCTATGTATGCATATAGACCACATATTCCTTCCATAGTCATCAATAGATAAACACCTATGCTAGTTTTATTTTCTGTCTATGTGAAGAGCAAAGTATTGAAAAACAAAGGGCTAAGAAACATCTATGAAATGCTCTTAGACATAGAAATGCAAATTAAAACTACTTTGATATTTCATAGTATATATGATGAATGAGTTGCATCATGAAGGCTTCATCTGGAAACACAAAAACCTAAAATATACCTGAATAACAAACTGCTAAAGGTATGACCATCCTCAATTTCAAATTGTACTAAAGAGCTATAGTAATAAAAACATCATGGTATAGGCATAAGGCATAAAACAGGCATATCTATTGGTGGAATTAATTAAAAATCATGATATAAGTCTACATATTATATATATATACGTATATATATATATATACATACATGTATATATACATATATATATACATACACACACACACACACACACACATATATATATATATATATATATATATATATATATATGCCAAAAATACAAATACACACTGGAAAAAAAGACATAATTTTCAACAAATAGTGTTGGTTAAACTGAATGGTTGCTAAATTTATCTTAATCACCCTACACAAAACCCAATTCCAAATGGATCATGGACCTTAACCACCTGGCTAGATACATTTAATCTAATAGAATAAAAATGGAGAATAGTCTTGAACTCATTGGCACCAAAAAAGTATTTCTGAACAGAATAGAACTACCACAGACACTGAGAACAACAATTAATAAATGGGACCTCATGGAACTAAAGAGCTTCTGTAAGGCAAAGAACACTCATGCAAACAAAGCATTGGCTGACAGGATGGGAAAATATTTTCCCAGCTAACATTTAACTGATTAATATCAAAACTAGTAAAGAACTCAAAAAATTGGATATTGAGAAAACAAATACTTAGTTTAAAAACGGGCTGCAGATCTAAACAGATATCTCAGAAGAAGAACACAAATGGTCATGAAGCACTTAAAGAAATGTTCAATGTCCTAGTCATCAGGCAAATGCAAATAAAAGCTACATTAAGATGTTATCTTACAGCAGTCAGAATGACCAAGATCAATAAAACAAGTGACAGCTCATTCTGACAAGATTGTGGAGTAAAAGGACCACTCATTTATTGCTGGTTTGTACAGCCACTATGGAGATCAGTGTGGCTATTCCTCAGTAGGGTGGGAATAGATCTACCTCAAGGGCCAACTACACTACTCTTAGGAATTTCTTTGAAAGACACTTTGTCTTTCTACAGAGATGCTTTCTCAACCATTTTCATTGCAGCTTTATTCATAATAGCCAGAAATTGGGAGCTATCAATGGGTGAATAGATAAAGAAAATGTGGTATATTTACATAACAGAATATTACTGATCTGTTAAATAGACAAAATCATGGAATTTGTAGGTGAATTAATGAACCTATGAAAAAAATAACATCCTAGAGTGAGATAACCCACATTCAAAGGACAAAGATGGTATGTATCTGCTTTATGTGGATGTTAGCTGTTAGATCTTTGAAAAGCAAGTTATAATCCCCAAATCATAGAGAGGTTAGTAATACAGGAAGGGGCTAAAGGGATGAAAAACTCTGCCTAGGAAGTTAAATAGAATAAATAAATAGTTAAGGACAGTTAGGGAAGATGGGCTAGGATTTGAACAGGAGAATAAAACAGAGATCAGGAAAGAAGCAGGCAATGGGAGGAAACAGTGAGGTATAGCTAATACTAAAGGAACATACCTATAAAATGATCTCCAATAATATTCTACTATACTCACAAATCAATCTCTTACTCTGCCATCATCATAATGCTCCCTCCTGCAATCGATTGAAACAAATACAGAGACCAACAAATGGACATTGTGCAGAGAGTGATAGATTGTGAAACACTCAATTCTAAATGAAATGTCTCCTTCAAATCCCTCCCCTCAAGGCTCACAGAACTCTGCAAATGAGGATGTAGAAAGACTATAGAAGCTGAAACTGGATGAGATGGAAGACAGCAAGGAACCAAGACCTTCTAGACACCACAGGATTGGTGAACCTATGACCTCACAGAGACTGTGGCAACATCCACAGACCTCCGCAGGTCTGCGCTAGATCGGGGTACAGTGTTGAGAAGGAAAAATAAACACTAACACCTGTTCATAACCCAGAGGCTATCTCGGATAACTTCTCACAAGGAAAGAGTTAGTTTTCTCCAAGAGCTTCTAAGACCCCGTTCCCCAGAGCAGATGGCAAACAAAAACAAAAACAAAAAAGAAACAAGATATTTGATTCTTTTGTTTTGTTTTAGTTTTCCTATTATGTTTTTTTTTATTTTGTCATATTTTGTTTATTATTGCTTTTTGTAAGATGCCCATTATGTCCTAATGATAGAGAGCAAGAAAGGATGTGGATATGGATGGGAGGGGAAGCTGCGTAAATAGAATCTATAAGGTCAGCATAGAACCTGTAGAGACCATATCCGGAGGTTAGGCACAGCCCCTGGTTGAGGGAGGAGGCCACCCATCCATCTCAAAATTTTTAACGCAAAATTGCTCCTATCTAAAGAAAATACAGGGACAAAGAGTGTAGCAGAAGCTGAAAGAAAGACAATTCCAGAGACTGCCGGACCTGGGGATCCATCTCATATGCAGACACCAAACCCAGACACTGTTGCTGATGCCAAGAAGTGCTTGCTGACTGGAGCCTGGAATAGCTGTATCCTGAGAGGCTCTGCCAGAGCCTGACCAATACAGATGCAGATGCTTGCAGCCAATCATTGGACTGAGCACAGGGACCCCCATGGAAGAGTTATGGGAAGGACTGAAGGAGCTGAAAGGGTTTGTAACCCCATAGGAAGAACAACAGTATTAACCAACCAGACACCCAGAGTTCCCAAGGATTAAACCACCAACCAAAGAGTACATATGGAGGGACTCATGGCTCCAGCTGCATATGTAGCAGAGGATGGCCTTATCTAGCATCAATGGGAGGGAAGACTCTTGGTCCTGTGAAGGCATGATACCCCAGCATAGGGGAATGCTAAGGCGGTGAGGAGGGAGTGGGTGGGTGAATGGGGAAGCACCCTCAATTGAGGAGGAGGAAGAGGGATGGGATGGTGAGTTGTGGAGGGGAAACCAGGAAGGGGGATAACATTTGAAATATAAATAAGTAAAATAACTATTTTTTAAAAAAATAAAATAAAAAGGTCAGCATAATAAATAAATTGTTTAATGATGCATTCTCAGCATGTAGCCTACCAGTAGGTAACCCATGACTATAGTAAGTTGAAAGAAGCAATCAAAGCTACAGAATTAATGTAGCTAAATCTAGTATAAAAAGTACATAATGGCTCTGGAATCTAAACAAAGACACCTCCTTTGTCTTAATCAGCCTCCTCTTCTACTTCAGGAGTGTACTTCATGAGGATATATGGTCCTGTCTTCCTTCTCCCCGGCTTTTAAGATCTGCTAATGAATAAAAGTAATATTTTTATTCCTAGCAGGTCTTTTGAACTGACCTCTGTGGATTCTAGGGTTATCCTGCATGTTACTGAAATGCAGAAAACTGGATATTAGAGCTCTTCCCACAATCTCACAAGACATTAGATGCAAATAACCCTGAGTTTTATGCAGGGAAAGCATCAGTTGGAAACGTCTACATTACATTCAATGTACAAATTCCAAATTACTCAGCAAAACCTCCCAGAAGGTTTTGCACTAAGAAGTAACTAAAGTGTTCAGTCTGTATGCTCCTTTATCAACTTTTGTGTCTTAGATAGTATCCTTGGATTTATTGCATTATATTTATATTTATACTTTGCAGCTACCCTTACAGAAAGCATCACCTCAAAAGAAATCATCCCAAATAATGAAAAAGTGCTTACCAGAATTCAAGGTTCAAGAACATTTTAAAGCACAAAAAGAGAAATTTATAGACTGGCTGAGAAATAAAACACCATAATAATAAAACATATTTAACTTCTTTGTTCTTATCCAGACTCCATATGAGACAAATCAACCTCCCTCATTAATCCCATAAAATCAAGTCTACAAGTATATAAAATCTATGTCTAGAATGTGTAGTGTATATCTAAACTTTACATATTTAAATATAAAAAGAATGAGAGAAGTACAATTCTTGTGAATCAGCCAGTAACTGACTCTACACTGCTCTCAGCATAAATATTTACAGATTTTTATGGGGCTGTATGCCTAGTGCGACTCTTTATACTGAAGAGCCTTACTTCTGCTCACAACTTTCAACAAGATTTTTAAAAAGCCTATAGAAATCTAAAAGTAGAGTTATTTTTTCTGAGATAGCATATAATTAAATGGGTAAACAGATAATAGTCATCCTTGTTCCCCTAAAGACAGTTTCACTTCTATTTCATGATAAACATGTATTTGTCTTTCTGTTATTGACTTAATCTACTAAGTGTGAATACCTCCAATTGCATCGATTTTCCTAAAAAAAATAACAAAGCTTCCCGTTTCCTCAGTGTTTTAATTGTTTTACTTCACAGATCCTTCACCTGTAGGTTAAGTTTATGTTATCTCAATCCATGCAATATTCTATGTAACCCCTTCCAGCCTCTTACTAGAAAATCTCATTTTCCTATACAACAGATTCTGTTCTACATATGTAGCTCATTTCCACTATCCATTCATAAGCTGATGAACCTCTAAGTTGTTTCTGTGCCGTAGCTATTATCAATAGAAAAATAGTGGACATAGGTAAGCCTGCGCTTCTGGCGTAGGATAGAGTTCTTTGCGTAAATACTAAGAAGTTGTATAGGTGGGTCATATGACAGCGCTATAGCTAGTGATCTCGAGAACCACCACACTGACTTCCTATAATGACTAGAGCAGTTCGTATGTCTAACAACAGTACACAAATGTCCCCTCGTCTACACATCACCTCCATTTGCTGTCTCTTCTTTTTTTTCTTCATCCTAACTACTCTAACTAGGCTTAGAGAAAATTTCAAAGAAGTTTTAATATGCATTTCCCTGCTGGCTAATAATAAAAAAAAATGTTTTCTAGCCATTTGCACTTCCTCTTTTGAGAAAATTCTGCTCAATTCCATATCATACTTTTTAATTAAGTTGTCTTCCCGGTGTTTAGGGTTTTTAAAAAATTATTCTTTGTGTATTCCAAACACAAATTCTCTATCACATGTGTAGCTAGCAATATTTTTTACATTGTGTAGGCTGCTGTAATAAAGGGTTTTTTTGGTTTTGTTTTGTTTTGTTTTGTTTTTTAGTTTTATGAGGTCTTATTGATACTTCATATTGTTTTCATTCATTTCCATATAATAAATGTGTGCTCTGGCTTTACTTCTTTAGATCTACCTGAGATTTACTTCATTTTTTTCCAAGACCTATGGTTTTCACTTATTCCTTAAGTTTTGTACGTTGTGCTCTTTTTTTCTTCGTTTCTAGGAATTCTCATTTATTTCCTTCTTGACTGTTTCAATGATCCACTAATCTTTTAATGGTACATTATTCATTCTTCATGATTCTGTGAATATCCTATAGAATCTCAATTGTTTGGTTCCTATTTTATTCTGCTATAATCAGATAAAAAAAACTGTATCAAAACTCCTGTAGTTAAACAAACTTTCTTCTATCTTACTATATGGTCTAATTTGGAGAAAGTTCAATGGGCTTCTGAGCAGAATGTATATTCAGCACTGCCATAGATGTCTGTTAGGTCCACTTGATCTATGATAATATTTAACTCAGATATTTATTTTTTGCTTGCTAATATTATTGTTTTGGTGAAATATCTATTGGTTATTTTAGGGTATTGAAGTCCCTCATTATCATTATATTGGAGCTAATTTGCCTTTACATCCAGTAGTGTTTTGTCATGAAACTGCTTGCTTCAGTGTTTAGTCTTTATTTGTTTAAAGTCGTAATATGCTCCTTATGGTTTGTTCTCTTAGTCAGTATGGAATAATTTTCTTTGTATTTTCTGAATAACTTCGGTTTGGAATATGTCTTCAATGACATTAGAGAAATGATATCTGCTTGGTTTCCAGTTTGATTTCCTTCAAATACATTTCTCCATCCTTTCATGCTATAGTTATGGTTGATTTGACGATGATGTACATTTTTTGATCTCAACAAAAAGAGTGGGTCCGTTTTTGTATTTTTTATCCAGCTTATCCAATCTGCTCCTCTATGTGTTTTCACCGGTGAATTGAGACCATTAATACTTAGAGTTGGCGCTGGATGGTACGTTTTACTTCCTGTTATTACGTTGACTTTGTAGTGCTTGGTGTTTTCCTATTTCTCCTTCACTTAGCTATTTTTTAATGTGGCAATTTGACACCAGAATTATCTTTAGTCCTTAACTTATCTCAATTAATATCCCAAAACAGTACTTTCTAAAATGCCTTCCTCCAATTCTTGATTTCCTACCTATCCTTAAAGAGAAACTGACTTTGGAGGGGATGAACTCATGCCAATACTTCTAGTTTTCTCTAAATTACTAATCTCTGGGGAAGTTAGCATATTCTGTAGGAATGAAAAGTGTTTCTTTTAATCCAACGTTATAGCATTTTCTTTACTTGCTTAGCAAATACACTTTTTAAAAACTAATACAATTGTTTATCAGATACCTTTTGCATAATCCTTTGAGAAGCTTGTTTTTGGCTCCAGGAAGACTGAACTGTCCCTTCCCTGTGCACATTGACACCCTGGGCTATCTCCCTGTTGTCTTTCCATCCACAACAGCTTAGTTTCCATCTCTGCCCACTGACTTGTGTATATAGCAATATTTGTATGCATACGTGTATATATGTATGTGTAGGTGTTACTTGTGCATTAAAATATGCATGACAGTATGTGTCCATATGTGGATCACATTAGTTGATGTCAGATGTCTTTCTCTGTTCCTCTTTCTGTTTTTGTAAGGCAGTGCCTTTCACTGAGTCTGTTGTTCATTGATTGGGTAGGCTAGCTGTAGCTCCCTAATTGGATAGTACAACCAGCCAGTGAGCTCCTGGGGTCTTTCTCTTTTGACCCCTCTTGTAACAAAATTTGCCATGCCTAACTTTTACATGGGTACTGGGGATACAAAATAAGGTTCTCATGTTGCATTGGAAGCATTTTACACACTGAGCCATCTCTTCAGCTGCTCTGTCTTATTTCTTACACTATTATAAGCTTTTTGAAGGGAATAAAATCATATCTATTTGATTTCCTAAATCTTTTAGAAACTTTATAGCAGAAACTTTAAATTTTGTAAACTTATGAAATCTGTGGTCATAACAGACATGTAAAATGCCCTTATAGAGAACAGATGAGCTCAGGGATGCATGAGGAATGAACATGATCCTATGAATGATAATGGTAGAAGTTTCATTAGCACTATGAGGTCAGGAGAACATTCTTTTATCAGTCTGGTACAATTAAAACTAAATGGGTGTGGGGCAATGGTCTGTGGCAGGCAATCTTGCACCCGGTTGATCACAGGCTGAAAACTCTGGGAGACCCAGTGGAATAATCCACAAGGGACTAGAATATATTTTTGGCCAACACTCCCGGAAGACTCCTGTAAAAACAGCTACAGCTTTCCCAACCCCTACAGAGAGGCCATGTGAGATTTGTCACGTAGGAGCAACACGAAGCCCTCCCACATGCAAATAAGGAGCCGCGAAGCCCTCAGACCAAGCCAATGGGAAGTATCGGTTGTCAAACCACTGACCCCTCCCAAACAGTATATTAGACTGTCCCAACCTGTGTGGGAGAGCCTGCCATCCAGAAGGAATAAATGTGCTGAGAACTACTCCAGCATCTGAGAGCTTCTATCATAAGAGCTGTAACACTTCCGGCCCAGGAAGAGATCTGCTCTCCTGACTGCTGCCAGAAGCTTCCTGCACTTCTGCCAGCTAGTCAGCCTCTCGTAGGCTCAGCCCAGGCTGACTCAGCACAGGGCGGTGGGTGCAGTGTCTTGGCGCGACCCAGGCAGCGACCGCAGGGACCAAGGCAGAGGAGATTCTTTCCCCACTCGCACCCCCGCCCCTTGCTAGAACCCTTGCATTTGGCTGGGCCAGAGACACCCTGAGGAACATTCCCAGCTCGCAGCCCAACAAGTGGGGATTCACGTTTTACCATGCACAGAGAGGAGAAAGCCAATGCAAGAGCTTCAGCTCATAATAATATCTTTCAAGTTTAAAAATACTATGTGGAAAATGTAGAGCTGTAAAATGCATGTGTATCCTCAACTTTGCTGTGTATATGGTATGTCTTCATCCTAGCAATGACTGAGGTACCACTCTTCATTCAGCAGCTTGCCTCTGGTATTCATCTGCCTTCTATATAACAAAAAAGTAAGAGATCTCACCTGCACCTTGCTTTCCAAATGCAAATTTTCCACAGCAGCAAAGAAACAACTTTCCAGTTCCCTTAGTCAAAGCATAATAATCAACTCCCTCACCCATCCATAACATTTGACATTTTAAATTCAATGCTTGTGTGTGAAACCTTGTAATAGGTTTATATTGTTTTGATCAGGGACATATACTATTATAATGATTACTTATGGCAAGAGTAAAGCTTAATATTTAATGCCTATGGTTATGTAAAGTTCAAATTTGAAATTATTATTATTATTAATTATTATTATTAATGTCTGTTAGGGTGATCAGTAAAACTTTGTCAAGCATCAAATGAATTACATCGAAATAAGATTCTCTGTAGAATGTTGACTGCAAGTTCAAAGACAAAGAAAAATGTAAGATTCCCTCAGTTGACGTTTTCTTTTCCCAAACTACCTAGCCTGTGTTATGGCAAAATACTAACCAGCACACACATATGAAATGGTTACAGACCACCCTCTCTCTAAAGTAGGAAAATAAATGGAAGAGAGCAGTTACTGTCAGTGGGCCACACATATGAACTCACTCTCTTCCCTTTGTTTGCATCAACACTTACCTCATTTGCCTGGCTCCTCCAGGAGCCCTGCAGGGATATGCTTGGCTAGATCAAAGGGTTTCGTCTTGCAGACATCTAAGTGGAGGACCTTTAATTACTCCAGAAAAGTAGCCTGTGGTTTTTGCTATGTCACTAAACTAGACTAAGCCATATATTCACTGGAAGAGGTAGGAGAGAGTAGAAGATACTATAGGAGTGGAAGGCAGGTTGACCTAGTTTAAAACTATAAAGGCTTTGTTCAGTGAAGATGGTGTCAAACCACTTCATAAGGTAAACAATCTTGTAGACAAGACCTACCTTCTAGTGACACACAGTGACTGGAAGATGGAAGAACCATCTATGTAGAGATGCAGTGGACAGCCTGTGAGCCCTTACAAAGCCTTAGTCGACAGGAAAGCTTTTTGGTTCTTTTTTTTTCTGTAGGCAGAGGACAGACACATTGCTATGACCTTGACATCGGTGTCTGTGTGCCTTATCCAGTATGGATGCAGGTCTCTGTGATTGATGGACCACACCCACTTCTTTAATTTCAGGAGCTTTGAAAACCCTTTTATTAGAATGTTTTCATTCACCCTTTTCAATGGTGACACCTTTTCCTACAGTCAAAATTGCATACAGAGCTAAGAAAATGTTTAATTAAAGTTTAAACATATACCATTGAGGGGGAAAATAGCTTAAAATACTAAAGATTTTCATGTCAATTTTCCACATTAATTAAATTCTGAAGATAATTACTTAATCTTCCAGCTCATTTATGTGTACAGATCAGGCTGCCTCTGCCAGGGTGTGGGAAAGTAACACTCATGGTGACATTTCAGAGCCATTTTCAGAACACAGGGTGGCAAATTCCATTTTGCCAAAGGCAGGGACAACTGGAAGTAAGATCCAAATGTTTACTATCACCAAAACCCATCGGAGACAACGCTTTCCTCTTTTTCCACGACCCAAGTACACACATCAGCACGTGTTTTCCAAGATGTAAATTCACTTAAAATGATTGATTGGCTATTTCTACACAGACAATAGCCAAGAAAGTAAGCTTTCACAATTTATTGCTGACCCGAGAAGTTCCCTCAGATATATCTTTTTCCATACCCGAGAACTCTGTGCTGTGACTTGGAGAAATGAGCATTCCCTTAGAGTCAGATGACCTCAATTCCAACCCAGCTCTACCATTTATTATTTGTGTGCCCTTAGCACCTCTTGTACTTTCTTGTAAAATGAAGACAGTACCTGCCTCAAGTGGCTGTTAAATAAGAATATAGGTAAAGTTAGAATCAATGTTAATTTTCTGCCTTTCTTTTTGACACCTGGAAAGTATTATCCCAATGTAAAGTACTTGGCTTTCCATTGATCTCCATCTGAGAGCAAACAAATATAGAATGCAATAAAAATATGTAAGAATCAGGATATTTTGGTGAGGTCAGAAAAAAAATCAACATTAGGAAAAGCAGAAAAACTGCAAATTACATGAAACAAGGTTAACTGTTCAGGAGCATTTCCTGGTTACAACAAGCAGTTGGAAACTTAAAACACTTTCATTCATGAATATTAAACCAAATGCATCTCATTTGGACTAAATCGCTCTCTCAACATAAACAAATGAGTCATATAGAATATTTATTTTCTAAGTAAAAGAAATAAAAAGAAGATGACTTGGTGTTAAGGAATTATTTTTATTTTTCTTAAAACTATACAGAGCCCAGTGAAAAGATTTAGGAAATGTTAAAAATGATGAGGTGGGCCATGGTGGTCTTAGTAGGCAGCTAAAAATTACTGATGTTTATGCTCTGGGTATGACTAGCTAAGCATTTAATATGGCTTGGATGGGAAGGTGTATATATATATATATATATATATATATATATTTAAAAGCTTTTTTATTTTATATATATATATAAGCTTTTTTATTACCTTAACAATTATAGAATAAAGTTGTCATTACTCTACGATTGAAAAGTATATGGCACAGAAAGTTCCCTCAACAAAAGTGGAACGGAAGTAGGAAGGCTCTCGGATGTCTCCATGCGTACTCACTAGTCTTCAGTGACACCAGAAGCAAGTTGCGAGACTAAAGGAAACTGAAAACAAAAAGTGCCCTGCCAAAAATGTTGTGCCTTCTGACTTGTTTCTGCCACTAAGTATCTTCTAGTTGCTACATACATAGATCTTCTGTTCAAGGGTTGATAAACTATTAGCAACTGATGGCTGCTGGGTTAAGAAGCATCATATTTCTTTTAGGGGTGGTCACTGGTGGACACCAATGCTCAGGTTATGACACACACCCATACACATGAAGTGCACTAATTGGATTCCATGTGTTTTTAAAAAAGACAAATATTAAGTTGAGAAGAAGATGTGTTGAGAGAAACCTAGAGTGATTTGGAGGGGGGGAAATGGGATGGTAAATATGATTATATATATTATATACATGTATGAACTTATCAGAAAATAATGACTATTTTACTCTTTTATATATGGCACATAACACACATACATTATATATACTATATAATATACTAATAAAAATCCATTAATTTTTAGAAACGTGATTTTCAATATTACACAAAATTAATTTTGTTTATTCTTAGAGTAATCTTGTAAAATGCCATTACATTGATATAACATTGATACCAATGCACATATCTGTAGATATATGAATTTTTATGTAGCATGATTATATATATTTTTCATGAGTGTCAGTCATTAAATGATTACAGCCACATTGAAAAAGAAACCTGACATTTACAGTTTTCACTTTTTATCACCTCAATGTTAGATCTTGATCTCTGTAGCATGTTCATTTTAATGAAAAAGAAAGATAATATAATGAAATATGGAAACTTACTATTTGCCTTAGAAACTATAAATATTAATCTAAGAGTACCAAGTTGGGCTCCGGATAAAGACTGCTCTAATAATGAAAAGGCTATGATCTTATGAGAAAGTGACAGGAAAGGCATTCACAGATCAGTGACACATCAGTTCCGGGCATCCAGAAGTCTTCAGGAGGCCCATTTCCTCCTTCTCATTCCCAGGCCTATCTTGCCATCCCTCTTTGCTGACCATCTTTGTTCTGACTTCACCTGGTCATGTCACCACTGTATATCACCCTTTGTTCTCCTGCAAAAAGAAATCCTATTCCACTGGGGCCAGAGGAAAGATCTCTTGAGATAAGATTAAGTGATTAGTCAGCATTAAGCATAAGATTAAGTAGCTTAAAGATAAGAGATTATCTGTTGGCTAGCCATGCCATCCTCCTGTTCTCCCACTCAAAACTGTGTGACAAACACTCATAACTGTGTAATGACTTTCTGAAACCTCAGTCTGGCAAAATAAGAACTCTTGTGATTTTTGAACAGTATCAAATAGTGTTTATCGTACAAAATACTGTTTATTTTGTTGTTTTCATTATCAACACTACTGTGCAATTCTTTTTAATATAAGTTTGTTCTTGAGACAGACTGTTGCTTTAAGACTCTTTTGTATTTTTCTAGCTTGAAGTGAGCATGCTTCTCTGTTCCCTGCCTGTGAAGGGGTACGTCATAGTTAGAGATCCACCAATGCTGTAACAACACTAACAGTTTCTCAGCTGCTAGAATACAGTTTTATCCTGCTCTAAAGTATGTGTGAGTGTGTGTATTTGTAATAACATGTGGTGTGTGTGTGAATTCAGATGTCCTTGTCCTCACAGAATGCAGAATGTGTGTGGAGACTAGAGAGTGATGTTAGAATTTCTTCCTCTCTCTCTCTCTCTCTCTCTCTCTCTCTCTCTCTCTCTCTCTCCTACATTACTTTTTTGAGGAGGAATTCTCAGTTAATCTGGTGATTGCCAGTTCAACTAGATGGACAGGCCAGGAAGCCCCCAGTATCTGCTCTCCATTCTCAGGTTACAAGCTTATGCTGCTATAGCACACAGATGCTCTCTGTGCAGCTGCTAGAGATCCAAAGATTTCATGCCTGCACAGGAAGCAGCTTACCCATCGAGCCATCTCCACAGGACAGTTTTGATAGTCACTCAGGCTAAATTCTCAAAGTTGTAGTAAATATTTGGCTACGAAGCTGAAATCTCAAGTGTAGACTGGAAACACTTATTTTGTCCTTAAATAGAATACAGGTCCTAAGAAAAGCAATGTGGCCAGTGCGGCTTGTATATCCAGTGCAATTTCATTGGTGAAACTAATTTTTCATTTGTAAGCAGTTTTCAATTGGAGATAGCTTCTGCGCTAGGGATGAAGGTCTGTGTCCACTTCACCTCTTGGCACTGGACTCATCTGGGGCAGACCTGTAAAGGCCCTAACTGTACTGACACAGTCTCTGTGAATTCGGATGTACATCAGGTTGTTGTGTCTGGAATGTCTTGATTCCTTGTTGTCTTCATCTCCCCAGCTCTAACACTCTGTCTTCTCTTCATCAGCATGATGGAAGCATGAGAGGAGGTATTAAATGTGGACCATCCATTCAGGCCTAAGTGTTTAAAGGTCATCCACACTCTGCACACTGTAAAATTGTGGATGACAAGCATAAAATGAACTGAGTGAGCTCACTGGTGTTTTTGAAATGTTTCTGTCCCATAATGCTTTGTCTATGCTGTTCTTTTTCTTAACCTTACAAGTCTTCTGCTTATATATTATGGTTTTTGGTTTTCTGTTTTCATAAGATTCCCAAGTATTTCTACTGTGTGTGTCTCTGCATCTATGTGTTTCTTATGTTTTTCCCTTTGGCTTTTTTCTGGATTTTGTTTCATCCTATTCTGCTTTGTTTTTGTTGTATCTTATTTTATTTCTTTTCTTAGATGACTTTTCTAATGAGAGGGGGAAGGGGAGAGGGAGAGCAAACAGTATATATAAAGGGAAGGAAGGGGAGGAAGGGAAGATCTAGAAAGAATTGGGGAATATATTGTATAAAAAACTATTTTTAATTAAAACATATAAAAATAGGAACATCATGCCATAGATTCAGAAATGGAGATGATGAGGAGGAGGAGGAAGAGGAGGAGGAGGACAGGGTATCATTCATATAGATTTGATATTACCCAAACTTAGGTCACAACATAATTATCACTTTTCTAAGATGCTACTGAGTATCAAATATATCATTTTCTATGGTCCACTAAGAATGTAAAGGCACATTTAGTTAATGATGGCACAGCCTTCTCTCTAAGACACACCTCATTTTTCAGATATCTTGGAATATGTATCTTAGAATGGGCAAATCTAAAGAAAAAATATATGAATATCTTTATAATCATCATCTTTTCATTATCATCTCTGCAGAGTGTATTAAATTATTTGACATTCTATATAAAGTGTCACATTGGTGGCTTCTTTCCAGCAAGCATTTTTTAGTAAATTCAGAAAAATCTCCGTTTTTTGCTAGACCAGCAGTCCCTGCAGAAAACATCTTTGATCGCATCTCTGTTGCTCCCAGGAGAGTCTACTGTCACCAGCATGGGTGTACAGTTCCCAGGACTACAATGTTCCAGAATTTTAAAGTCATGCTAACTCCACAGTCCTCTTACAGCACTACCCACCTACTAGACTTAGAGTCAAATCTCATAATATACTGATAGAAAAAAATACAAGAAAACAAATAACAATCCTAGAAATAAAGGATACAAGAAAACACTACTTGACACTTGACACTAAGCTGAACAACCTATGTTCCATTCTAGAATCAATATGATAAAAGGAGAGAAACAAATCTTGCAAGTTGAACACCATGGCATGTACTATACACACACACACACACACACACACATGTATATATATGAAAAAAACTTAAGAAAATGTTTTATTAAGTAAATAAATCAAGCAAGAAACACAAGCTTTCCACTTGTCAAATCTGTACATGTGCTGGTGATGATATGGATCTGATCTTGGGATTTTCAATGCCTTAATATTCTCTAGTCTGTCACTGTGGTAAAAGTCCTGGCTATCTGGTACCCACTTAACTAACAAATTCAATAGCTGGCACAACTCTGGCCCTGCTGCAACAAGTGAGCAATCCCCATACCAGATATACTTCCCCATAACATGTATGCTGGACTACAAGTGGCTTCTTTAGCAACTGTATGTGTATTATTGTCCTTCCTCTCCTTTTATTGTTTGCTTTAATCTTCAAGTTTAGGAGAAAACAAACACTTTTATGATAAATGTTAACAACATCTCTCTTGCTGATTGGGTACCAGAGGATTATATGCAAAATGACATAATCAGACATTATCCTTTTGTGGCAACCCAGCATATTCATATTTATCTTTAGCATCTTAAATGTTGTGATAGTCCAAGTTCACCAATCAGAGTGCACTGATTCTTGGAATCATAATCTTTAGGTACAATCTGGTCCTTTTTAATGGATCTTTCCTAAGGAATAGAAATATCCACAATCATTTGGAACCACGGAAAAATCTATTCTAGGACCCACCCACAAACATCAATGATTATGTGGTAATCAGAGAATATGGCTCTGGAGGAACAGGTGATGTTTCTAAATTCTAAATTCTTTCAGTTCAGTTCTCACATCAAGAAAAATAATCAGCAGAGCGAAGCGCCTGTACTGTTCTGTTTTAGCACTTTACAGACCTATTATATTTTTCATTTACCAGATGAGGCAGGAAGTATTCTTTTATTTTCTAACCAAACAATTCTGCTGATTTTTCCAAATTGTGAGGAATCGCACCATATTTTATTGTAATTGATGGGTAAATTACGAATCACAAAAGAGAAGAAAAAGTACTTCAATTCTTTAAAGTTCTAGTTTGGTGATGGCAGCCAGTGTTGGAGTACTATGACTGCAAGTGGTCCTGAGTGAGCTCTGGGGTTGTGGCTCATTTCTGCAAGAATCAACGTGGTCGTGTGGGCATGGAATTCCATGATTTTCCTAGATGATTTTCCCACTCTTGTGGCCCCGAAACTAAAATACACGTGCGTTCCACACGAAGGAAGGAGAAAACCGGAGAGTAGAAAGAGTTCTGGGAAGATGAAAATAATAGCGATGTCATTCCTTTCAATCTGATATTCTTGGCTTGTGACTAGAGTGCTTCTACTTCCTACACCATCTTGAATAAAGGTAACATAATAACATTCCCTTCTTACATTATTACAGTGACTTCATAGGCCTTCTGAGACAGGTGGAATGTCAGAGACACCCTAACCAGGAGATCTGCAACCTCACTTCACCCCATAAATTTGCCCTCCTATCATAAACTAATTAGCAACTCCTGATCAATAAAAAATAATATAGCAATCTTTATTAATCCCCTTCCCTTAGGGCACAGGGTGCTATGTGGAAAAGGAAACAGGAAGGCTGTAAGAGTCACAGGGAAACTGTCTTCCAGGTCAATAGGACTAATGTGAACTTACAGGTTCAAGTCAGAGGAGGTCCCATCATTGAGAGGTGAAAGTGGAGATGGGCTCTTACTCCCAAACAAGAAGTTATCTGCAGTTGACACCTGCTTGCAGAGAAAAAATTAGTTTTATCCAAGAGAGTCTCAATAGGTATATATGTAACCCTAAGGGCAGGTCATGACAACTGTAAATGGTATTTTTGTAGGCCTTTTGTCTCACATTGCTTTTTTGGGAAATTCTTGTCTTACTGGTCTTTTGCTCTTATATTACAGTTTTTTGACTTTGTGTTTCTATAGGTTTTTGTGTATGCTTCTTGTGTTTCCCCCTTGTGGTGATTTGAATATGCTTGTCCCAGGGAGTGGCACTATTAGGAGGTGTGGCCCTGATTGAGAAGGTGTGACCTTGGTAGAGGAATTGCATCATTATGGGCATGGGCTTTAAGATCCTACCCCTAGTTACCTGGACACCAGGCTTCTCCAAGCAGTCTTCAAATGAAGATATAGAACTCTCAGCAAATCCTGCACCATGTCTGGATGCTGTCATGCTCCTACCTTGATGAAAATGGACTGAACCTATGAACCTGTAAGCCAGTCCCAACTAAATGCTGTCCTTATAAGAGTTGCTTTGGTCATGGTATCTGTTCACAGTAGTAAAACCCTAAGACATCCTTGTTTTTAAAAATTATATTTTGTTGTGTTTTGTTATTACTATAGAAGACTTGGTGTCTTTTGAGATAAGCAACCTCTAGAGAGCCAACCAATATTTAAGAGACCTAATACTTACTTTTAGAAGAAAAAAGAATATTTTAAAACGTATGAAAAACTTTGCCACCCAACAGATCATTATTTTCTTTAAGAGTATTAGCCCTGTGTATGGGACAAGTGATGGATGACAAAGCTGATTATCTCTTATTTTTCACAACAAAGACTCTTAATGAAATGGCATTCATTCTATTTTTACTTCTTGTAGAATATTTAGAAAAAGGAATAACTCCTGAAGAGTCATACAGGGTTAATTAATCTACAAACTTTGCCACACTGGTGAAAAGAGTAAACAGGTCATTTTTTGGATGAATATTGTCTACCTTGGAGCCTAGGCGTAACACGTCCCTCTTCCTAGAAGGAGAGATTATTACCATACTTGGTATATCTCATGGAAGATGGAAATTCTGATTCAAAAAAAATGAAGCTTTCTACTTGCATTTGCATCCAAATCCCAGGGAAAAATAAAATTATTTTTAGAAATGCTCATGAGTCATTCTGATGCCCTACCTTCCCAGATGAACTTAAGGTGTTTTTGTCTGTAGTATAATAAAATCCTCAACTTGTAACAGAAAAAATATTATAGCAATATAACAGCTACCGTTCTTTAATTTTTAAAGAAACAATATAAAATCTATGTGCTGTAATCAAGAAGTTGTCTTGACTCTCTATTGTGTGCTTCTACAATAGAAGACTTTAACTGTTGGTGAGATGGCTCAGGGGATAAAATCATATGCTGGACAAGCCTAGCCACCGACACTCCACTACAATTCCCCAATTTTTTCCCAGATCCATGCTCACTTTACTTCCCCACTCTTTGTGTGCTTTTTACTCCTATCAAGGCCAGTTTATGCTGCCTAAATATTCTTGGAAATGTGGCCTTCAACTAGAACTACTTCTCTAGGGCTTTGTTCTTTGAGGAAGCTGATCCTGGACTCTTCCTCTCCCAGAAGCTGACAATTACCCACAATTCCTTAGCATCTGAGGGAACTTTGTGCCTCTACCTAGCTCTTTCGATTAAGCCCATAAATATGGGTCCTGTCAGAGTATAAAATGGAAAAGCAATCACTACCCTCCCAGTGATTAGAGATAAGATTAAGTATGCTAACACTTTGCTGTCCTTGAAATATTTACTTGTCTTGTTATAAAAATAATATAGGCTTATTGTATACGTTTATAAGAAAAATGTAAGAATATAATATAAGCTACTGGTAACACTCCTATTCAGAGATGACTGTTAATGTTTTCCTTTAATGATATCCTTACAATATGTACATGTGTATTCATATTGTAGGGCACACATGTGCATGGAGGCTAGAAAACAACCTCAGGTCTCATCCTCAAGAAAGCTATTTCTTAGGGATAAGGGCAGGCTGGCCAGCAATCCTCGGGGATCCTCCAGGTCTACCTCTTTAGCGCTAAAATACTAAGCACATGTTCCCACAACCGCATTCCTATGTGTGGCTGAGCTCAAACGCAGTCATCATACTTGCCAAGCAAGTATTTTGTAGACTAAGATCCCTCCATAGCCCTTAAAATTTGTGTTTTAAAATGGGATAAAATATGGCAAATTCTCTGTCTTCCCTCTGACACTTCACTTCTGATAGACTGAACATTAATGTCAGAATAAAAATCAAGGAATGATCCACAATATATCTGCATCAAATATTTCTCTGTAAAGCAGACAAAGCAACCCCTGCAATAAAAATGTAGAGCACACATTAGGACATTAGGGGTGTAATCATGGCCTTCTAGTGTTGTTGTCCCATATTATCATAATAGGAAAGGACAATCATTGGAGCATTCAGCATGACTGCCCTCTGAGAGGCCCAACAAGCAGCTGAAAGAGTCAGAAGCAGATACTTACACCCAAACAAAGTCAGAAGCCAGGACCCCTGTGGTTGAACTAGGGAAAAGCTGGTAGAAACTGAGGAGGAAGACAACCCCATAGGAAGGCCAGCAGTTTCAACTAACCTGTACCCCCACAAGCTCAGAAACTGAGCCACTAACCAGGCAGTGTACAAGAGCTGGTCCAAGGCCCCTGTCACATAGACAGCAGAGAACTGCCTGGTCTGGCCTCAGCGAGAGAAGATGTACCTAACCCTTGAGAGACTTGAGGCTCCAGGGAGTACGGAAGTCTGGTGGGGCGGGGATGAGGAGGTGGAGTGGGAGTGTGGGGTGGGCACATCCTTTTGGAGACAGGGAAGGAGAAATGAGATGAGGAACAGTCAGAAGATGGACCAGGAGGGAGATAATGACTAGAGTGTAAAAAAAGATTGAATGAAAATAATAATAATAATAATAATAATCTCTAATATATACTCTAATATCAAAACCTAATGCAACTCCTTCCATTCCATCCACTTAGCAATAACCAGGGATGTGTAAACCACCACCAGGTATTGTGGCCAATAGGCTATCCTAAACACCTGTCCTGAGAGTGGCATTCAGTAAGACTACCTGCCTCTACTATGTTACCTCAATAAATGCCGTCTGCAGTGAAAGCCTTAGAAAGATTAAATAAAGGACCAGAAACCAGTAATTTGAAAAGAAAACACTTCAGTTGTGGATACCTTAATGATGTAAGCTTCTCACTAGTATTTAGAAAACAGTCCAAGTTCTCTGTAGACTGAGTGTGAGAGCAGCCAAGACAATTAGCATAGCTTCCCTTCCCAGGATAGGACTGAAACTTTTGCATATGAATGAGATAACGTATGAAACATCAGTAGCCCATGTTTTGCCTCTCCCTTGACCTGTTCTATGATGTTATCTCATCATGTCAGCTGTCATGTTTGCTGCATGGACCATCTTGCTCTGTAACTTCTCATTTATCAAATCAAAACTGCGAACATCCAGAAAGCAGCATTCCGGAATTTGACATCTGAATTGGAGGCCAGTCTTTGCCCCATCACGCAATGGCTTGTGACCTTGGATAAGTGAGTGATATTTCCAGGCCTCTCCTTGTTTAAGGATGGAATGACATCAAGCCTTTTGGGGAGTTTTGGGGCTTCAATGAGATCATAGTTATTTAAAGGTTTGCTCAATAAAGTGCAAATGCCACAGCTTCCTTCTTGAGCCCTTGAAAGCTCTTCTTGAGTAGCTCAGAAGGACCCAAGCAAAGTCCTTCTTCTGAGGGGTGGTTTCTATCTCCAATGGCCGCAACCCTCTTCTGTCACTCAGTGCTCTAGGTATACTGGCTCACGTCTCTAAGCTCCTTAATTTTCAGATACAAAGAGAGGAGAGAATTCAAATTAACTATATTTTTAAAACGTCTGTTACCTCCAAACAAGGTCTTCCAAAATTTGCTTATAAAGTGGTCTCTTGGTGTCTAACTCATCCATGTTGTCCTGGAGGTCCTGAGGGGGCTTTGAACACCAGGCATGGAAACGGGATATTAGTATCAGTGATTTAGTTGTGGCGGTCTCCTTCTAGTTTCAGGAAAGATCATTTGCGAATTTCAAAGCTGTCACTGTTTCTGAATCAACAGGTGTAGGCCTCTTTCACTAATGCAGAGTGTATTCAACAGCAGACGGAAAAACAGCTTGGCATCTGGCCTCAGCCTGCTACAGGCTCGCCAGAAGCCCAGGCCGGCTCTATCACCTGCCTCTTCTGTTAGCATAGAAATGGCTCATTTTCTGGCTCCAACAATGCTTGAAATTGACTATCTGGTGTCACAGAATGTCTGACCCTGACCAGGGGGCAAATGTCACACCATGCCAGAAGACATGGCTTGGTTTCACAATAACTAGCAAAATTCATTTCTTAACAAAGAGGACACTGCACTAGTCTAATGCTGACTCTGTCTGAATTATTCCGCACTTAATTTTAAACATTCTGGATTGCTAGCCAGGCAGTATAAATATTGAAATTACGAAACTGTGCTCCCTTCTTAAACCCTTTCTCCTAAAGTTGGCTTCCATCATCTCTCAAAAACTTGAATGAAAATAGCAAAAACCTCAATGTCGTCTGGCTGTTCTTCAGCTTGTGTTAGGTCAAGTTTTCTAGAAGCAGACCTTAAGATGGTATTCCTTGGCAAGTGACCTATTGTGAGGCAAATAGATAGATAGATAGATAGATAGATAGATAGATAGATAGATAGATAGATAGATAGATAAAAGCAGGCTATAAAAGGGAAGGTTGCTGAGCAAAGATAAAAATTTCCAAAGCCTCACTCCTGGTCATACAGGGAGCTGGGCTGCATGTACAGAATCTCATAGGAGATGCCAGCCTGAGACAAAAAGATTGAGATATCACACATCCATGGCAAGCAGTGGTCAGTTCTGGGAAATCCCAGACCCCCCCAGTCTGGTTGACTCTTCCTGTCTCCAAAAACATCCAATCGAAGGCTCTCAGCATATAGCTCCCACAGAAGCTGGTAGCTAAAGCACCAACCTAGTGAAAGAAAGGCATTTGGTCAGGGCACAGGAGGCTGTGCCCATTTCTCAGGCCACTTAAATATATCCATTATCTGTTGGAAGCATTGTTATCCTGGTGTTGCTATGATTTCTGTTTCTTGTACAGAATCTAATATACAAGTGAGGCAAATCTGAAGTAGGCCATCCTATTTCAGACTCACAAAAATAGCAACAAATTGAGAATTTGAAAAAGAAGTAATTAACTGGCAGCCTGAGAGACATTGCAGCTAGCTGACTGTGGCCTGTGGGGAACTTAGAAGCAAAGTGTCTGCCACAGTTGTTTTGCTTCAAGATCATTTTATTGCTATTGCCATTACAAAGGGTTATTTTTTTAAAAGACAAATTAGCATCTTGTCCTTCAAGACTCATAACCTGTGATGACAAAACAGTGATGTATCTTGCCAGTTACAATTTAGTAAAATTCAGGTTTGCTTCAAGGAGCCAGCCCAGAGATACAATCCCAAATACAAATACGGTTTATTACATAAAATGTCACTGCAATCATTTCTATTTTGGCTATCACTACCTAATTAGTGTGTTGTTGTTCTTGTTCTTGTTGCTGCAGTTGTTTTACCTTGCAGGCTATTCAAAGAAGAGAAAGACAATAATCGACCAGACCTAAGAGATTGAAGTAGGTAAGCTAACTTGCAGTCTTGAGACCACTGCATACCTGCATATAAATGCCTGGGCATTATACTGTAGACAGAGCAATATGAAAGGTCTGATGGAAGTGAGATCCTTAACAGCTTGACTTGTATCTTAATTTGCTGATAGTAGAAAAGATCTCCCCCCTTCTGAAATGTATGGGAACCAGAGAGACTTCTTTCCCACAGCCAGCAAATCATGACTTCTGGTGTCTTCCGTGACTGACACCTGGAAGAAAGGACCTTGGGACACTCTCACATAGCCTTCAATTTCCATAAGTTTTTTCAAAAGTAGTTTATTTCAGATGCCTTTGCTTAAAGAAAATCTTCAATTAATGATACTGCCTCGATTACATTTTACCTAAACCATAGATTTCTCCCTAGGTGGTAATGTTGGGAGATGATAAGCAGAGTTGATTCTCTGTCCACAAGAAGTCCACATATCTTTGGAGACCAGGAAGAAAAAGTAGGACCTGCTCTCATCCATTCTTCATCCCTGCCACAAAAATCCCTCTTTTGAAATGGTTATGGTGAATGTGCCCACCATCCCAAGATAAAGCAGTGTCATGTGTGGTCAGAAATGTGCAGCCTTCCTCTGTGGTGTCTTTTGATTTTCCTGCCCTCCTTTCCCCAAACCTTTAAAAGACAATCAGACAATGGATTCCCAGGCATTTATATATGAATGCGAGAGTATCTATTACTTGTGTCTGCACTACCTGAATCTGCATATGCCATTTAAAATTAAAAGGCCACAGCATTTTAGCTCCAATCACAAGACTGCCAATTATTGTATCATTTGTCTCCACATAAAAATCATTTGGAGGTGGGTTTTCTTTCTGCATAGGTTATTTACTGTAAAGTTCCAGTAAGAAGGCACCGCAGACATACAATCTGTTTGAAAACTATCCAGCATCAACTGATTTGCAGACACTAAATAAATACCCATTGATGATGTGTGATGATTTGGGAAAGATTTTCATTAAAGGTATTTGATGGGGATAAAATCTTTATGAAAACATTTCTGAGCCAGGTTGATTTTTGCCAGAGTCCTGATTGGATCTCTTCAACAGCATCTCGATATGGAAATTCCTCCTGTTTATGCCAGCTCTCTAAATTACAAAAAGCCACTGAAACCTGAATTCACTAATAGGGTCAGAAAATGTGCTTTAAAGAGAAACGTGCTAAAAATGACTCCACCAGGAAAACAGAAACACTAATTTTGTTCAAAGGAGATACTCTGCCATGGCACACTACTCTATTTGTACTGTGAATCAAGTTTTGTTTTGTTTTGTTTTGTTTTGTTTTGTTTTGTTTTGTTTTGTTTTGTTTTGTTTAGATATACTCACTTTTGACCCAACAAATTGTATTTGCATTACTTTAAAACGAGAAAGTACATGCCAAGGCTTTGAACAATAAAGTACTTTTAAGCAATTGTTCTTGGTAATGCCAGCTCTTGTAACTGCCAGGTGATACCTGCTGTTATAAAAATAAAGAACTATACTTTTGTTTCCTTTATCCTAGCTTATAACAATAGGCTACTATTTCTCCTCCTTCCTTCCTTCCTTCCTTCCTTCCTTCCTTCCTTCCTTCCTTCCTTCCTTCCTTCCTTCCTTTCTTTCATTCTTTCTTTTTTTTCCTCCCTTGGATTTTATTTTGAGGTCATGAGAGTTGAGGTAATACAATTTTATAAAATGAAAAGATATAAAAAGCTAGACTCTCACCCTCTTCCTTAATCTCCTTCAGATCTGTGCTGTCCTTTACAAAGAGGGCCCATTTCTTCCTTCTTCTTTCTAAGTGGTCCTAGGACCCTGACAACCTTGTCCACATCCCATTGGGGTAAAGGTGAGAATTTTGATGTTTAAAGTCTGACACTGGGGAAGAGAATGGAAAATCTGATTTCTTGCTTGTTGCTGTTTCCTTAGGCCTGAGCACCAGAAACCACAAGGTTGTGCTTTTCTTTCTGAGCAATAGCCCAAGCAGCATGCTGACTCTGCACAGCATGGTGCTAATATGTTGCTATATCAATCCGCCACAGTTATCTTTCATATACATCACCCAAGAAGCAGAGCTTTCCAGCATCTGCAAATATGGCAAAGCAGTAAATAAAAAGCACAATAGTTAATAAAAAATTAAATACTTTATTAAGGAGATTTTCTTTTGACCTAGGGACTTACTATGTAGCCTCAGCCTAGGCCTTGCTATGTAAACCATACTACTCAGAGACCTGCCTGCCTCTGCCTGCCAGACAACTATGTTCCAAGTATGGAACAATTCACTAAGTTACTTGTTACCTTGTTCAGGAGCTGTGATAACCCTGTCACTCCAACTTTTAGTGTATTTGCTGCTAAAGCAAGAACATAAGCTGATATTTTTAAATTGATACATTCAAATAATCCATAGTTTAGGGATACCATGTGATACCATCACACATAGACTCATTGTGTCATGTATGTCAAGGTAAACATATCTACCCAACAAACAATAATCAGATAATTATAGTGAGCCTATTCAAAGTTCTCTCTATTTTTTAAAATAGAGAGTACAAAGGTTATCTAAATCATCCGTACTGCTTACTAACAGCGCACAAGAGCTGATTTCTTCCACCAAATAAAACTCCATTACCATTTTTCAACCTTCTCTTCCCATCTCTTCCCCAGTCCCTGGAAACCACCATCCTACTTTCAACATCTGTGACATCAATGCTTTTAGATTTCCCCTTGGGTGAGGTAATCTCATAAATGCCTTTTCATGGTGCCTGTTTTATTTTCATAACATAACGACCTCCAAGTTTCATTCGTTGTCACACAAAATACAACTTCTCATTTAAGAGTGAGTAAGTAGCTTCTTACCCATTTCTTTACCCACTCCTCAGCTGACAGACATTAGAATTGCTTCCATTCCTGGGCTGCTGTGGTGAGGGCTACCACGAGTGCAGTGCAGATGCCTCTTTATGTGCTCTTTGTATATACACGCATTTGCAGGATTGCTGGATCGCAGTAGCACTAGTTTAGTTTTTGTGGGTCTTCCATCCTGTTTTCCGTGTGGCTGTATTAATAACATTCCCACCAACAGTGTCAGTGCATGACATTTATGATGATATAAAAAAATTGGAAGATGGGGAACTTCTTTATGGCCACATCTTAATTTGACCTAAAGTACACATAACCATATTTTAGTGGTCAGAGCTTTTATCTCCAAGAGTAATGTATGCTCATTCACAAACAAAGACTGTTTTCTGCACTTCCGGTCCCTCAGGCACTGAGGCAAGAACCTGACAGACACATTCACAGCCCAAGTCAAATTCCAAGGCAAACATCAGATTACCAGTGTAATTCATACCATTTACTGCTGAAAATGGCTCTGTGTAGGTTCACACTCTGTCTACAAATAAAGAAATTTGAAAAAAAATATCAACCAGCTTCTTTTCCCCAAGGACTCAGAACTGCTGGCAATCATCTGCATAACAAGTGGCCAAACTGCCCTAGGGATTTGGTAGAACATGGAAAACACAGGGTTTTGTCCCTCTGAGGACTAAATTATGTGTCATCTAAAAATCCTCAAGCCCACATTAACCCTTGACAAACTGTACAACCAAATGACAAGAACGTAGAAAAAAAATCAAATGTTCAAGGGCATTGAGATGTCATTGTTGGGGATAGAAGGACTATCCCCACACTTGTCAGTTTGAGCTAACAGAGTCACAGAACTATCTTAATGGGCATGTGTGGAAACAAAACTGACTGTTGACTACAGTTCTTTGATGAGGAATGTAAACAACTGTTAGAGGTTCTATTACCTAGAAAGCAGGATCTTAAGAGCTATATATAAAGAGATTTGGAACTGCTTTTCAAATGCCAAGAGTTAGTGTCACCTAACCATATGGTCACTAATAGCTCTGAGACAGAGTTCAAAACCTGGGTACATTATTTCACCTGATTCTCATGACATGTCTATAAGGGAAAGGAGATACTACGGACCGTATAGTGAAAATGCTGAGCTCAGGTTCCCTTTTCCCTTAATAGGTAATGGGAATTATGTAAGAGTATCTGGCATTCTGCAAGTCTCGTCAGTTCTTAGATTTACTTCATCCACGTGAAAGTTAGGAACCCATCACCTTCTTTCTTAACCCCATTGATTACTGTCAAAGGAGGTCAAGAGATACTAGATGGAGAGCTTTAGTTACATAAACTAATAAACTCACAGGTAAGGTTGTATCTGTATTATCTGTAAAATAACAGATTATCCCTTCTTTAGTCACTGCCCAGCAAGAAGAAGAAAGCATTTTACATATGTTGTTATTGGCTTCAATATGGCAACCTTCCTATCAGCATGAAGCCTAACATGGCAACCAAAATGGAGAACCCCAAGCTACTTAACACTTCCATGAAATGTTTAAAGGCTTTCAGGAAGCCAAGAAAACATTGTGAAAATTACAGGTGGTGAAATTAACGATTTCACCTGGGCTAATTTTAATAAGTTCCTTTCAAGATGGCATTTTGCTACACCCCCATGGCCATTTAAAAGGTGTTTTAATAAACACTTCTCTTTTATGACTGCCAATCATGTTTTATCATCTCCCCATGTTCCACAGAAGTTATCAACATCCATTCACCATATCTTAAAAGTCTTCATTTAGTGCTACTAATTGTCGGTCCTGTCTTTTCCACTCCATGTGCTTTACCAGACATTCCTCAGAGTGTTGCTTAGTAGCATGGAGGTTTGTGGGCTGGGCTTTTCTCATTGCTCCTCCATTTTGGGTCACATCAGGGCTACTTCTGTGAAATTCAATTAGAACCTTATAATAGTTCTCTATAAATTTCATTACTTCAAAAACAAACAGTAAAGATCTTGAAAGGAGCCTACAACTGCTGGTGAGAATTTATTAACACTTTGTCAAAAAACACGGGTTGTTTTCTCTCTTAAGCAGATCAATCAAGCCTACTTCAATTGGTGAGTCCCTCAGCTCTCAGTGTTGAACACATACTTGTCTTGGTCCTGAAAACATGTTTAAAAAGAACACCTCAGTTCATCTCAGCCATGACATGCTTCAGAAAATTGTCCCCATTTACATGGAAAACATAAGTCACTTTTCATTCAGCATAAGAGTTATCTAGCAACCATAAAAGAATTAGCCTAAAAATTGGATTATTTTGGAATAAGGAGTCTTGGGAGAAAGAAAATTCTGTAATTTTAACAAGATTTAAAGCTCATTTGCTATACTCTTTAGCAAACAGCAAAAGGGAAGCCAATTCAGAAAATCAGTGCAATTCTGAGCACATGAAAAAGCAAAGAAGCACACAAATAAAGCAAAATGATCAAAATTGGGAAATACCAGCATCTAAAATTTATCTCTGAAATCAACAACCTGCTGTTTACTCTGTGTGTGTGTGTGTGTGTGTGTGTGTGTGTGTGTGTGTGTGTGTATTGAACATGTGATGAATTAAAGATAATTATTTTAGGAAATAACTATAATTTCAAAGCTGCAACATTAAGAAGTAGTAATAACAGCAATGAAAGGAAGCTCAGCACACATACAGACACAAGTACACATACACACACCACTTTCACAGAGAGAGACACACATACACACACATACACACACACAGACACACAGACATACAGACAAACACAGACACACACATGCAGATAAACCAACACAGACATACACAGAGATATGCATACACAGAGACAAAAACAGACACAAACACAGAGATACAAACAACCACACATGGAAAGACACATACAGCACACACACACACACACACACACACACACACACACACACACACACACACACACACAATGTACTATGTTCACCTAGAAAGCATTTTATTGCCTTTAATTCCTAATGCATAAATACTTCTGAAATCACTGCATTATTCAAACACAGGGGCTCAGGAGTAAAACATTAAGATTAAATGATAGCATCCTCAGGGAAGACATTATAACATTCATGGACAAAAATGAGGTCAATTGGGAAATATGACATCAAAAAATGGTTAGTACTTAGTACAGAGACCTTTAGATAGTATGAGGGAGAGAGGAAGACCAGATGAGCAGCAAGATAATATAAAATCATTATTTTTAAAAAATTAAATGTACCACTTTGAACAAGTACATAAAGTTTCACTATGTGGTTGTTGATATTTACGCCAATACCTCTTTGTGGGGCTTTGCACATTTTCTTCTTAATTGCAGAATAATTGCAAAGCAAAACACCATGCCTCTCTATGGAGTCTAACTTCTTTTCAGTACCAATTCTGCCCTTGGCATGCGCGTTTGATAGACTAGCTGGCTTACCGATATGGCAAAAACTTTGTTAGTATTTACACAGCAATAAAATCCCTAACAATCATGTCAATTCTATTTACTGTGTATATATGGGCCTCAGCATCAGAAGCATCACTTTTCCTAGCAAAGGAGTGCTATTTCTGTCCGCCTCATAGAAGTACTAGCTGACAGCAACGTGAATTTCCTTTTCATATATTTTCCAATGAATATTTGCATGATGCTATATGGTTTACAAAGAGCTGTTCTTATACATGATCCTCCTTAATTTTGCTTAATCCCAGCATGTTCCATCAAACATCTGTTAGGTTTCCCTGTACCTTATTTGTTTGTCTCGATACCACTGTAAGCTTCAAGTGGCAAGCTGTGTACTCAAGGAAAAACAACTTTTCAAAGACCTCTAAGCACTGAGTTACAACGCTCTGTTTCATTCTTTAATTTATAAGTGGTTAAGGTAAATATACATTTCTGGCTATGGGTTCCAGTCTTAGAAACTAGAAATCAGTAAGAATTATCACCACTAAGAAGATAAAATAGATCTAATAGGGAAAATAAATCAGTCTGAAATGGTACTGGTTTTCATTCAAAAGTGCCCTCTTGCAAAAGTAATTGCCCTAAAAGAAATTTGAAGCTAAGGTCACACTTAGAACTGTGCACCTACCATAACCTATGTTAAAACATTGCAATTTGAGTTGGCCATTCATGAAATTGTTAATAGGACATTAAATCGTACATTTGTCCTTTCATCCTTCCTTAAAATTATGGTGACCTTAAAAAGGAGTTGTCTTGGCATTTGGAACCCCATATTTCAATAACTCATGATCGGCTCTCTGAGATCAATGATCTTACCACAGTGATAATTATTCACCCTAACTCTATTCCTTCAGGGCTGAGCTTATCAACCACACTGAGGTTCTACTATGTAATAGGGTAGTTGCATGTATATGGGCCTTTTGATGATATCTGATTACTTTGATGCAAAGAAATGTTGTGTTTGTATGGTTGTTTTTTCCCACAGATACTTCAAACTTAGACACAACACTGATTGTGTGTAAAATATTAGGGAATCATGCCTGCAAGATTCATTTACTTAAACTGGCTTGTCCCAAGACAGCTCTGAGAAAAGTCCACACTATATGCCAATAGTCCACTAAAACATGGGCAGGGGTCCTTATTGTCAGAGTTGGAGTGTTTTATTGATACCTCTGAGTTGATAATCCACTGTGGCATCTTTTTTATGAATTCTAAACAGTTTAGGACACCAACCCATTAGATAATGTCAGTGACATGCAAGATCCATCTTCCCTCCTCATTCAAACTACCCTGGGAGCAGCCACACACCCAGGCGTTTGTCTCCTGGATGGTTCTTAACCTGAAAGGGGTGACGATCAAAAATAACCATCACATATTTAATATATTTTTCTCCACCAATGAAATGAACCAATTCAAGCTGAATTGAAAGTACAAAGGCAGGTTTATAGGGGGCAGCTCTCAAGCAAGTTCATGGGTCCTGAGGAATGGGACCAGGGAAATCACCATGAAGACAGAGAGACAGAGGTGGGGGTAGGCACATGTATGTAGGCAGAGAGAGAGAGTAGAAGGGAGAGAGAGAGAGTGGGAGGGAGAGAGAGAGAGACAGAGAGAGACAGAGAGACAGAGAGCAGCACAAAATGTCTGGACTATATAGGGAAGAATATCTAGGGTTGGTGAAGCCTAGCCCCTGGGCTTGAAAGTTCAGGGAAGAAGACTGGGCATGCCAGCCATACCTTGTAATAAGTAAGGACTAAGAGATGCTGGGAGAACTTGGAGGCCAGGTCTGCTTTGACATGTTAACTAGGCACCTTCTTGGTTTATCCCAGGTCTCAAACCCAACAATATTCATACTTGAAAAAAGTGTAAATATATGCATATAAATAGTTACATATCACATCAATATATAGTAAACACTAAGGAAAGTGAGAAGGGGGAACCAAAACAAGAAAAAATAAATAAAAAGATTCTGACTGAGGTAATGAGGAAGATAGAGGGAGCTCTAAAATTTATACTATTCCCTTAGGGACTAAGGAAGATCCATGAATCTAGGCATTGAAGTGAGAATGTGGATGGCCCCCTGAGGGAGGAAAAGCAGCTAAAAGGGGAACTGGAGTGGGGATGCAATGGAAGTGAAGTGAATGGAAGAATGTGAGGGTTTTGTCATCCTTAATTGTAAACTCACCAAAGAGTTAAGTTTACAATCCCATGTAAAACACAAAAACTCAAAATTATTTGTAGTGTTGAAATCTATATGAAAGCAAGAAGACCATGTCAACCCAATAACCACAGATCTAAAATTAACATTTAGTCATGTAATTTGAAGACCCTGTGAACTCATGTTCTTTTTATTATTATTATTAATCATTCCATTTCTTAACATCTCAAATGATATCCTACTTCCCGGTTACCCCTCCACCATTCCCCATCCCACATCCGCCCTTCCCCCTCCCCTTTGCCTGTATCAGAGTGCTCCCCTAACCACCCATTCCCTCCTGCCCATGTTTTCAAAGAATTTTCATGCAAGCACCTAAGGCTAAGAATACAGTCAAGAAAGACTAGGTCAAAGAACTGGGCTCATTCAAAGGCATCGGAAAGCTGAGAATAAAAACATTCAGAGTAAGTAAGAGGCCATGACTTCATTACATCTTACCCATATAGTACAGGAGTGGAGCCAGATAGAATCGGAAGTTAATAGCACTATCCTAGGACTCTGAGAAATGAGGCAGAATGCATATTCTCAGTAAGTGGTGTGGGAAGCAAGCTAGCTTAGAGGCAGAGTCATTGTTGGGGAAAACCAACATTTGATCAATAGCACTACCTTAAGTTTCTCTCCCCTGTCAAACTATCATGGTTCCCAGATATAGGTGAAAGAAACACCATAACCAGGCTGTATATGTCATACCACTTGTTGTACCATTTATTGTGATGATGCATAAGGATACACTACTGTTCCAAACAATCATAAAGCTATTTATCTGTGGTCCCAAGAAGAATTTTTCAGCAGTTCTCCAATCACTTGGATAAGACATTTTGCAGAGTCATCTCTTGAGCTACTCAGTTTCCTTTTTTCACTCAAAAGACTTTTCCTGCAAGACTTTTCTCTCAGTCTCTACATCACTGTGTTCTACACTTCTTCCAATTTCAATGACCACCTCCTCTCAAGTTCCTCTGTGAATACTCTGACAATTGGTATGCCTGACCCCAATTCTCAGTCTTTTCTCTGTATTTACTTAATTACTCTTTTTCCTCTTCAGTGATCCTCAAATGTGTCCCTGGGACCAGCAGGAGATATCATCTGGAGGTATTAAAAATGAAAATTATCAAACCTTATCCTAACCCAAATTAATAAATACCTGGAAATTAGTACTTGGAAATCTGTCTTGGCAAAGCGGGTCTCAGCGTGGTTCTGGAACACACAGATACTTGAGGACAGCAGCTATGGATTATCTCACTCAGGCATGCACAAAGAAAAATTTCATTGTATGAGTCAAGCTCTTAAATCCCTCATCTAATGCTCATCTTAGATTCCAGATGGTATATCCAACTGTTACACTGACCTTCCCACTTAGTTGATTACCAGAGCAGACTTAAAACTAGCTACTTAGAAATCTCAATTATCCTTTACTCCCACAGCATCATCCCACTATTTCTCAGTAAATTATGCAATTTTACCAATAGTTCTAATTAAAAACCCAGAATCTGTATGACTCCTCTATTGCAACTTCTTTCCTTACCAAATTTATCAGTAAGTTCTGCCAACTCTACCTAAATTATGTGTCTAGGTCTAATTATTTTCATCTTATCACCTCCACTACTACTGCCTTAATCTAAAATTCTATCCAATGAGAATGGAGCGGCGAAATAAAAAAAAAAATGGATCAGGAAAGAGACGTTGAGGGAAAAAAAAGTAGAGAAAACCTATTATCACAAAATCAGCAAGGCAAGGTTAGGTACAAAGCAGTAACCAATGTGAATCTCCACAGAACTGAGGGAAGAGAAAGACTTGTGATGCCTAAGAAGTGAAGACAAGATCTGAGATATGACTGAGCACACATAGAGGAATGAGAGGGGAAGCTGACAGTTAGCCTTGATCTCAGAAAGTTAGCTCTGAGAATTCTACTCAGAACAAATAAACGATAGAAGGTGTGAAGAGAAGGCAAAGGTTAGAATAGTTATCACAAAAATAAAAGATGAATGCAAAATAATGGAAAACAGAAATAAACCACTGTACAGTGAATTTATATATGTGTCTGCCTAGAAATGTGATCAATATAGGCAAAAATCAAAGGAATTCTTTTGTTATTTTTCACTTTGTTTGAACTGCTGAGGACACTGAAGAATGTGGACTTGTTAATACATAGTTTATCACAGAAAATGATGTAATAATAATATAACCGCCATGATTCTAATTAGGTGTCACATTCCTCACTTCACTGGTAACTATTTATATTGTTCTTTAAAAAGACACCAACTCAAGAATGAAAGTTAGAAAGAAAGAGAGAAGAAAGAAAGAAAGAAGCCTACTCTAGTATCAGAACAATCCAGAAAAAAAACAAAATCTGAGATAAATTAAAACTAATGAGGGAATATGACCCTCATCAAAAATAATGAACTTCAGCACTAAATTGTTACATGAAAGCAGAATGAAATGTTCATAGATCTCACATATTTGTTTATATGCAAAGATAATACATTAATCAAAATGTCTGTACAGCTATAAATATGCAGTTTAGTAGCTTCGGTTGCTGTTACATTGTGGCTGGAATATAAACTGAACAAAAGCAAATCTACTTCCGTATCATAGTACAAGGAAAGAACAGTGGGGATTTAGTGCATACCTGAAGGCTAATGTCTTCCATCTACAGAAAGCACAAAGATAACTGCTCTTGTTCTTAAGGTTACAGCTATTTTTGTACACTTCAGTCTGATTCGTTAGTAGTTAGTTAGTTAATTAGGACTGGCCCTACGGTAGGTATCTGTCTACAAACCTGATACTTTTCCCAAAGCAGTCTGCTGCAGACAATGAGCTATGTGACCATTCATAGCCGGAGAATAAGGAACCAAAGAAGGATGGTCCTCCTCACTGCTGGAGTCAGAGAAACCTAAAAGCAAACAGGAAAGGTGAAGGAGGGGTTTCCACACTAAAGGGCGGGGTAGTCCCACCCCTGTTTTTTTGAGCACTCTAAATTCCTGGAGTAATTGCTACTCAAAATGAAGTCTGTGGATGGAGACCAGTCCAGGCTTATTAATATTCATGGATCAAGATAAAACATATAAATTGAGTGTTTAGAAATGTCCGTATTAATTTGATGAAGTAATTATAGGTCTGTTGAATCAAGTAATAAACAGTGAAGAATTGTATTTTGAATCCAGTCATCTATTTAATTATGCTAATAATTCATTTTATTTCATTTTAAAGTATTAATCTATAATAGATTGGAAAATAAGGAAATAAGACTGATCTTCAAATGGATGCCTGTACAAAAATATGTTCATGATACTGATAGTAGCTTCATTTATGACTACTAAATTTTTGAATCAACAAAGATATCTTCCAACAGAAGAACAGATAAGTAAACATGTCCCAAGAATGGAATATTACTCACTGAGGAAGAGAATGAGTTAACAGGCCAAAGATATAAATGAAATTTAAATGCTAATTATTAAGTGAAATAAGACAGGAATAAAGAAACCAGTATATTCTGTGTCAATCTATACAATAAAAAAAGAGGTTGCCAGGGAACAAGAGAGAAATAAATGATACCCAGAAAAAATGTTACAGAAATGAAACTATACTGTATGATCCTATATGGATTGGAAAATGTCAATATATATGTATATGAAAGCATACACAGAATGTGCACAGTCAGGAGTGGCCATGAAGATGGAGCCATGAAGTTTGTGTTGTAATAATATGTCAGTGAGGTTTTCCAGCTGTCGGATGGTGGTGGGTAAAGCTGCCTTATCTTTCATTCAACTTTCTGCAATCCTAAAATATGCTCCTTAAAAAAGTGTTTCAACTGATCCATTTCACTTGACACAAAAGAAGTTGGTTTGAGGGATACTGATCCAGAATCAGTGTCTCTTACCCAGAATCCTCTGACCATATGAAATATAACGGAGTCCCCTTATCAAACCCAAGACATGTAAGGGCACAAAACTAATTACTAACTTCAAACAGGAAAAAGTCTTGAAAGTTTAATGACAAATTCAAATATTTTAGAAATACACAGGGCAAAATATGAAACCCTATCATAATTCAAGCCACAGAGATGACAAGAATCATTAATATAATGAATGTCACATCACTTTTTGTAGATGACTATTACATGTAGATGACTTGTTGCATTTCCTTTTCGTTTAGCTTATCCATTTCTCTTGCAAATACAGAAAAAGGATGGCTTTGAGGAGGTAACAGTCATGGTCTGTTGTGTTCCTCACAATGTTCCAAGTCTCATACGGCTCATTCATTTCCTCCCCACCCCACTTTCTAGAGCAGATAGTGCAATCACACCATTGTACGGATTCGAAGACTGAGGCACAGAAATATATTTTGATCACATGGCTCTTAAATGGCCTGAGTTCAGAAATAAAATGCTTAGTTCCTCTTCATTTCTTTAATAACTGCTTAGCATTCCATCTTTGACAACCTCCTTCTTAATGTATATTTGATAAATGGGAACCTCAAAAGAGGGCAACTACAATTCAGTATATAGCATATACTTCTAGAAAGGAGAGAGAATTTTTGAATATTATCATTACCAAAAAATGATATTTTATATGACAGATATGCTCATTTCTCTGGCTTGTTTTTATCCATTATATTCAGATGTCCAAATATTGTATTAGCCCCACAAATACAAGTAATACCTTTTGCTATCTAACCTTTTTAATTCTTCAAAACCTAATAAAGAGCATTTCATTTCCTGAGGCTGGTATTCTCCACAAGTAAATTTCTAGCTGTGGGTACATTGAAGAATTAAATATATTACATTGCAATCAGAATTGGAAATTTTTCCTCTAAAATGAGAGTATCGATCGACACTCGAGTCAGCTGACCACTGCAAGTACCGTTTACTCAGCCTTTATGAAAATCATGCATTATCCCTCAAAAAGTTTTTTTGAACTTGATTATCTAAAACATACCACCATAATTATTATTGCTATAAAAATATTAACGCTGTATCACTAGGATACATTTTACTGAGGCTGCACAGGGCGTCTAGACTTAGTGAATTCTTTCTTTTCTTTTGGCACTGCCTGAGAAACCCTGGCACACAGGACATAACCCATAGGCCTGATGAGCTCCCAGAAAGTATTGACTCAGCTGTCATCCAGTTTGCTACTTTCAGTCAACCAGCAGAGGACACAAGTCTCTGGCTGGATCACTTCTTGAAGGGGATGCACTGGAAAGGGAAAAAACCATAATGAAGGACTTCTCAGCTCCCCTCCACGCTCCTCCTACCAGATATCTCATTTGCATGACATTTCTTCACCTGAGAGGCCGTTTGCCCTTTAAAAGGCATCTTGGCATTTGAGGTCCTCCAGCTATATTCTTTCACTTCTTCCTCGGGCTGACAATTTTCCCGGAATTCAGAGAACAACCTTCACATTCACGAAGTCTAAGGTTCACTGGTGATGCCAAATGAAACGGGAGCTAAGCATGATCAGCACCGTGCAACGGTTTGGCTCAGGCTGTAAAACGTGGGCAGCTGCAGCACAGCGGAGGCTGTGGACATTTTCCTTCTATTTTACGATCATCCGCGGTTTCCTTGCTTTATGCTTTCATTGCATCCTGGCCTAGCAGTCTGGAGCAGCAGGCTGGAGAGATAAGGCCGTCCAGTAATAAATAAACTAGAAGGTTAAAACCACAAGAAAGGCAATGTAGGAAATTGTGATGACAGGGGCGTAGGTTTAGTCTCGGATATGTGCTTGAAGAATAGTTGGGAGCCCTTTTCCATCTTTTGAGAGGACTTTACATTTATACTACACTTATCATCTGCACATTCATAAATGCATATGCTTCTCAGCCCGGGAAAGAGACAGCTTGACAGTGTGCATTTCTTATGGCATGTTCTAGAAGGGAATGTGCAAATGATAGTCCCAGTACAAGTGGCTTGCACTCAAGTCAGCCACAGTGTTCTGCATTATACAAAGGAAAAAATTAGAAAAATAGCAAGATACTGTTGATGGACACAATAGACTATCCTCCGCAGTTACCTTAGACCCACAAACATGGAGGGAACACATTTTGCAACTGTGTGATACCAACAAGTGGGAGTAAATTAAAATATATCTACCTAATTAAATAATGTGATCATTTGATAAACAAACTTGGAATGAGGAGTGGTACTTGCTAGTTTCATTATGTTATCTGTGACGCATGCAGGCTTCTATGGCAAATGCAGAAGAAAGAGGGGTGGGGAATTGGCTGCCTGGTATTTTCACTGTAAGACCTCAGCTATCAATACGGATCTGAACTCCATTATTAAGAAAGTATATTTTAATAACTGTCTCAGGAGTGAAAAAATAATTTAATAAATGTTAAACCTCTTCCTTATGCTGAGGAATATATCTTAATCAGTTTAGTAATATTTAGGATTTGTACCTTGTAGAACACTCTTTTTCACATAGGTTTTCTGGCCATCTCAATACACTGCTGTGCATGACCAAAAGAAACAAATCTAGGCTAGACGAAAAGCTAGGAATAACGGGGCTGGCTGGGCATGTCTAAGATGCATTTACTAAAGCACCAAGGCTCCCTCTTGTGAAGTGAAGCAGTGGCCAAGAGGGAGCAGAGACTTGTGCCAGCGTTCTTGTGTGCATAAGACCTGCCCCTCACAGGCTCCTAGTGTTTGTTTGAACCCATGCAGATCCCCTGCTACCGGTGTGAGCTCCTGATGTCTACATAAAAAATAATTTAAATTAGCTGGAAGCATACTATACCAATCAAAATAAATTCCAATAAATTAAAGTTTTAAATGCCGTGAATTTCGTAGGGATTTTTTTGATAGGTAAATTTATGGTCTTTTACAGGGGAAAAAGACTTTCTACATAGGACATAAAGGTCATGAGCCATAAAGGAAGCTGCTGGAAATAAAGCTTTCAAAATAAAATGCCTACACTTCACTTAAATGAAATTCCTCAAACTAAAATAAATGCAAATGTCATACACACACACATACACACACACACACACACAAAAAAAAAATAGCCTGGTGTAGAAATGGATAGTACCTGTGATCCTAGAATTCCAGGTGGGGGCACGAGAACCAGAAGTGGCATGTCAAGGTTTTTTGGGCTGTGAGAAATCCAGTTTCAATGCAAAATCACAGTATATACAACAGTTCAGTACTTAATACATTTACCCTTTTCGAGTCCCAAAATGTTTAATAAAGAGACAAGTATCGATGCCTGACTACAAGGCCAGAATTCAGAAGGGGTGAGGGGACAGCTGCGGTGCTTGAGGACAGCTTAGAATATGCAGTGATACATTATTTCAAAAGGACACAAGGAAGGAAAGAAGGAAGGAACAAACAAAGGAACGAAAGAACAAACAAAATTAAGAAACAGCTAAACATCTCTGTGGGACTAACTTGCTTATAATAAAGAATACAAGGTGGGAATATGGGAATGGGTGGGCGGGTAGGTGGGAGGAGGAATTCCCTCACAGAGGCGGGGAGGGGTAGGGAATAGGTGGTTTCCAAAGAGGAGACCCAGAAAAGGGGAAACATTGGAAATGTAAATAAAGTATCAAAAATAAAAAAATAAAAATAAAAGACCCCCCCCAAAAAAAGAATACGTATTAAAAACAAACAGCGAGCCAGAGAGAGAAAAATTCAGACTGCTTCATTACTAATCTCCCAAATGAGTGAAACTCCTACTTTTCTGACTTTTTCATCTATGAATCTGTAAATAGATTCATAGCTAGCTAGCTTTTGAAGCACACTAATGTTATCTTGTTCATGACATAAAGGTTTGGGAGATGGTTCAGTAGGTAAAGTGATTACCAAGCAAGAATGAAGACCTAAGTTCAATCCTCCCACCCATTTTTTTTAAAGAGGCAGGCATGGTAACACTAGCCAGGAATACCAATACCATCGAGCAGCAACAGAAGAATCCATTGAGCTTATGGTCTGTCAGCCTTGCCTAAAGAGTGAGTAGAAGACAAATGAAAGACCCTGTCTCAGACAAACAAGGTGGATGGCTCCTGAGTGGTGATACCTAAGGTTGACCTCTGACCTCCACATGCACACATAGGCAAATGCATGTCAATGTTCACAAATACACGTTCAATTGTTATCCCATGAAATTAAGAACGCTTGGTATTCCTCTATTTAAAAGAATGCACCAAAATGACTGTCTCAGTCAGGGTTTCTATTCCTGCACAAACATCATGACCAAGAAGCAAGTTGGGGAGGAAAGGGTTTATTCAGCTTACTCTTCCACATTGCTGTTCATCACTAAAGGAAGTCAGGACTGGAACTCAAGCAGGTCAGGAAGCAGGAGCTGATGCAGAGGCCATGGAGGGATGTTTCTTACTGACTTGCTTGCTTCTCCTGGCTTGCTCAGCCTGCTTTCTTATAGAACCCAAAACTACCAGCCCACAGATAGTACCACCCACAAGCCCCCCCCCCCCCCGATCACTAATTGAGAAAATGCCTTACAACTGGATCTCATGGAGGCCTTTTCTCTACTGAAACTCCTGTCTCTGTGATAACTCCAGTTTGTATCAAGTTGACACAAAAACAGCCAGTACAGTAACCTACGACTCAAATGTGCCATTGCTCTCAACTATCACAGTGACAATGATTGTGATATCTTTCCCCTGAGCTATTAAAATCTGAAAGACACTGGGATACATATCTTACATACAATATCTCCCTTAACTTTTTTCATTCATAATCTACATTTTATTTATGAGTAGACCGAGAAGAATGATTCGCCCATGACTAGGAGCTGTCATAAAATCTCTTCACAATTAAAAACAAAGCACTTATCATCCCAAATTTAAATCACTTTGTGGAGAAAGCCAGATTCATGACATACCACATACCCTTCTGATAGTAGTTTAGAGCTAAACACCATTATTGTAATGTCCAAAGAAGTCTAAAACGCTGTGTTGTAATGTATTTCTGTGCCTCTTTTAAAATGCCTCATGGATTGATTAACCAACCTATTCGATCCACAAAGAAGTGCCCACTACCCCATACACAGCAGAAGGCACCAGAACTCAACAAACCTAGGCAAGAGTGAGAGTACTTCTAAGAAATCACTTCATGACTTGCATCTAGTTACATTCCAGCACTGGTTTAAAATAAGCAACATGTCAGTCTTTGGCAGTCAGATTTTATTCAACTGCTCTGTAAATCTCTTTTCTTCATTCATATATTGCTTTTGTTTTGTTCCTCTTACAAGTGTTTTTATTAAATTACTCTGCTTATGTTCCTTTATTTAAAGCTGGAAAGTCTTAAACTGCACCCAAGTTTCCTCTTACCATACTACGAGCTCCCGATACCTCAAACACCCGAGATTTATCAGGATAAATTGCTGCCGCAAGGAAGAATGGGCAGGGAAGGAAAGCACAGACAGAAACTGGCTTAGTTACATTTCTATTGCTATAACCAGACACAATGAGAAAACTAACTAATTTTAAAAAGTGTTTAATTGGTGTCAAGGGTAAGAGTTTCGGATGGAAGTGCAAAGGTAGCTTACATCTTGAGCCACAATCATAAGGCAGTGTGAGAGCACTAGAACTTTCCATGGCCCACAGATGTCCCCCCCACACCACACATAGAGACACAGACACAAACTACACACACCCCACATAAATATAGATAAATAAATAAACAAACAAATTTAAAGGAAAATAAACTTTGGGCTTATCTCATGTCAGAAGCTAAGCAGTGGCAAGCCTAGATAGTACTGGAAGAAGAAAGGTTATCCCTCTATGAAGAGTAGTTTTCACTACAACATCAAAACCAAGTCAAAGCATCTTATTATTTGTTTGAATAAGTTTATTGTGTTACCCGGAAACCCTCTGAGCCTATAAAATAGCACAACTGTATCCTATCACACAGATACTCGTGTTTCCAATCAGTCAAATAGAAACAATTCAAAGAAAGGTACACACCCAGTAAGGTGAGCAGGAATAGAAACCCTAAGCAAATTGGTACCAGCATAGTGGGGTATTTCTGTGACAACCTGACCATGTTTTGGGGAGGACTGTGGAAGGACTTTGGAACTTTGGGCTGCTCTGTGGGGTGTTGTGTAGGAGCTTGGAAGATAATGTTGAGAACAGTGCAGAAGATGGAGGCCTGGCTTGTGAAATTTCAGAGGGAAGATTAAAGACTCTTATCAGGGCCATTGCTATTTTGACTGTGAAGATTCTGTGGTTCTGGTGAGCTGGGGCTGAAGGATCAGCTGTGCATTACAAGATACCAGAACTACTAAAGCAAAAGCATTGCATTGCTGGGACTATTGATGCTGGTTGTCTGGAGCTTGGAAATTGGCGGTGATTGAGAGGAGACCAGCATCATTGGGGTGAAATCTTCTCAGAAGTGTTTTCTGAGAGCACAGAGGCTGCATTCCAGAGATAGCCAGGGTTGTACCTTGTGCTGTGGCTAGACTTGGTAATGTGTAAGAGTCATCCAGGTGGTACTGGTTTTGAAGGCATGAAGGAGTCGTGAAGAGCAGCTGAGGCCTGGGCACTGTGAGAGGCTGTGGAAGGGCATTGGTGAAGGTGCAGCCTCAGTTGCAATTGATGGCCCAGGACTGAAGGGGTCATGCAAAGGAGGTGAGGCTTGGCACCATGAAGAGAGCCTATGAGAGGCTGTTAGTAAATCTAGTTGCAGCGGAAGACAGCAGTGTTTTGGAAATACCAATACCATGAGATGAACACCAAGAACAGCAGCAGCAGTGGAGTACAGGCATCTGGAGCCTAGAAGACAAGGTGTGTGCTACAAAGGGAAGAGATGGAGAAGTGACACAAGCAATTGGAGGAATCCAGAAGACAGTGAGTTTATCCCAGAAATTGGCCCATTGGAGTTTGATTTTACTTTTGATTGTGACTGTGCCCTAATATATTTTCCCTCCTGAAGGAAGAAGGTATTTTAGTGGAGCCCACAGTTAAGAGACTTTTGATGGTTAAAAGACTTTGAATTCTAAGAGACTGGACATTTTTAAAGGAATTGAAATTTTAATATATAAGAATTTGCAAAGACTGTGGGACTTTTAAAGTTATTTAGACCTTGGGGATGAATAAGAAAGTAAGGGTTGAGGCTTAATAGTGATGTATTTGTGTATCAAGTTGACAAGGAGTCAATTTTACTGGCTGGTTTTGTGTGAACTTGACACAAGCTGGAGTTATTACAGAGAAAGGAGTTTCAGTTGAGAAAAGCCTCCATGAGATCCAGCGGTAAGGCATTTTCTCAATTAGTGATCAAGGGGGGAGGTTCCCTTGTGGGTGGTACCATCTGTGGGCTGGTAGTCTTGGGCTCTATAAGAAAGCAGGCTGAGCAAGCCAGGAGAAGCAAGTCAGTAAGTAACATTCCTCCGTGGCCTCTGCATCAGCTCCTGCTTCCTGACCTGCTTGAGTTCCAGTCCTGACTTCCTCTGGTGATGAACACCAGCATGGAAGAGTAAGCTGAATAAACCCTTTCCTCCCCAACTTGCCTCTTGGTCATGATGTTTGTGCAGGAATAGAAACCCTGAATAAGACAGATAAGTTTGTTGTGTTACTGAGTAACCCTCTGAGCCTATAAAATAGCACAGCTGTTTTCTATCACACAGATACTCGTGTTTCCAATCAGTCAAATAGAAACAATTCAAAGAACACCTACTATAAACACTACAGGGGGGTCAGGGATATAGTACCAAGGAAGTAAAGAACAAGTCACAGCTCTTCCCCTCTCCAAGTCTCCAGACTGATCCATCACAGATAGAGAGGGATATAGAGAAGGCATGAATTAGAAATGAATTTAAAAGTTTATATTGGTTATCCTGAGTTAAATTTTCTGATATCTGAAAGAAAGAAGCCTACAATCTGCTCAATAGGACATGGAGAAAAATAGGTGAAAGGAAAATGATCATGTGGTCAAACATGCTAATGTTTGAAGAAAAATAAAGTTGTTTTATCTGTAGGCTCCTACTATCCTATATGTGTCTAGTGGGACTAGTAAGCCTGCACAGTGTTCATAAGTCAAGACAGCTTCTGTCTGGGTGTTTAAATCTAACAGAACCATAAATACCTCAACTTGGCTCTATATGTGTGGGCAGGTAAGGTCCTAATTGAGAAGAGAGGTTAATGATTTAGTAACAGTGCATGAAAAATAACATTAAGCTTTAAGAATAGGCTGATAATAAGACAGGAGCTTACTTCAGTCTCCAGCTCACTGTAGGCTTTGACACTTCCAAGGCCCAATGCATGAAGACACTGAAACAACAGCAACAACGCCATACTCAGGTATTTAGACATTAAATTCTGCTTTGCAGTGTAGTGTTTCTAAAATGTAAGCACTTTACTACTCAAAAGGAGAGAGGCTCAGTTGGTAAAGTGCCTGTGCAATCTGAGCACCTAAGTTTGAACATCCAAAACCCCCTCTAACACTGGGCTTTGCAGTAAGCATCTGTAACCACAGTGCTGAGGAGGCAGAGAAAGGTAGATGGATCTCTGAAGCTCACTGGACAAAGAATGATCTAGGGAAGATATCCTACGCTGATCTCTCACATCTATATGAAGGCGAATACACATGCACATGAGTAGCCATATACATTTGCCCACACTGGCAAGTACACACATTATACACACAACACAATACTCACAAACCAAAGAAAGAAAGAAACGGAGTGTGGGAATTCAGCCTGAACCCTTTCAAAATCAGTGACTGGGAGAACTGTTTATGTTGTCCTGACTAGGAGTCTTTGGAACAAGTAGTAACACCATCAGCACACACTGGCTGCTCTCTGGACCCTGCTGCTCCAGCAGAAGCTGGGCTCACAGATGTGGCACATAACTCTACCTGAGCCTCAGGATTGTTCTTCTTTAGAATATTCTTGTTTGAATTGTTCCTCCGATTTAGGCCCTTTTGTCTTCATAGTACATCTTTGCTCTCAGTGGAACATTTTTCAGGTATAGCATCAATATTAGCCTCTGCCCCCAGAGAGGGACTTTCTCGTAAAATAATTCTGCAACTGTGTCCTTTCCCTCCTTGTTTTAGTATTTGCTATGTCTTCTAAACTAATAATATATACTTTAAAGTACTGTATAATATAAATAAGCTCAGAACGATAGTTTCACTGGTTAATAGAATAGGATTTGCTGATCTCCTCATGTTTGTCAAGTAAAGCTTAACACTTAAGAAAACCCTTCAAACACTAATCCTGATTGAAATTTTTCTATTTGATTTTTACAATTTTTATTAAAAACTAAACTAAATAAAATAATCCTATTGTTTCTCTAAAGTATTACCTATAAAAAAGTGAAATGAGCACAGAAGGCCAGAGATTTTAATTACACATTCTAGAAAATTCTGTGATAATTCTCATGTGTGCTCAATATGGATAGAATATAGAACAGTGTGAGTTTGTCTTAAATACAGGGGCCTGGGATAGTATTACCAAGTTACTTCTGTGTGACGAATCTAAAAACAAAATACTCACAATTATCCAGCTCTGAGGATTGGGCATGGTTAATATTGAAGATGACACCCAGATTCCAGCCTCAATGTGCAAGCCACCTACTATGAGTATAAGAGTACACATATGATGGGATAGCCCCTCCTGTGAGTATGTTACATGATACAACTGGCTTTAAGAATGAATTGTATAGTGGAGTAAAAAGAACTAAAGGGGTTGGGAGATGAGCGAGCATAGTAGAGTCCAGAATGTGAAGAAGGAGAATAAGACTAAAGACTTTGAAAGGCCATATGGAAACATACCACCATAGAAACTTCCTAAAGTACAACATATACAGATATATAAAGAGTTTAAATGGAGTTACCCTATAATGACATGGGGTGGGCAACATCTCTCCTAGACTCTATAGCTCAGATATGGAATACTTCTTTTGGAGTTGTTTGTCACTGGGGTCCCATTGACCCTCAAACATTTAGGTTATTACCACTTTTCTTGGCTACCCTCCAGAACTTAAGAGTAGACCATGTTGCTGAAAGCACCACAAACTTGAGCCATAGAACACTGAGAAAACAAGCCAGTGCCAAGTTAGATGCTTCATCCCTACTAACTAGTTTTCCTAGAGCTGAGGGGTACTTTGACATGAGTCTGTGAGAGTAAGAAAATCATTAGTCATATGCAGATATTAACCCTGTGATCTATAATAATGACCAGCCTGGCAAGTCACATACCCACTGAGGTAATAGTGGAGTAAAACATGGGTAAAAGTGGGTAAGCGATCATTTCCTGATTATAGTTAAAGCTCACTCTACAAGATTGAGTCAATGACTGGCACCGTTAATGGCGCCAAGAACGTGTGGTGAGGCATGTCATAGGTCCCTAAGGAGAACCTGCTATTATTATTACTCTGCTAAGTGGCTATAGTATTAAACTGACTTCTAATGATTTCACAATACCTTCCCAATCCTCTTCAAAGACGCTTCCGTTTGCAGTACATTATGATTAAAACAGGGACTCACAAAATTCCATCCATTGATGAGGAGCAATGTGCAGCTTGTAAAAGAGAGAGGCATCTTTCTCTCCAAGGGTACCCTGGGAGGCTGTCTGTGCTTCAGTAGATTATCCTATACCTATGCACAGAACTTTGAAGCACTAAGTGGATTCTCTGGCTTTAAAAGACAAAAGAGAGAGAAAAAAACATGAAACTATCACTCTCAAGATCCATAAAACATCATTGAAATGTGTAATTCAAATGTACTTGTCTTATGCTAAATAATGATCTGATCATATATTTACTTGACAAGATATTACAAATACAAAGTTCACCATCACTAATTGTAGCAAATGTTGTGCTTCAATTTAAAAAAAAAATAGAGAAGATTTTTTGTCATGCAAAAAAAAAAGTGTAGCTCTGTTGTATTGATCTTTTCTTCACAGTTTCAGTGGATCCTCAAGGTCAACCCAAGCAAAAACAGAAGTGTAAGATCTCCATGGCCAGGCTTCTATGCTGTCCAGTTCCCACACTGCATGGGCAGCAGTCAGACAATTACAACATGCTGCCCTCTAATCTGAGCTTCTGACACTTAAGAGATCACTGGAGAACCTACAAGTTTAAAGACTCTCTTCCAGAATGTTTAATGTGCTTTTTAAAGGTGAACTCAAAGATTTACCTGCAGAGGGGATAAAAGATCAGGCCCAGGGTCCCGCAGCAGCCAGCACCACACTATTAACATCAAATACAAGACATTCCTTATACTACTTTAATTATCAATGCTAATAAGAGAAGCACAGGGCAATAAATTCGGGCTATGGTTGGCAAAGGAATGCTAGTTTTCATGTTCCATTTCTAAAGACATTATATTCTTATTTAACTTTAAGTGTCCTTGCTTGTTCTTTCAGACTAGTTCTTGGTGTAATTTGCAAAGCTCTTCTTGAAGTAAGAAGCTAAAGATGGCAAAGTTTTAACTCATGTTTAATCTTCCACCACTTACTGCCAACCCTCACAAGAAATACTTCAGCCCCGCCCTTGAGCTGAGGAGGGTTTCGTGTGAGGTTTTGATATGGTGGGATGCTTACACACTTGATGCAGTGTTTATAAGGCACTGTCAAATGTACTTTTAGTTTTACTCAGAACAAACCTTCCTACAAGATAGAAACTAGCTTATCATTCATCTTTCTTAATAAAATTTCAAAATTCTGCTAACCAATATCTCTATAACCAAGCATTTTGGGTTTAGAAATCAATTTCATGGATATCCAGGGTATCATGCAGATTTGAACTTCATAGAGAGGCACCCAAATATGTAGACCTGGAAATTGGCTCTGGATGAGGTTATATAACAATCAAAAATTTACTGGACAAGTTTAAACCTTTGTCTTATCTCCAACCACATGAGACATCCAGAGTGTACCAGTACATTCAGACTTTTATAAATCCCATAATTACTAATTCAAATGGAATAATTATGATACACTCTATTTAAATCTATGTTTAAAATGTATATATTTCAAAATCACCATTTCTACAAAAAAAAATAAAACACAAACAAACAGTTAATAAAACTTTGGCAAAAGAACAGCCAAGCAGTGATTAAGGCAGCCATTTTGCATCTAGAACCACTTTCATACCTTTCCAGTCACTGCCCTCTTCAGCTAACTCTTTGCCAGTGTTCAATGGCCCACATTCCAGTGAAGCCAATCTACAGAAGTCTTCACTATCTTTTCTCATCAATCTCATGCCCTTCAGGCTGGTGTGACCCCCTAAGGGACCCCTTCAAATCCCTTAAAGTATTCTTCAATATGAGAACATTTTTGTATTTCGGGGAAAAAAAGTTTCCTTCTTCTTCCAGTGTGTGTATGTGTGTGTGTGTGTGTGTGTGTGTGTGTGTGTGTGTGTGTGTGGTGTGTGTGTGTGTGTCTCTGAGTGTGTGTGGTGTGTGTGTGGTGTGTGGTGTGGTGCGTGTGTGTGTGTGTGTGTGTCTATGAGTGTGTGTGGTGTGTGTGTGTATGAGTGTATGGTGTGTGTGTGTCTGTAGGACTGTGAAAGATAACCTTGTTCCTGGTTGAGCTAAGGCTCAAAATTCCGTGACCCTAAAGGGATGGTAGGCATTTCACCTGGTTTCCGGGTACCTGCCACTAGCCGCAGCCCTCCGTAGATTTGTGGCCATCAGTCATGTAAGGGCAATGTCCCAAATCTCTCCATAGGTAGAGGATGTGATCTGTGGTCACATAGACACAAGACAGATCTCCATACTAATGAGGTAGCTAAAAGCCTGGAGGCTTAACCAATAAACTCCCCTTCCCAGACATTCCTCCCTGCAAAAGGTAGTTAACCTCAGGCCTGCCCTGAGAAGGGGGGTATGGTTTTACTCATCCACTTTCCTCCATGACAATAAATGTCTTAAATCCATGGACTGCCCCTTTTCATTGGGATCCGCTGTGGGGAGCCTAGGAGGCCTTTGACTATAGAGTGAAGAAGGCCTCTCTGTGCTCCCAGCCACAGCCACAACCAAGCCAAGCCAAACTCCCCACAGGCCAGAGCTCCCTCTCTTTCCCCCCTCTGCCCTGGGCTAGATCCAGCCCCCAGGGCATTCATTCTACACTACATTCTCAGCTCTTCCACAGCATCCAGCAGTGCCTGGGTGCCTGAGAGCCCTGCGGTCCGGTCCTGCACCTCAGACTGTCCTTTCCCACACCAGGAGCAGTGTCCTGTAGCTTCCCCACAGCCTGACACCCACCCGGTGACAGCATGGGGTAAGCACAGTCAACTTCCCTTGTCCTGCCTTCTCGAGTGGCTAAGCCCTGTCACAGAGCAGATGCAGGGACCCCATAATCCTATATTGTCTATGAGTATGTGTGTGGTGTGTACGGTGTGGTGTGGTGTGTGTGTGTGTGTGTGTGTGTGTGTGTGTGTGTGTGTGTGTGTGTGTATGTGTGTGTGTGTATGTTTACAGAACCATGTGTATAGTCATTCACAGTGATAAATACAATTATATGTGGGAAAGGCTTCACCCTGAACAAACAATGGGGCATGGGGAACTAGGGGTAGCCACCAGAAAGTCCCAGATACCAGGAAAGTAAGAGGCTCCCAGGACCCAACAGGCATGAAATTAGCTGAAATGCCCAACAAAGGGGAGGGAGAACCTGCAGAGACCATATTCAGAGGTTAGGCAAGGTCCCTAGTTGAGGGATGGGGCCACCCACCCATCTCAAAAATTGCTCCTGTCTAAAGGAAATACAGAGACAAAGAGTGGAGCAGAGATTGAAGGAAAGGCCACCTAGAGACTGCCTCACCTGGGGATCTATCCCATATACAGTCACCAAACCCAGACATTGTTGTGAATGCTAAGAAGTGCTTGATGACAGGAGCTTGGTATACCTGTCTCCTGAGAGGCCCTGCCAGAGCCTGACAAATACAGACCAAAAATTGAACTGAGTACAAGAACCCCAATGGAGAAGTTAGGGCAAGGACTGAAGGAGCTGAAAGGGTTTGCAACCCATAGGAAGAACAATAACATCAACCAACCAGACCCCCCAGAGCTCCCAGGGACTAAACCACCAACCAAGGAGTACACATGGAGGGACCCATGGCTCCAGCTACATATGTAGCAGAGAATGGCCTTGTCGGACATCAATGGGAGGAGAGGCCCTTGGTCCTGTGAAGGCTCGATGGATGACCCAGTGTAGGCCCTTGGTTCTGGTTAAGGCTTGATGCCCCAGTGTATGGGGATACTAGGGTGGTGAGGAGGGAGTAGGTGGGTGGGTGGGGAGCGCACTCAGAAGCAGGGGGAGAGAGATGAGATAGGGGATTTGCAGAGGGGAAACTGGGGAAGGGGATAACATTTGAAATGTAAATAAATAAAAAATCCAATTAAAAAAAGGAAAAAATGGAGCAAAATTTAAACTAAGTAACTGTGCCTTTGGGGTCCACAGGTGTTTTCCTCAGGAAATTGTTTTTCCCTTCTGCTACTTGCTCTTCTCATCCACCATTGCTCTTCCTGCCTAAAACCTTTCTCAGAAAACCAGCAGCAGCCATCACAATTTGACATTTCTTATGTATTTATCACAATAAAAGTACATTTCTATGTATTTTTTAAATTCTAAGTCTCCTCTCCTCCTGCTCTCTCTCTCTGTTTCTCTGTGTGTCTATGTGTCGGTATCTCTCCGTATTTCTCTCTGTCTTTCTCTGTGTCTATCTGTGTCTGCTGTCTCTTTATGTCTCTCTCTGACTCTCTGTCTCCCTGTCTCTCTCTGTCTCCCTGTCTCTCTCTGGCTATCTCTTTCTCTCTCTTTCTCTCTCTCTCTCTCTCTCTCTCTCTCTCTCTCTCTCTCTCTCTCTCTCTCTCTCCCCCCCTCTCCCTCCCCCTCTTCCTTTCCAATTGAGCAATTGAGCAGTTATGTTAACCACCCTGACTTAATTTCCTCTTCTTCAGGAATTATAGCAGTAAACCTGACTTCAGTCCTTCATGCCCAAAGGAAAACTGAATGAATGTCTGGAAGCAAGTATAAGTAGCCTCATGTCCCCAACACCACTATGGTCCCCTCCCAGCCTTGTTTTCCTACGACTCTAGGAGGAGACACAATATGCCTCACCCAGGCAGACTCTGCTGTTTTTTCCATGGCAGAAGCAAGAAGTCAAAACCAGAGGAGGATGAGCTGGCACAGCTGCATGTGGCTGAAGGTAATGCATATTGTGAAGGCCAAACAAAAATTGTTATGATGATGAAAAAGACCGATTTAGTGAGCCAGTTTCTCTCCAGTGCCTGGCTGGAACTCATGAGTACCCCAAGGAAGCAGTGGGAAAATAATTCTCCTCCTTCTCAGTGAGGATGAAGTTAATGCCCAAAAAGGTTTATGACTGGAGCTGGAATTCCTACTCCCAGTGCAGTTTTCCTTCTCCTGGAATGGCTTGCATTGAGTCAAGAGGCCATGAATTTGAAGATGCAAACATTCTATACCACCCCCAAGATATGGCAGATTCACTCCTTCGTCATGCTCATGGATTTAGTAGTTAATGCTGGCAGACAACAGAAAACACAGAGGAACCACAATGTCAGCCAACACGGAGTCTCTGTTGCTTTTCCATCTCAAGTTTTGGAAGCACCATCACTGAGCAACTGCCAAACACATACCTTAGGCTAGAAAGAGCAGTGGCAAGACACTATTGCAGAGTACAGAAAGGGTGAGATAGTCAGAGCATGGTGTTTAGCACAAAGAAGCCCTCATAGCCTCAGAGCTGTGTCCTCTAATGAGGAACAACGGTCTGTGGCCAGATGCTGCTAGTGATTATGAGCACTTTAGCATCAGAAAAAGGCACAAAAAGAGGCCATGAGCTCAGCACTTCAAAAACAAAGGCCTCTGTGGAAACTCATACCTATTAATACAAATGTTTCTGAATACATTCTGCTTCTGCTCCTAACCTGTCAGTGAAAAAGCAATAAAAATAATATTCTCATACCATTCCAAGAGAAAACAAGCCATGAAGCATATCCTGGGATGCCTAATCTTCCCCCGCGATGATGTCTGGTGCATGACTATAAGAACAAAAATAGTCTCTTGAAAACACTGACACTTAACTAGCTTATACACTACACCAGAAAACATTGCTCACTGTTTGGGTTCGCAGCTGCTTTCACTGGTAAACAGAATAGTCTAAATACTACAAATCTATATAGCTATAGCAGCTCAAATGAGCACATGAGCTTCACCACCAAGGCAGTGACCTAATGATAGATACCCTGCCCTACCAATAGATGCTCTTTGATATTGATTTGAAGAAAGGGAAGTTTAAGTGACACTCAAAATCAAAATAAGCATAGAACAGCAATAGAGCGGCAACATTCTATTGTTTTATTAAGGAATTTGAAGTCTGGTGGTATGGATTTCAAATTGTCTTCTCATTCTCTCTAGCTCAGTGACCTTGCCTTGCAAGTCAACCTCCCTCCACTTGAGTATCGTTATCTAGGATGTAGGCTTGTTTGAAAGGTGCACAGAGAAGAGCTCTTGAGAGTAGTAAATGGGACACACTCTTGGAGCCATTGACAGACTCCAGAGTATACTATCCCCTCAAGATTTTTAAATATTTTTGCTAACATCTCTGATTTAAAGGCATAGTAAAATTTTAGAATTGCCACCTAGGAAATTCACAAATAGTTCACCTTTGGGAATTGTGACAGGTATTTTAAAGATGTCCAAATATCAAAAAAACCAAGCAAACAAACACAAAAATCAAAAAACAAAAAAAAATCAAATGTACTGTCTGAGCTATTTTTCCATAGAGGTGCATTAATGCAAATTAGACAGAATGACTTTTCCCAGTTATAATTGGGCTGAAATGAGCTGGAAGGAACAGAAAGACAATTAACTTTAGCTTTTTTTTTTTTTTTTTTTTAATCTCCAGCAGTTCCATGTAGGTGTTAGTGGCTCATGGTTGTAGACTGTCAATGCTGCCAGGAGAAATTATTCAGAGACCTTCAAGAGGCTTTGTTTATCTCATTTTTCAATTAACCTCTGCATTTTAACTTCTTCGTGGTGCCTGTGCCAATTCACAGGAAAGAACAAATAAAAAAATCCCAGTTCACTGTCACTATCCCTCTGCTTCACAAATCACCTTTTGTTTTTCCTGTTCCATGCATGAAGAAAACACGTGGAGGCTGTGAATTTCAGTTGCAAACAGCCAGCAAAGTAGCAAATGATTTAATATAAATTAAGTTTTCATATTAACTTTGCCTTTTTTTCTGTTCCTCCATGTAAGGCAGTAGCACCATTTAGCTATGCTATAACAGAGATCAAAGCCTGTTTGAAGGCTGGGATTTTTATTATCCCCTTAGTTCAAGATTTCAGGCCTATAGTGCATGACAAGACACCAGAAAGCATTTCTTCCTCCTACAGACTCAATGTCACTAGATTTAATGCTAAGCCCATCCTTGCCTTCACGTGCGTGTTAATAGGGCTAACATGTCCCATTCTTATTTTTTTATCAGCTATCATATAAAGAGTAGGTCTGATTGAAACATTTTCGTACATGCATATGACCTAATTTGATCATCATTTACCCACTAACCTAACTGTTATTGTCGTTACGAAGGATAAATATGTAATCAGGTCAGAGAATGTTACATTGTTGGAAACAGCACAGAAATTTTCAAATGATCAAATTTCATCCATACCTTTAAGATATTCTTTTCAAAATTGCCAACTGATGTAGGCAACACATTCCATTCCCATTATCCTTTGTAAGAAATAAAAATACAGAAAATGTCTTTGTTTGCTATACTTGAAACTCTTTAGAAGAACTCAGTAAATTTGAAAGTAAGACTATCGTGCTGGGTATTAAAAAGGATGTGAGTACTGATTATCTGTAATGGCTTATTATAACGTAAGAGCTGACCTGGATATGTGAAAACATTGAGGAAAAGACAAAATCAAGAATGCAGGGGATGAAATCGCTTTCCGTGGCCTACTAATATCAACACTGTCTTAGTGTCCCTCCACCACTATAGCAACATACTGGAGCTCTCCCAAACAACAGAAAGCTCTCTCGCACAATTTTAGTGTCTGTTTAGCACTCCAATTTGGTGCTAAAGAATCAGTTCCTAATAAGAGCTTTCCTGGCTCCCAAGAAATTTTTTTCTGTTTCCCTTTCTCTGTATACAATGTCACCAATACCATCATGAGGATCCCCCCCCCTTCAATCTAATCAAGACCTAATTATATGCCCCTGGGGCCTCCTTTCCCATAACCTACGTTTTGGCTTCAACCTCTGAATTTGAGGTGTATACAAGCATCCGTTCTTTTACAAACAGGAAAGAAAGAGACAGTGTGGGTTGAATCTTTACGTATGGAGTCTGTTCAACAAAAGGGAAATACAGGGCAAGTATTATAAATGTGTTCCAATAACTTAGTGGATAAAAGTGCACATTTTCAGTGCTGAGGGTGACCTGGCACATGTGGAGATATGCACCCGAGCTTCCTTCTCACACTGTGCCTTGTTGGGGATAGGGAGGTACTTCAGGGAGCAAGTTCTTGAAATGAACTTTATACTTTGTTTCCAATTTAGTGACTGAAACACAGACTTATTTCACATTTCTACTGATCAAATCCATTGGGTACCCTTGAGAGTTCCTGTGAACCAGCGCTGAGGATGTCCCTCAGTGGATGGTGTCGGTCTACACTAGACAAGGTCATAAAAATCATTACAATAGCTTTTCAAGGTATTGAAACAATATCTGATTATCTTGGTTTCTCCACCATGCATTCCATTAAATAGGAGCTGACCTGCTCCACCAAACTTATTTGTAAAACCCCAATAGCATCGTCAGTCAATACCCAGCTTCTGTTCTTGCAGGCCTGGAGTGTACGAGACTGATTTGTAACCAAACACAATACTACAGATCCTGTTATTCATGCTTATGAATCAGATAGAAAAGAATTTTATTTTTTATTCTTTAAGAGATAAGAAAATCACTTAAAATTATAAGCAGAAGTATACTTGACTTAAAAAAAATAAAAAACACTCGGAAAATTCCAAGTGTACCAAGAAATGACACAAGAGTTCAGATACTTTCTAAAATATAAAATATGGAGAACATAACATTACTTCAGGGGAAAGAATGTTCTGCACTAAAAGATAGTAAGCCTCTGGATTCAGCACTTTGAAAGGATCTTGAATTGTAAGTGCAGTACCCGGAGGAAACTGACACAGCACTCGGTCGCTTTCATCTTGCTGATCTTTTTCTTTTTTTTTTTTTAGCCCTAAAATTGACAATTTAATGTTAAATTTTCTCATACAGAACTTGTTCAGCTGGCTTAAAACAAACAGAAAGACTAAATTAGATGACTTGTGAGATATATGTGTGTGTGTGTGTGTGTGTGTGTGTGTGTGTGTGTGTGTTGTGTGGCTGTATGAAACATCAGTGTACTCTGATAATTTACATTAGTTATTTTATGCTTAAAGGAGTTTACATTTTTTACATTTATGAAAAGACACAATTTATTTCCACATGATGAATGATAGTCCCTCGTCTCTTTTATCAGAAACTAATCTTTATCAATTAAATATGATTACCTTTACTAAAAGCAAATGAAAATAAATTATTTTCAAAAATAGATAAGATACTTTCTTTTAAAATTATGCCATAATATTTACAGTAAAATCATATAATGTGCAAAATGAAACATAATACTTTAATTCAAAATTTTAAATACTTTTTTTGTTATTATTTTTTGATACTTTATTTACATTTCCAATGTTTTCCCCTTTCTAGATCTCCTCTTTGGAAACCACCTATCCCCTCCCCCTCCCCCATCTCTATGAGGGAATTCCACCTCCCACCCACCCACCCACCCACTCCCATCTTCCCCCTTGACATTCCCCTTTACTGGGGCCTCTCTAGTCTTAACAAACTCTTTCTGACCAGAAGCATCTGAGTTTTCACTCGGATAGAGCCAGCAGGACTTAAAAGCTTCTGTGAAATTTTCTCTGAGCATATGGTTATTTCAGTTTCCATTTTGCTCAAGAGCTATTGACTGCAGAAGGCCTCTGAACTGTGTGCCTTGTTCAGAACTAAAGATGCTACTTTCTGTGTTGTTAAGCTCAGAGATGTGGCACATAGCCTGGTGAGAGGGAGGAGGACGGACAGTCAGCAACACTGGAGCTGACATTAAACAGTGCACATCGGAAAAGCCATTGCTTGCAACACTTAAAGGAACAAAGTATAGGAAGGTGCACACAGAAGTGGTATGGTCCAGAAACAGAAATACCAACCACTGCATAATCAATGTAATCATTTGTTTTTACTGGTGTGTTGAATATTGCCCATTCAGAGAAAAGGCATTATAATTCCCAGTATTGATATCTAGGCATTTGATGATCTGTGTGTGTGTGTGTGTGTGTGTGTGTGTGTGTGTGTGTGTACATACACCAACTACAATTTTACACATATACATGCATATTTATCTAAGAGCTATGTAAGAAGTTGAAATGCGTGGTGTTCTCTAATATTATCCTTTAAGAAAACATACACAGAACTTTTCATAGATATTCCATAAACAGAGTATTTTCATCTCTAGAGAAATGAATTGGTTATATTTGCTAATTTTTTATTTACAAATTTATTTGAGTTCCAATAATAATATTTCTACTAATAACTGTAAAAGGCTTGTAAAATATGTATTTAAGATGGGTACTATATATATTTTATGGGTTAGTTATTGGTTGTCCTTTCAAATTTTCAAATGCTGAAGATTTGGTTCCAACTGGCGTGAACATCATCCGTGGACTTGCCCATTGATTAATTTATATTGAAAGGGATATTAGGAGATAGGTCTTCTTGGTGGAAGTAGCTATTGAAGAATTCGTCATATCTATCATCTATCATCTATCTATATCTATATCTATATACATATACATATCACCATTTAGTTCTCCCTCCCCCCCACCTCTCATTCTCTCTCTGTCTCTCTATCTCTCTGTCTCTCTGTCTCTCTCTCTGTCTCTCTCTCTCTCTCTCTCACACACACACACACACACTCACTCTTGCTCTCACTCTTCTCCTGGATTCTATAAAGTCATGAGTTTTAGTAGTTCATATCCTTCTACCATAATGTTTCTGCTGTTTTATGGGCCCAGAAATTTTGAAACCAGCTAACTATAGTCCGAAACCATAAGCCTAAATAAACTGTTCATCTTCTAAATTGTTTAATTTGTGTACTTTCTGACCGTGATTTAAAAAAAAAAAAAAAAAAGCATCACTTGCTGTAGGTACTCTCACTAACATGAGGCCCAGCTTTCAGTTGCCTGGGCAGGACATAAAGGGAGATCAAAAGTACACACTGAGAGTTAAAGAAATGATATCAAGAAATTCAAGTAATTTTAAAAGATCTAACATCATTATAATTTGAATAGAATTCTAGGTTTGCCTCCAAATCTAGTTAACGTATGTTGGCAGTGATTTATCATTCCCAAAATTGCTTTAATATCAGAGCTGCAAGTACTGTGTAAACAAAAGGACAAATTTATCAGGTTTATCAGTAGAAATGAGAAGCATAAATCCTTAAAAAGGGTTTTATAGTGGCCTGAAGAGATTCTTCAGAAATTAAGAATACTTGCAGCTCTTACTAAGGACACAGGCTAAGTTCCAGTACCCACATGGTGGCTAACAACTATCAGTAACTCTGATTCTAGATGATCCAATGTTATCTTCTGGCCTCTTCAAGGACACATGTGTGGTGTACAGTCATCTTTACAAGCAATCCACTCTTACACACAAAGTAAAAATATTAGAAATCTCAGAAATATTTAAAGACTTAAGTTAAAAATAATATTTCCATGAAAATTTAAGCTATAATGTCTACATTATGTTTATATTTGCTAATTCTTTTTAGAAAATCTAGACAGGCTTATTTAACTTTGTGAGCAAATTTTTACTTTTAATCAAAACCACAAATGGAAAAGATATAATTATCCTCCTACTCTGCTATCTAAGACAAATGCTAGATTTAAATGAGGAAAATAGTTAATGATATTCATTAGGAAGAATATTTTTTATATAGTTCCATTTCCTATCTCAAGAAATTTATTTCCATAAAGTACATGTGTGTACTCATAGCTAAAATCACTCCCACAGACTCCTGGAAGCCCCTGCCACCACCAGACACCAATTTCCATTCATTTTCCTGGCCTTCTGGCCCTCTCTTCTGTCTCTACCCACACCTGGTCCTGAACCCTGCCCACCGGTCCCCTCCTCATCCCCTCTCCCATGCAGTTCCCTCCCTCCATCTGCCTCCTATAACTATTTGAAATAGACAGAATCTAGACAAATCCAGACATCCCTCAACAAAATATGAATATAAAAATTGTTATTCATTTACACAATGAAATATTATTCAGCTATTAAAATCAAGGACATCATGAATTTTGCATACTAATGTAGACTAGAAAATATCATCCTGAGTAACCCAGACCCCAAAGGACATGAATGATATGTACTCATTATGGCTACGCCCTGTATCCAGGCAGGGCCCCTGGTGGAGGAATACGTACACTAACCCACCCACAAATCTTTCAACCCAAATTGTGTCATGTCTACAAGAAATGCAGGGACAAAGTTGAAGTAGAGGCTGAGGAAATGACCAAACAATAACCAGTCCTACTTGAGACCTATCCCATGGGCAAACACCAATTCCTTACATTATTAATGATACTCTGTTATACTTGCAGACCTGAGAGCTGAGAGTAGCATAACTGTCCTAAAAAACAAATAACAACCAAAAAAAGTACATGTATGTTTCTTCTGGTTCACTTATCTAAATGAAAATAAACAAGTCAATAAGAAATTCCTCATGAGTCAATACCTAGCCCAGCATTGCAAAGAAACACAGTGTACTTTGGGCCTATGGTATATGAAAAGTCCACCTGGGTAAGGCAGAGTTCAGAGCAAAAACAGAAACTGGAAGAGGACAGGGAACCCAAACACACACATGGAAAAAATGTAAGTATCCATGCAAGAAAAGTGACTCTGGGAAAACCACAAAATGCCATCCATCAGTGATGCTCTCAGGGATGAGACATGCAATTATTTCATGCTCCATTGAGAAAGATTTTTAAATGTTGCCAATCACAGTTGTAAAACAGCATGGATTTAATACGTAGTTCTATTTCAGAAATAGTCAAGAGACAGTTGTCTGATGATCCTAATGATGTAGAGGGAGTTGTATGTCAAAAAGCTAAAATTTCAAACCATAAATCGCAATGGTTTTGGCAAGAGTTTGGATGTATGTATTTCTGTTCAGAGATGGAGAGAAAGCAAGCCCAGAGAGCTTGAAGATGCAATTAACAGGCAGACTGAGTAGCATGGACGGTCTCAGAGATAGGAGGGCATAGTGGGGTAGAACGGGGGACAGACAGGGATGTGACGGGATGGCTACACTTCCCACTCTGGGTTAATCATCTTTCGGAAGCAGCCCTGGCGTGAATGTCTGGCTGAGTTTTAATTATCCCTACAGTCTTCCATGACCCTAAAGCGACAAAGTCCAACCCAGGCTTCAAAAGAGGAGACCATACCAAGATCTCAATTTGTGCCTGGATAGTTATCCATGGCCTTTACTGGTACCCTCAGGAAAATGTACAATGAGATGTATAGAAATTGTATCATCTTAGATTTTAGGATTCATATATGGGCTAATGTTTAAGTAAACATCACGTTAAAGTATAAGCAATAGAATCTTTTTTCTTTAATATTTATTCAGTCTCCACTGACCTTCGAATAGAACTAAAGACCGCATAACTGTCCTAGAGAATTAATCATTTCTTTATTACTAGTCAGGAATTACTTTCCCAAATGTCAAAACTTGCCTTTCAATAACTCACTTCTGCCTTCCATAGATGCTTGGTTGTCTGCCCAAGCCCTCTCTTCGACCTCAGCAGAATGACTTGGCTGATATGCAGGCTGTCCTTGAAGACCACCTGGGATCCTGACTGTGCCCAGTGCGGCAGCCTGTCAGGAACAGGCGACTGCCAGCACAGAGCAGGGAACACCTGTGTCTCACAGTTTGCACTGGCCACTCTTCCGTGTTCAAGTGCCTTTTAAAACACAGGTCAAGTTTTCCCTGGCATAGTTTAGATACTAATATTTCTCAGCTCACCACTATTATAACTCTAATGACTTAATAAGAATTTAGGAAATGGATGAAGGAAATCAGATAATAGTAAAGCTCCCTTCGATTCTCATAGTATCAATTATCGAAGCAGGACCTTAATCGCTGACCATTCAACCACATACAATACCAACACTGTTATAAGGCTTCATACAGAGAGAGAGAGAGAGAGAGAGAGAGAGAGAGAGAGAGAGAGAGAGAGAGAGAGGAGAGAATACACAGCAACTCAGACACCCCTCATATAAACAAACTATTTATTTTGAAACATATTCAATGAGATTGAGTTAGTTCAAAGTAACTAGTTGCATAAGAATTTAGTTTCAGTCTCTGGCTGTGCACTAGACACTAGAGGGTCGGGGAAGACCTTTGTCTTTAAGTAGCTCTTAAATGAAAGGTTAAAAACATATTCAGTACGTTTGGTAAAATATGGAACAGAGAAATGCCCAAATGTATGAAGTTTCTTTCTTTTTTTAATTTTTTTATTTTTATTTTAAAAACATTTTTCTCTTGTTTTTTAGAATTTCATACATGTATTTAAATTGCAGTAAGCTCATATCCCTCCCTCCGTTTCTCCCCTCCAAGTTTTCTGATATCTCCTTCAACATGTCTTTCTCCCAACTTCATGAATTTTTGGTTGGTTGGTTTTGTTTTGTTTTGTTTTGTTTTGTTTTGTTTTGTTTTGTTTTGTTTTGTTTTGTTTTGTTTTACCAGAAGGTACAATGCAGGCTACTGGAAGAGAAACACATCACTGGTCTTACCCACTACTAGATCCTGAATACTGCAATATCAACCTTAGATGTGTTTACTGTTGTCATAGTAGCACAACTCTATGGACTAACAACTCACTTTCTGATTGGATTTGAGGTCTGCACCTCAGAAAGAAATTCCATATCTGGTACTTAGTCCTAGTCAAAAGCCCATCACAAAGGCAGTCATAATCTCCTTCTGCTGCTGCCAGTGTCAACTTAGCTTCTAAATATGTGTGCTTATACCCATACACCTGGACTTCTTTCAATCTTAGAGAAACTTCTTTTTCCAGTAGATTGCAATGTAGCAAAGCATAATTATTTAAAATACTGAGAAGAAGATTGTCAGTGCTTAGGCCTTAACAGAAAGGACATTTTAATCAACTCTGATCTTTCCATACCCTAAAGCTCAGGAATCATTACAGAAGAGAAGGTAAAAAGATTGTAAGAGCAAGAAAACTCGACAGTCTATTTAATGCAGATGGCTGATAGGACCACTGATTAGATTTCTTGAGGTTGAGAACAATAGAAAGCAGTTCTTGAGCACTTATTATGTATTATTAACCTGTTTAAGCACTTAGCACAGTCCTTTCAGATAGTCGAAAAGGCAAGTCCCATTATTGTCTTCATTTTATGAATGAATAAAATGAAGCTCCCAAAATAAAGTGGCCTGCCTCAGGATGCTAAAGGCACCCCAAGAAACAAATAAAACAAAACAACAACAACGACAAAACAGATATACAGAATCACAGCCAGCTTACTGCGAAAAGCATGGGGCTGCAGTTAGCCTATACAGCTTCTCTATTGTCAGTAAAAATGATATAGAATGATTGATAGCTGCTTTTCCCTCCTAGAAAATGTTTGTTGAGGCATAGCCACGCTTTCTTGATTGTAACCAGAGAACAACTGTTTCACCAGGCACTGTGAAAGATGGCCCACTGTGCCCATTGTCCATTTACGAAACAGTGAATGGAGAACTACAATCTAAGTAAGAAATATGTATGGGCACCATACTACAGAAAATATCCTTCCATAGTCTCAGCCTCCTATTTTTATGCCTGTGGGTAGGAATGATTGAAATACGTGATAGAGGAATAGAAGCTCCACAGGTAGAAAAGGGAATTATTTATTTGGGAATTAACAAGGTAAATGACAATACCTTTTATACGCAGAAATGGTAGGAATTCCCTATATAAGTCTCTCTCCCTAGACATTCTCTTTTCCCTTATGCTTTGTAACTACTACAGCATCCCACAAAGACCTCTGCAACTGTATTGAGATTCTACTCTTGTCACAGCGAGAGAGAAGATGTGGCTTCAGTATCTGAAGCCCTTTTAGAACACACTCAGAAAATAGTATAAAATAGAGTGAAAGACATAAGAGCCATAGAATAAGAATGTACCTTGTGTCTGCAGTGCTGATCCTAATGGCCTCCCAGACTCTGAGTTGTGCATTCATTTCTCTTCTGTGAAATCTCAAGACTAGACATTTGACTTCTTGACTATTTCCCCAGACCTCTCCTGAACAGCTCTCCTCTCCTGCTCCCACAGCCTAATAATTTACCAAATTCTTTGTGAGTCAGAGGTTTCTGAATAGTGTTGCACTTCCCCGTAAACTATTTTAATAGCCTTGGGCCAACTGTCATAGGAGAGATAGTAGGCTGGGAGACATGTTAATCAAAACCAATTCTGCCAAGATACAAACCCTAAAAAAGAAATATTCTATTTTGAGTTTTCTTTGAAATTTTTACATAAATTCAGAAACATATATAAAGATATCTCTGTTGATCCCCTGTTGTGTTTAATATCTTATCTACAGTGGTTTATCCACTATTTAAGAATCAGAGACTTGGTATATCCCTATAAAAGTCCAATGAGAATATTTGGAAATAGGAAATATATTTATTCATAATCTTCATGCATCGGTTTAGGCCAAAGGGAATGTATTGTATGACATGCTATACAAAACAAGCTTGTGAATTGAGAAACTTAATATCTTTGATAGTATATTTTAGCATTAAAAACTTGCAATCGTGAACTCTAGATAATTGTATATAAGCAATTTTAAGAGAATTCCTGAAGGGACTTTGGCCAGCTGAACCACGGTGAGCATGGCACTGGCCGGCCTTGCCCTTCGCCCTCAGTCCCTCTAATGATGAAAACCTGTTAGTTTACACTCCTAAAGCTACCTACCAAGGTCTATACCTTTATGTGGCCACTTCCTCCTTCTGAGGCTAACCACTAAGGTCCAGCTATCAAAGTATTGAAGTCCAGCAATCAAATCCCCCCTCCTCTAATTAACATGCCCAATCAAAATTAAACACCACCTCATCCTAACACAGGGTTTCCCATTTTACCTTTATAAACTGCCATTTGTCAAGGGGCCACATCTGTCTATCTCTTCTTTATCCAGAGGCAGTCTTTTGTCTCATTTCCCTCCTGGACAAATGCCCCTCCCCACTCTCCCTTACTCCTTTCTCCCGTCTCCCTCTATTTCCTGTTTCTATCCCTTATCCCTGTCCTCTGTCCCTCTGGGGCAAATACATTTCATTTCTGCTAAGTGTTCAGTCTAAGAACTTGATTTTGAGGTTCCTGAGCCAATATATCACCTTCAATACATATATAAACATAAAGTGTGTCTGTCTGTAAGTCTATAACTTGGCTGAGGTGCAGCTCAGTGGTAGAGCACCTGTCTAGCAAGTGCAAGCTCCTAGCTTCCATCAAAACCACAGTAAAAAAAAAATCAGATGTAGCTACCTTAATCATTACTCCTTGATACTCTCTCTTTTAAAAATATTATGATTAAGGGAGCTTAAAAATAATCCCTTTTCACTGATCTTGGCAGAGGATTTTAACAAGTAATTCTATTTAAATTTCTATAAAGAATTAATCCTTTTATTGCTTATGGCAAAAGGGAAACCGGAGAAAAACAAAGACTACACTGGGGTTGTATTGAATCCTTTCTTTCTTAATTGAAAAAAATGAATGGGGTATTTTGTATTATAAGTAAACCCTTCCTCTACACTTATTTGACCTCCTTCTTAGTGAATAAAAGTTATACATTCCAAGGCATGTTTAAAATAGTAGTGTGACTGAATGAAATGTATTATCATTTCTAGAATATATGACGGTGATATTAACCATTTTCTGCTTCGTAAGAAAGTCTCAGCACTTTCTGTTTCTACCAAGCCTGATAAAACTTAGTTTGTTTCATGAAGCCAAAAAGCTAATCATTGAAACTCTGCATTAATTTTTGTTTTCTTTTATTTAAGACAAGGTCTCACTATATAGCCTTGATGAACATGAAATGCACTATGTTGACCGTGATGGTCTCAGATTTATGTGTTTTTTTAAAATTCAAACATTTTTAGAAAGCAGCTTTTAAAGGACAGTGAAATAGAGTCAAAAGAATCAGGCATTCATTGTCATCCTCAGTTATATAGGAACTTCAAGGCTAATCTGGGCTATGACTCAAAAAGCCAAAACCTAGATTGTCATAGTCCAAGATAGTATCTGTATCAATATCCTCATATGGCACAATATGAAAAATAATAGAGAAATCTCAGTGCACCTGAACATACAGTATCTTTTAGGAAGTTTTATCACATGTATTCTAAAGTACAATTGGCCGGAACTACTAGAAAGGCACCTAAAAGCAAAGTAACCTGGAAAGTTTTGCCTGCACTGAGCTACAGTTCGCTCAAACTAGAAGAAAGAGAGAGCAAAGGGCAACCAGTAGATCTGACACCTTTTGCATTTTGGCCAGCTTTAAAATCTTTGTTTCTGTGTGTGGAATATTTCTTTTCTTCCCTGAGAGCCCAAGTCCTTGTCCTTTATAGTATTAGCAAGCAGCTCAAAGTCAACAATGAGTAGGTGATAAAAAGCATCACGCCTGGATATAATAACTTATGGTCTAACATGCTATAAAATAAACAATGAAAATCACTTATCCCTTCACAATATTCAGTGGTGAAGTAGGAATGGAGCCTTTATGCTGGGAATAGGAGAAATTATAAGCCATTACAGTCTTTATAATTCCCCAAACCACTAGCTAATTATAAAGCTTCCGTGACTCAGAGTCTGTTCCCAGAATAAGTACATTGACAAACCTTTATTTATTTGGGTAAGTAACTGCTTTGTCAATTATCGAATTCTGGACTCAGTGTTTGGAAACTTTTCCCTGCTATATCATGCCTGTTTTGATCTATAAAGTGGGCCTTGGAATTGGGTCTTTGGAGTGTCCTTTAACTATGACATATTCTGTTACCTGCTAATAGACATCTGTGTACTTCAGGCTGCATTAGGATTAAACAATTAGTAAAATATTTGCTTGTCCTACAGCTGTTGATCAGCTTTTACAAGACTCTCAAAATTTTTCTTCCAGTCAGTTTGTGCTGTATCCTCCTGTCTGTGCAAACAGATGGAAAGAGAGGGGAGAAAGGGGAGGAAAAAGGGAAGGTAGAGTGAGGAAGGGAGAGAGAGAGAGAGAGAGAGAGAGAGAGAGAGAGAGAGAGAGAGAGAGACTACTTTTATGATACAGTCCTGTTGGATTAAAGCCATAACCTAATGACCTCATTTAATCTTGATTACTCCTTTAAAAGTCCTAAAACATAATAGAGTCTCTTTGGAGGCTAGGGCTTTAATATATAAACTAAGGTTTGTAGAGGGGATCAGCAATTTAGTCCGATACAGTAAAACTGAGTAAAGAGCAGGACCTTTCTTCTGATCTTTGCCACCAGCTTTGCTCTCATAACTGGCTTAGAAATGCTTCCCCTCTGCTGAAGTTGCTGTCTAGTTTGGGGTTATAGAAACAGCTGGCTATTTTAACCCTGAAGGCCTTAAATTTCCAAACTCTCAGTTTGCATTTCGGTTAGAGGCAGAGATGGAGGAGCTTAGCTTAGCAATATTGCCTTTATCTCTGCTTGCAGGCTAGCCAGTTCTTCTCTAAGTGAATATCTTACTTCTACGGCCTTGTTGAAAGCAACAACAACAACAAAAGCCCAACATTCTGAATTAGCCTTACCCGTTATTATTAAAGCTTATCCTCAACAGGCAGATGGACCACTTTCCAAGAGACTTTTGGGAATGCTCTTCCTAGATATTTGCAGAGACTTAATAAGTGTCACCAGCTTGCCAATCTGCTGTAAGGTCTTATTAGGACAATCTAATACCACATGCTGAGTGCAGCATTCCAGCTCTAAGAGAATTTGAATTAATACTGGGTTCAACAACAAGTGATTAAAACATCATTAACAGTGGATTAATCAAGACAGTGCTTTCCTTCTCATTTAAAATCTCATGTATGTTTCAAAATGGGTGGGTCAACCTCAGGATCTGGTACCCAAAACTCTCTTTTGTTACTGACTATTGTTTGCTGACACAGGGAGTCTATTCCTTACTTCTTATCATAATGATCATTCAACTAGACTCTCCAGACTCTCTAGAAGCCATGTTCTAGATGTATCATGTCCCAGTGGGATGTGTTCATGAGTTATTTGGATTGTAGAAAAGAATCCAAGGTCATAATACAAAAGTGGACACATGGGTGGCCATGAAGCAATTTTTCATAATACAAAAGTGGACACATGGGTGACCATGAAGCAATTTCTAGCAGATGCGAGCATTAATGGTATGTTCTACACACTTACCAAGTGGCTAAATCATCAAGGAGAACAGCCAAATCATACCTCTCTGCCTCAGGCATTATGACATGACCCAAAACTGATTATCCTCTGGCAGTTCTCAGGTTTCTTCTCTGACAGCTATTATGATTATTCTGTGAGCACTTATTTGACTCTATTAAATTATATTTTGCACTGAATCCATGACAAAGTTTCAGTTCCCTACACTGACCCATGGAGTGTGTACTTACAACATTGTCTTCAGAAATTTCGAACTGAAGCCCACACCCCAATCCTGCATCTATCTTTCGATTGGCAGAAAGGAAAGATGAACAGTTTCCACCCAGTTTGACTATGGCAAATGTGGATAACAGCAAATTTGGCTTCCCCTGATGCCCCACAGAAGTTGTGTGGCTCATGAAGCCTCAGAAGAGGCCAGATGACTAGAGAGGTAACTGGCAGGGCAAACCCATGACCCACTAAACCCGGTTTCTAGAACAAGGGAGCAGAAATCTGGAAATCAAGGGGCAATTAGCAATCTAAACCACAGATCTCATCAGTACATCATCCATTTATTGCAACAAAGCAAGCACAGTAGTTAATTAGTGGGAAAAGGAGGAATTAAAATGAAATGTTGAAGCCAAAGCACACAGTTAAGTATTGCCATTTCAATAGTAGCCAGCTACAGGACAGAAACAGGAAAAGGTCACTTTATCATAAATGTAATTCTATCAATAAAACTGACTTAAATTATTGAATTCCTTTCCTCCAATTCTGGTCCATTGAGATCTACAGCAGTCTTAGTCATACACGTCCGGTGGCATTTAGTAAAATAAAACATTTCATTTTTCTGCTTTGTGTTAGATTGGCCACATATATGTCCCAAAGCACTAATTCGCCAAGGCTTTCGAGGCAGAAAATTCAGTACCATATATTACAAATGTTTTATTTTCTTAATAGGCTTCTATTGTAATCCTAAATCACAACCCTTTATTATTATTTTTTATGTAGTGTCCCTTTTGGAATGGCTCTGTTCAAAAGTCAACCCCCAGTTAGGAAGCAGCTCTCTTGCTTCAAGGAAGGCGGTGGCATTTTCAAAGCTCTAAGTCTGGTGCCTTAAAGAATTTGGACACAGAGCAACACTTAAATCTTATAATTATACTGTGTGCTAGAGCATGCATTATGACAGGTGTGCCAGCAGGACCAAGTAAGGAGAGAGTTAGCAAAACAGTCAAATTTTCACATAATTCTCTGGTCAAAAGCTAATCATTAGTGGTAATAACGATGGATCTTTAGGAGGACTAGAGCTTTAATTCGGGCTTGAAGTAATTTTCCTTCTCAGAATGTTGGGCATGTTTTGATGGACCTGCTGTGGTGTTGTGCCCAATCCTTCGTCATTCAATGCACCTAGAAAATGTCTCATGAATTCTACCAATTTTCTCACCACATAACAGATGATACTGTAGACTGTCTTGTGCAGATTCCTGTTTGAGAAGAAAATTGCATCTTGTGACTTTGGTATACATGTGTCATTGAACACTCAACAAGTAGTGCCCCCGCTCGCTATCTCATAGTGTCTACCTCAAGATGTCAAGAGAATGTCTCAGCTCCTCTGCATAAAATCTTTAAAATCATTTTTGGAAAACATAAGTAGTAGCCTTTAAATCCAAATAACCTACTCATGAGAAAGCACTGTAGAGGCATGGGATGGGTGCTTACAATGAGGATTCCAGTACCAATCAGGGACCTGTTTTAAGGACTTCTGCTTCTAGAGCCCTGGATGTGATTTTTCTCTTCCTAGTCACCAGTATAGGTCTTTCTCACCCTTTCATACACTGTGCATCGGCCACTGAAGTATCTGCTCGTATTTCCCTAAGATCAAAGCTGAATTCACCAGCATATGTCCAAGCTAATAACTACAAGAACTACGTGTAATTAACATGACTCAGAAAAAAGTAGAAAGCTACATTAGTTCACTGGTTGGTTTGTTTTTTTAAACTGTTGATCAATCTATACTTGAATCTTGTCAATTTTCAGCGAAAATCTACTCCTTAAGGCCAAGGACCTTACAAGGCCCAACAAGTATGGTTTTTGTAGTTCTTGGATTTGTTCTCTTGCTAGGCCTCTCTTGCTTTTCCTACCACAGCACACTCCATCCAATTCACTCCACTGAACAGCAGTACTGGGCTCCTTCAAGAGAACCTCTAGCTGTTTGCTTTCACTTTTTTCTCAGGTAGAACACTCCTGGTATGATCCACTCTTCAACTCTTTGCTAGACACTCTGTACAAAACTTAGCATCATCTTCTCTGACACATCCTCAGTCCTCCACACCTTCCATAAAAGACTTTATTTTCTTCTACAAAAAGTATCACCAACATATGCCATGCTCTCTCATATTGGGGGAAGCGCAAGCGCGGGCGAGTCCCCGGGCTCCAGTGTTGGGTCCACGATCCCTAGGCTTCAAGGCTCACCGCAGCAGCCCTCCTCGTCTCGGTGTTGCGTCCCCGATGCAGAGGCATCTGCCAACTCGGTGCCCAAGCCATCACGCGCTGCCTAGAGCTGCCGCAGCCATGGCCAGTTGCTTGAGCGCGGTGTAGGGAGGGGGCACGGATAGAGACCAGCCGCAGCACTCTCACCCCGCACCAAGGCTTGGCCGTAGTGCACTTCCCGTGGTGCCCAGTGCCCGCCGCCGTAGAGCCGGTCCCCTCGAGAACCCAAGAGTCACAGCTCCCTTAGACAAAAGTTCTCCGATGCCAAAATAGTTTTTATCTTTATTCGTTCTGGATGGCGGGCAGTGCTCCCGGGGCAGGCGGGTGGAGAAGGAGGGGAGAGAGAGAGCTACTCGGGTCAATGTGTTCTATTTATAGTTCTGAGAGGAGGAGACGGGACTTGGTAGTTGATACTTTCCATTGGCCAGCTTGGGGGCCCTATTTGGTGCCTCATTTGCCTTGCCCAGGACTCACGGTTGCTTTCTACACAAGTTTCACACACCAGGTCTCTCTCTATACAGGGGCCGTGATTGCCATGGAGAATCTCCCGGGAGCGTTGGCCAGAAGCATGAATTCTAGTCCCTGGTGTCCACTGTTCATGGAATTTTTCACCAGGTCTCCCAGGGCTTCTAGCCTATGCTCAACTGGGCGTTAGACTGCTTGACATAGATCACTGCCCCACAAACATATATATCCTATACTTATTGTTTATTTATTTGTTGACTCCCAGTACAACCATTGTGGCCCCAAGATAATATGTGAACTCCTTAAGGACAATAATTTTGACCACTGGAATAGTCTCAGCAACTAACACAATATATTCTATATTATATTTTCAGCTAACATGTACCTATATATTCATATATATTTGAAAGATACAGAGCATACCTCTCATTTTTTAAATCTATTAATTATTCCATGTATGTAAGGGCACTACTTATTCAAGTATCAGTCAGAGTCTCCAGTATTTAATTATTGAACTAATAAAGTGTTTGAATGTGGTCATTCTCTGTACTGATCTAGCTGCTGTGTGCATGGTTTATTAGACTCCAAGGTATCTCTGAAGTCACCTATAACTTTCATTCATTAAATTCTTAGTCATTAAGATATTCTAATGCAGGAGGAGAAAAAACTGTACTTAGTAAAGGTCACATTATATGATTAGGGGTGATAAGCAAAATACATTTGAGGGAAAAGGGTGTTGGTTCCCTCTTTGTGTCCAAGACACTATCACTGCATGTAGAAACTGGCTGGATAGCACTCAGGTTTTTATATAAAGGCATCATAAAATGACACATTCAGAGAGCTGTGCTTATTACTTAATAAGATTCTCTATAGATACTTGTAACTATTTCCATTTAATATATTAAATAAATACAATATGAAATCTGCTCTCTTCATTTCATTAGCCACATTTCAAGTGCACAATGCAACATTTAGCTAGAGGCTATTATCTTAAATGATGTAAATGTAAACTTTCTCCATTATCTTAGAAAGTGCTACTTGACATCATTAGACAAGAACTGGGTAATGATCTATTATTAAGATGTAGCTTTCTGTAGATATACCTTGGGTTCTCAAAGCCATACTGTATCACTGGTAAACTAGTCAGTGTTCTCCTGAGAAAAGGAAAAAACAGAATATGCAAATTACAATGGGAATCCATTGAATTATTTTACATACTATTATAAACAGTCCCATAATTGTCATCTGAAAGTTGGGGACCCAGGGAAACTATGAAGTGCTTATTCTGGAATCTAGAAGCCTCAATACAAAAAGGATCAATGATGTAGCCCAAGTTTGAACTAAAGGCCTGAAGGTCCCATGGTTAGTCATTCATAGAAGGTAGTGTTGTAAACCTCAGGAATCGGGAGCCTGATGCCCAACCTGATGACAGCAGCAGGAGAGGAAAGAAAGAGGGAAGTGGTAGTTAGGATGTACTGTATGAGAAAATTAATTTAAAATTTTCAATTACACTAAACTATATGAATTATATATTTTGTTTGAATTATATAGTTTGTTTGAAAATCTATCACATGAGAAAATAAAGAACCTAATTCTTGTCTATAAAAGGGGTTGTATACTGATGAAGAGAATCGTTACAATTTTTAGCTTACTTAAAATAATAAAATGGATTTATTTAAAAGGAGAGCAATTAACTTTTTAATCAATTGGGAGAGTTAAGGAAAGAGCCTAAAATTAAGCAAAACCAAGGAAAGACTAGTCAGGGAAATTCGGTATGTGAAAAGAGCAGGCAGAACCAGACAGCATCTCCTCTGCTGGTGATCTTATCCTACCCCAGTGCTGTAGACTTGTTACTGTTGAATATATCTGCCAGTGACAGCTCTGACCATTTGACAAGACCAGAGTTCTTTCTATGTGTTTCTTGCTCTGTCCTGTGGTTCCATTTAATAAACGGGGCCCAAGCAGTGAACAGAGAGAATCTGCACTCCTTTACTTCTAGAGAAAAAAAGACAAGACGTGAAGAAAATTATAAAGCACAGATTACTTTCTTCCCATGGTTTCTCTAATATCCTTTAAAGACCATTATCTCGAATTCATATAAATTCCCCAATTCTCTGATCAAGGATTATTTGAACACTTAGATTTTTTAAGACTCATAGAAGGCTCTTGTGCAGCCTTGCATCAAATAGCCATTAAGACTAAGTAGCTTTTCAAGAAGTAATGAAGTAATGTGGAAGTACTTAAGATTCTCATTCTACCCAAGAATAATGAGAATACTCTTCCATGACCACACTGGTGACTGTTTCTCTCATAGTCACAAGCCTTCCTTTAACTTAGCACTCTCAGTGTACCAGCACTGTGGTAAAAGCTACACAAATAGAACTCTGTCTACAAACCACTGAAAGGCAGGTTTTTTAATATACTTGTCACAATTGGGAAAACTGAGGCAAGAAGGTAGAGTAGCTTGCATGCTGCTATCTGTGCCATTCACTAAAGTCACTTCAAACCATCTTATGGAAAGAATCCCAAGGTGAGATCTATTGGAAAGAACACTCATGATAATGAAGTGAAGAAACTTATGTCATTCCTCTCACAGCCCTTGGATTACATTACCATATTTGAACCCTATTATCCTTAGATTAATTTGGCATATTTCTTGATAAATATTGTGATGAACAAATGTTTCCTTTGCAGAAAAATAGAAGAAAATATATTATGAATACTTGAACTCGAGTGCTGTTTTTATTTTGACATTGTATTTCTAAAACATTACTGACAATGATCATATGGTTAGCAAGATACATTAAGTGCCACAGACATAAAATATTTCCTCCCTAGACAGCTTATCTAAATTATAGATTATACTTCTCCCTGCAAATTAATTATAGTAGCAACAAGAAAACCTTTTTTCTGAGCGAAGAAGAATACATATTGACACATTTTTCCTCTGAACTAATCAGTTCATACATAAATAAATACATAAGAGTATTCATGAACTCACACTAGACAAATAAAAATAGTGCCTTGTCAATTTTCAATACCTTTATTCCCAAGATGCAAAGACAGGAACATATTCATTAATCTAAGAGTTTTGCCTTATAAGATAGTGTGACTTTGTTCCTGGGCTGACAGAGAAGAATCAACTTCTAAAGAGGCTGATGCTTGAAAACAAAAGTCTCATAAAGAAAAGAAACGTTCCCAGACCCACATGTTCTAACTTGACAGACGAATACTGGTACCTCAGAATATATATGACATGCTTAATAAAATGAGACAGGCTGATGCCATAACACCATACGTGTTACACAAAGAAAACATCAACCCCTCAATGAGGTAAACCTCCTATAAGCCCCATTTATTTTTATTCTGTCTCATAAAGTGAAATGCAAGAATCTCCTAAAGAAAAAAGTGAATAGACATTATATCTTAAGAAATATACACTTAAGGTCACAAAAGGTGCGTTGTAAAAATATATCTCTTTGTTTAACCATCCTCAGCCAATTTTGCTAAACAGGGAAATCGCTGGTTAGATGACAAACAGTTCTTTCTCAAAGCCATCTGCTCCTCAGAGTCTTTCCTGTGGGAAATAGTTTAAACTAAATTTGTCACATCACACTTCGGTTCCAGGTCAACAGAGTGATGAGCATAGAATTCCAACATTCTGCTCCTTCTAAAAGAAACTAGTGTGTCCCGGCATATGCGTTTGAAAGTTTGAGAACTACAATGTTTAGCTTCCCCATTGCATGACCCATCCAACTTGACAAAAAACCTTATTGTTGTCGTACCAAATCTTGCTTAAGGTTTTGATTATCCAGTATATTGAGTCAACCTTCAGGAAACTCATTTTCTTTCCATCTACAATTATTAGGTCAAAAAAAAATACAAAAAAATTCTTACAAATATGGGAAATATTATCTATATCCCTGAATTTGGGAGTCACAAGCTAGTATAAACTATAATGAAATTTATTACTACAGACTTAAGTCTTTTACATAGTCATAAACAAAGTCATAAAAAGAAAAGGTAATGTTGTACCTCTTGGAGCCTCAGCTTCTCTCAGCTGTGTCCACCGTAGCTTCTTTCTTCTTTCCTGTACTAGACTAATTTCCATGGCAAGTAGGAAAATTGCCACAGAAAGTGCTTAAACTTCATAGGAAATATTAATTATATGTTATTTTTAAAATATTTACCAATGGGATGGATCATATTATTGTTGTTAGCAGCCACTGTACAGAAACTGACCTACTCATGAGCAGCTTTGGCACCCAGTAATTGTAGTGCAATGATTTTTATCTTTTTCCTTGTATTGAACCACACAGAACAAGAGGCCACAGAAACCAAAGAGAACATACTGAACAAAGACACATATTTAGTTGCCTTTGCATGCAGTAATATAGGATTATGTTATATAAAAAGCAAGACAGACAGCAACACCTCTGCAAAGACCAAAAGCCATAGGGAACATTATTATTTTATAAGTTAATTTAAAATACAGATGTGTATATGTGAATATGGTTTAAATGAATTTATGCCACACAGGGTAATAATACTCCTTTTACGGGCACAGATTATCTAAAAAAAAACCCAGTACCTAAACCAGAAAAGCTCCTTCAAGTTGTTGTTTTTGTGGGACCAAGAAATTCCCAAGACAATATATACTATCGCTATTGCTTTTAGCTGCATTTCAGAACTTGAAGGTCAGTCCAATGCTTTTGCTGAAGACACTACATGCTTCAGATATGGGGTTAGAGGAATCAATTTGAAACTGACATGGAAACGTCCTCCCCAAGAGCTAGTTCTCATAGTATCTGAAGTCACTAACTATACTGCTGAGAGGAAAACAAGCAATAGTCCAACCCATGTGGAAAGCCTTTGGATACAGCAATGACTGGCATGGCAAAATAGGTTCAATGATTCAATACTAGCACTAGTATCTTGGGGAATAAGCAACAGCTGTCTAATTGCACTTATAACCCATTCAATTGGAATGAATAAATGCCTGGGATGCCAGGTAGTGTAAATATAGCCACCTATCTATGGCTTTTTAAGTCATATACTGTGGAGGAGAAACTACCACTGACATTTTCCTAATCCAAACGACTTCTGTGTTCTACTTATCCTTATACCCACAGTGGTGCTGTAATAAGCACTTATCTCTTAATCTCCCATAGAATCTTCTTTTGCAATAGATGGAAACTATTACAAAAATCCAAAACTGATTAAAATACAGAGGAAAACTTAATCACAGGTCAAGTTCCACTAGTTCATCTACAACACAAACACTACACCTAAGACTTGAGGAGAATCCTGGAAGAGCAAAGTGCAAGGATGTGTCTGTATAAAAGTCAGAAAACCAGCATGTTTGCTGCTAGATGTCACCTTTAAAACATATCATGGATGTTGCATCATAAAATTTCAATAATGTGGTCGCCTAAACAAGACGTGCGTAATGAAAACACCAGTTGACAAAATATATGTGGGAGAAATTACACAAAGCCCCACCACTAGCTGAAGAGCTACATACAGTAAATGGCTAATGGGAAAGAGAGAACACATTTTCTCTAAGAACAAGCAACTGGTAGGTTATCTAATTTCAAGTGCTCAGCCCTACATACATGCGCCTATTAGCAACACCACGAAGACTTGATAGGCTGTGTATGTTTGTGTGCATGTGTAAAACAATAATAATTTTAGAAGAACAGGTCATGAATTTAAGAGGAAGTGGGGGGCACTGGAGGGTTTTTAATAGGGAGAAGTGTGGAATGGAAATGATATAACTACAGTGCTAGTGTACAAAATTTTAAAAGAACAAAATTTAAATTAAACTAATTATTAAAGTTATTTTTAAAACTATTCACAAATGATAGGTGCTGAGGGAGGAAATATAAATTTTCTACAATGGTGTATCACTGGGTATATCAAACATACTAGGGCAGGTCGGATGCTCAGGAGTTGCTGGCCAACACGAGTCAGAATCAGTGTTTTAGTGGGTTGTTTTTGGTTTTTTTTTAATTGAATGAACACGAAGTTGTGTAGATATGGAGGAGAAAATCAGAAAGAAGTTGGGAGACAAGAAACAATATGATGAAAATATATTATATGAAATTCTCAAAGAATAAATAGCATTTTAAAAATGATTTAAGGAGAGTACTGTAACAATTTCTTTCACACACACACACATATATATATGTATGTGTGTGTATATATGTGTATATATATATATATATATATATATACACATATATATATACTGTGTCCACAAAGGTAATATGCAGATTTTTAAGTCACTGTAGAATAATACTAGAACTCTCTTGATTAGTGCACATGTATATTTAATTAACATTTATTCTTTTCTTTTCTTTTTTTTTTTTTTTCTTATTCTTTTGTTTCATACACAAACCCTCTCCTCTCTTCCTCTCTTCCATATATATATATGGAATATATATATATATATATATATATATATATATATATATATACACATATATATATTCCTAGTTTCTGTGGTAACTCTATGTTGTATACTCACGTCTGAAGACTTGGGACTAGGACCAACATGTTTGAACTAGGAACCACAGGTGAATGAAAACATGTTGTGTTTGTCCTTTTCAGAACATGTTATATCATACAACATAGACTCACATAGTTCTATCTGTATGTCTTAAAATTTCATTATAGCA
>CM052700.1:120864840-120897577 GCA_028551405.1 Uromys caudimaculatus | reverse complement strand
TGGCCCGCAGAAAGCGGGCAGAGTCAGTGAGCTCTGGGGATGCGTTGCCCCTGCTATGAGCTTTTCTGCGTTCCTGGGAGAGAGAGGATTGTCTCCCGGAGCTGCCTGTCTATGGAATCCTTGTGTCCCAGGCAGAAGTTTCCTGCCACAGGCGCCCGCTTTTGGGATCCAGGGGGGTTTTTAGGCCCGCCTACCTCGGCCCCTGAATCTCGCGGGTTTGGGGCAGTACCTGGTGAGCTGTGGGGCGTGTCTTTGGCCCTCTGCTGGGTCTTGCGATCTCCGGCGAGGGATCTTTGTCCCGGCGCTGATTAGGTGTGGGGCCCTGTGGCCCAAGCTGAGGTTTCCGGCCGTCGCCGGAAGCTGCTGGCGGTCAGTCTCTGTCCATTTATTCTTTTCTTAGTGACAAATGAGAATGACTATTAAATGCAATGGCATTTAGGTTGAATGTAATACAAAGCAGGGGTTTTGTCTCTATACAAACAAATATCTACTTTTATTAGCAAGTCAGCATAGCTATGGCAGAATCAATCAACTGTGGTAAGGGCAGAAGTAAACACATGTTTAAGAGCACAGTGTGTATGAAGAGGCAGCAAGGAGCCCGGTAAGACAGAGGTGTGGGAAAGATGTTCCATAGACTCTTCTGATTTTTCTTTGACAGCATAATGTTTGATACTGGCTAAACAGATACCACTTCTGACACAGAAAATGGGAAGCCTAATTCAAATTCCTACCACTGCAGTGAGCTGCTGTATAATATCTGTAAATGCATTTTCTAAAGATGCTTTTATATAGTTCCTGTTGAACTGAATGCTGTATTATATCTTTTATCCAATAAGTAACTAGAATATTATATATGTAGTCACAGTCATGAATAATTAAGTAAAACTATAGAAATATAATACAATACAGATGAAAACTGGGATTAACAACTAAATTCTGTTTGTAATCTAGTTTCAGAAAATAATCCATTTCATTCATTCAAATAAATAACATACCTAACTTCTTAGTAACTCTTCTATTATTTCAAGTCTTCATTTGATATGACTCAATAAGAACAATTCAATGTTGAACAACTAAGTTTTAAACATATTTGTGTATGTGGGTGTGTATATATATATATATATATATATATATATATATAATATGATGTATTTTTTGACATATCTATTTGCATACTCCATTTATCTTATATGTAAAATGTCTTCTTAATATATGACATGGTTTCCTGAAGTGCATTAGATCTGGTGGAAGTTTAACTAAGGAAGTACTAAAATAATCTAAAGTGAATTCTTCAGAAAATTGGGCCATGTGATATTACCTTTTACTTTTAAATTCTCACTTACATTAATTGTAGACCATTTCTTCACCCTAACCACAAAATAACATGAAACTCTGAAATCAGTATAATCACTTACTATTTTTTTAACTACACGTGTGTATATATTTCATATTATCACACATATATGAAATTTCATATAAGTATATATACACATATATATTATATATACATATCATATATATACATATATATATATCACATGCACACACATATGCAGAAAATATGTCATGAAACCTATATTCTAGACCCATCTATACCTGGAACTCAATTTTTAACATTGGTCAGATCAATTGATTTCTTTGAAACTATTTCAAATACAGACATTAAGCAGTCCCTCTAGTTTGATGCCTATAACTATTAAAATTTGTAGAAGAAAATTTAACATAAAAATGAAATAACTCGGAATGCTCTGTAATAGAAAAGCATATATGAAATGTTACAATTTTGGGGGTAGGGAGTTTAGATAATAATGCTATTCCTCTACACACTGAAGATTGTTACATTATCCATGAATTGAGGAACCCAAAGAAGACAGGGTCTCCACACGAAGACCAATAGAATTATAGATCATAATGCTATTTCTTTACACACTGAATACTGTTACATTATCCATGAATTGAACAACAAAAAGAAGACAGTGACTCCACAGGAAGACTAATAGAATCATCTATTATGCACTTTTGGGGACTCCCAGAGACAGAACCACCAACCAATGACCAAGCATGGGCTGGAACTAGACTCTTGCACAAAAGTATCAGATGCTCAGCTTGGTCTTCATGTGGGTTCCCCAACAAATGGAATGAGGGCTATTCCTGAACCTGTTCCCTGCCTACAGGAGCATCCTCTGAGAGGGTGAACTCAGTAAAAAGTGGAAAGAGATGCAGAAACCTACAGCTAAACATTAGACGGAGCTCAAGGAATCTTACAAAAGAGTTGGGGTAAGTATTGAGGGACCCAAAGAGGACAGGGGCTCCACAGGAAGACTAGCAGAGTCAACCAGCCTGAACCCTTGGGGCCAGCCAGAGACTGAACCAACCACCAGTCAAAGAATTTGCATAGGCTGGACCTAGGACCCCTGCACATATGTAACAATGTGCCGGTCTGTATGCAGGTATCCCAACAACTGGAGTGGGGATTGTTCCTGAATTTGTTGCCTGCCTGCCTGCCTACCTGCCTGCCTGCCTGCCTGCCTGCAGATCCTGTTCCCCTAATCTTTACCTTTTCTTTCTTTCTTTCTTTCTTTCTTTCTTTCTTTCTTTCTTTCTTTCTTTCCTTCTTTCTTTCTTTTTATTGGATATTTTCTTTATTTACATTTCAAATGTTTTCCCCTTTCCGGGTTTCCCCCTATCCTGGAAACTCCCTATTCTATTCCCCCTCCTCCTGCTTCTATGAGTGTGTTCCCTCACCCACCCATCCATCCACTCCCTCCTCCCCACGCTCGAATTCCCCTACACTGAGGCATCCATCCAGTCTTCACAGGACCAAGAGTCTCTCCCATTGATCCCTGACAAGGCCATTCTCTGCTACATATGCAGCTGGAGCCATGGGTCCCTCCATGTGTACTCCTTGGTTGGTGACTTAGTCTCTGGGAGCTCTGGAGGGGGGGGGGGGTCTGGTTGGTTGGTATTGTTGCTCTTCCTATGGGGTTGCAAACCCCTTCAGCTCCTTCAGTCCTTGCTCTAACTCCTCCATTGGGGACCTTGTGCTCAGTCCAAAGGTTGTCTGCAAGCATCTGCCTTTGTATTTGTGAGGCTCCGGTAGAGCCTCTCAGGAGACAGCTATATCAGGCTCCTTTCAGCAAGCACTTCTCAGCATCCACAATAGTGTCTGGGTTTGGTGACTGTATACAGGATGGATGGATCACCAGGTGGAGCAGTCACTGGTTGGCCTTTCCTTCAGTCTCTGCTCTACATTTTGTCTCCGTATTTGCTCCCATGAGTATTTTGTTCCCCATTTACAAAATAGAGTACTACTCAGCTATTAAAAACAATGAATTAATGAAATTCTTAGAAAAATGGATAGAACTAGAAAACATCATCCTGAGTGAGATAACCCAATCACAAACAACAAACAAACAAACAAACAAAAAACCTACTAGGTATGTCCTCACTGATAAGTGAATATTAGCCCAAAAGCTCCAAATACTCAAGATACAATTCACAGACCACATGAAGCTCACAAAGAAGGAAGACCAAAGTATGGGTGCTTCGGGTTGCCTTTTCTGAACTCAGTAGGAAAGGATGTGCCTAGAACTGCAGTGACTTGATGTGCCAGAAATGGGGTAAGGGAGTAGGGGTTGGCTGGCTATGAGGGTGGGAAGTGTAGGGAGGGGTGTGAGGGGGGTGGAATGCAGGGAGAATCTGCATGAGGGGTACTGGGAAGAGAGGGAAAGTTGATGGTGGGATATAAAGAGAAATAAGTATTTTTTAAAAAAGGAGAAAAAGAAAAAAATGCCTAAATGGAGTAAATATTTTGACCATGAGACGGTAAGAATGATGCAAGAATATGTAGTTGGATCAGTAATATCTTTGGCAAAGTTGTTATTGAAGCCTGAGTACTGACTAATTTCCCCTGTAGTCAATTTACTCAAAAGGGAACATCAACTATAACAATTCAATGTTCTTCTACAGGTGTACAAAAACAAAGAAACAGTTTCATAATGAGATAAACAGACTCATGGCCAACCTATAATTAAGTGGATGCTTTATATAAACCATGTTTTTGAACTTTGTTGCTCAATTATTTAAATTTCTAAATAATGCTGCGAAGACTTGGTTCTCATTTTACCAAGACTAAGAGACATTAAGAGAGGGGAACTCTAGCATTCCTGAACCACCTGCTATCCATAGTGGGCCTCCATTATCCTGCCGCCTCTCTGCCCACCTTCATCAGATCTGGAAGCATTCAGGTTAGAATCCCTTCCCCATCCATCTTCCTGGTGCACTGAGTCCTCTGGGGCTGCCCTGAGCAGCATGCTATCATCACTAGACCCACATTTGCATACAGCCTCTCAGTGCACCTTCATCAGACCTGCTGATCTGGAACTATACAGTCCAAAGATACCCATCAGGGGCTTGCCACACCAGGATCTTGAAGGTTAGACCCTCTCCCAATACCTACTACAACAGGAACAACCAGAGACTAAATCTATTGATATGGCTTAAGGCCCCAAAAGAATACAATCAACAAAAGCCAAGGCAATATGACACCTTCAGAGCACTGCTACCCTACTACAGCAAGTCCTGCATATCCTACCACGACTAAAGCATAAGAAAGTGACCTTAAATCCAAAGAGGAGTACAAGGTAGGAAAGAATCAAAATCAGGGCTGAAATCAGTTAGATAGAAAACAATATAATCATCAATGAAACCAAGAGCTGGTTCTTTGAGAAAATCAACAAGATAGACAAATCCTCAGGCAAACTAACCAAAAGACAGAAAGACATCATCCAAATAAACAAAATCAGAAACGAAAATAGAAACATAACAACGGGGAAATTCAAAGAATCATTAGATCTTACTTCAAAAGCCTGTGCTCCACAAAATTGGAAAAACTTAATGAATGATTTTCTAGACAAATACCACTTGCCAAAGTTAAATCAAGATCACATAAACTATTGAAACATCCCTATAACCCCCTAAAAAGTAGAAGTAGTCATTGAAAGTTTCCCAACCAAGGTCAGATAGTTATAGTTCAGGGACAAGACAAGGCTGCCCACTCTCTCCCTATCTATTCAATATACTACTTGAAGATCTAACTAGAGCAATTAGACAACTAAAGGAGATCAAGGGGGTATAATTGTAAAGCAAGAAGTCAAAGAATCATTATTTGTGGATGAATAGACAGTATACACAAGCAAACCCAAAATTCTACCAGAGACCTTCTACAGCACCTTCAGAAAATTGGCTGGATACAAAAGTAACTCCAAAAGATCAGTAGCCCTCCTTTATACAAATGATGAACATGCCAAGAAAGAAATTAGGGAAACAAGACCTTTACGATAGCCACAAATAATATAAAATATCTTGTCATAACTCTAACTAAACAAGTGAAAGACCTATCTGACAAGAACTCTAAGTCATTGGAGAAGTGTATGTTTATGTGAAATTCTAAAGGATTTTTTTTTACCAACTCATTGTCTCTCACCTTTGAACATTTCTTAATCTCCTGGATCAGTTTTTAAATAAGAATTGTTTGACATTTAGAACCATCAGGAGATGCAAATAGAAAAAGACATTCTTATACATGTGTGTGTGTGTGTGTGTGTGTGTGTGTGTGTGTGTGTGTGTGTGTGTGTGTAATAACGTGTGTGTATGTGTGTGTGTGAATAAATTGATTTTTCTCAAAGTTGAGAGATTTGAAGGTCACAGAGGAAGTGGGGAATTAGAGATGAAGCCACGGGCTGATGAAAACTGATAAACAATGTGAGGATTTTTTTCCAGAATTTTTCTGCTATTTGTTGTACCCTCTGTAATAATCTACTAAAGCTGCTATGACAAAGAGACGCACAGACTGTGTGGCTTACAGAGAGAAATTCATTTTCTCTGAATTCTAGAAGCCAAAGTCCTTGATATATTTAGAGTGGGTTGGTTTCTTGGAGGCTGTCTCACATGTATCTGTGCCTGGCTTTCCCTCTATGTGTATTTGTGTCCAAATCTCTTCTTTTTACAAAGACACCAGTCAAACTGGGTTTGGCATAATGCTAATAGCCTCATATTAACTTAATTACTATAAATATTCTATCTTCAAATGCAATTACCTTTTGCAGGCATATAAGGTTAAATTTTCAACATGTAAATTTGGGGTTGAGGGACACAATTTACCATATATCACCATAACTGCCAAATTTTAGAAGTAAAATAATACTTTTAATGCTGCAATCTCAGGATAAAAAATTTCCTTAAGTTCTCATTTTCTTTATAGGATTTATGTGACACATGCTTATTTCATAATTTTGATATATTCTTATTTATAAATAGATATTATATGAATATCATATTATTTTACATCTTCCAGTTATATCCACAACATCTAACAATTTTGCTTTTATGTTTGATAAATTAAATTGACATGATTAAATAGAATTTACTTGAATATATATATATATATGTATATATATATTCATATGTGTATTGACTCAAATAATCCTGCAATATCAAATTCTGTGGTTGTTCCTTATAAAAATGGCTAATGCTTTCATATAACTATGCATCCCTTGTATATTTTGTATCATCTCCAAATCACCATAATAACTAATAAAATATAAATGCTATGTAAATATTTGTTATTCTATACTACTTAGGGAATAATGACAAGGGAATAAATCTGTACATGCTTGCTGATGGAAGCATGATAAGCTGTTTCCAGAGAGGCTCAGGCAGATCCTGACAAATACAGAGGTGGATGCTTACAGCCAACCATTGGACTGAGTGTGGGGTCCCGGATGGAGGAGATGGAGAAGGGACTGGAGTAGCTGAGGAGGTTTGCAGCCCTGTGTAGGGAGCAACATTGTGAACTGGCCAGACCTCCCTGGAGCTCCCGGAAACTGTACCACCAACCAAAGAGTACACATGGAAGAACTCATGGTGCTGACCACATATGTGGCAGAGGAGGGCCTTGTTGGCCATCAGTGGGAGGAGAGGCCCTTGGGCCTGAGTGTGTTAGATGCCCCAGTGTAGGGGAATGCTAAGGAGGAAGGACGGGAGTGGGTAGGTGGGTAGGGAGCACCCTCATGGAGGCAGGTGGAGGAGGATCGGATAAGGGGTTTCCAAAGGGGAAAACATTTGAAATGTAAATAAAGTAAATATCAATAAAAAAAAAAAAAAAAAAGGAAGCCTCATGACCACCAGTCCAGGGCCACATAGGCCTGTGAGGGGTGGCACTGTTGAGGGCAGACCATACTCGAGATGACCCTTGTCTGGCATCATAATGCACAAGTGGGGCATAGTACTCCTAAGACCACTCCAAAGACAATCCCCAACATTCAGAGAATCTGGGTGTTACGAAGACGAGCAAGTAAGTGATGGGAAAATGGAAGAGGAATAAAAGGAGGCAGAACAACAAAGAGAGTGAGAACTGGAGACTCAGGGATAGTGAGGAATAGCTTGATGTGAGTAGCCAGAGATGGCACCTAGGACCACGGTTGGATCCTGCCTGGCCTATGCTGTCCCTGGGGACCACCACCGGTTCTATGGCCCTAAAGCATCAGGAATCTGTTACCACCAAAGACTAGGCAGACATTTCTGGTTTGGGCTGATGCCCAGGGACATGTGGATGTCTGAAGGATGTGCAGAACTGGTCCCACCCTTCACCTGGGAGAGCTGGCCCTGGGGCCATGAGAGCAGGAGGCTTGGGAGAGTTGACCCTACCATTTATCTCCTATGCTATGATGTGAACAGATGAGATACACTGTCTCTCCTCATCCTTTGTCACCTATGGTAGGCAAGAGACCTAGACCCATGGTCACCAGAGCAGGAGAACTATCTCTGACCCTCACCTGATGCAGCACTCAGGAGAACAGGCCCTACACCTTGTGTGGGTAGCTCAGTAGAGCTACCCTGGTGGTAAGTTCATGGGTAAGATTGTCCCTAAGTTGTGAGAGTCAGAGAGCCAGCAGAAATATCAGCTCGGTTAGATCAACTCGGATAGATCAGCTCAGATACTCTCAGGTCCAGATCCAGGGCTCTGAATTGTCCCTCCCCAATATCTACTCCCTCAGTGAACTGCTGCACTGAATGAAAGGGCCAATCTTACAAGTTCAAACCTATGGGGTTTCCGTGAAACATGGCAAAAATAGGATATCCGAGAGGAGTCCAAGTGAAGTTCCAGTATTGATACTGCGGCAGAAGCCAGACCTCATACCAGAACAATGACTGATTGCATTAAATATTTGCAAGCAAAGAAGTGTGGACAAAAGTGTATAATGTGTGACACACTGTGACATACGACAGCTTTCACAAGATTTTTTTTTCTCTTGAGTGGGAGGTTGCAAAGGTGGAAAGAGGGTATGAGGAGAAGGGAGATGAGTCAGATTGGGGCGCATCGTGTGATATTCACAAGGAACCAATACAAGAAAAATAAATATATAAAAAAGGACAGAAGAAAAGAAGGAAGAAAAGAAAACAAGGAATGAAAGATATAGATGATATATGGATGGCGTACGTATACGCAGATTCATATTTATTATCTATATCTCAATTTATAGTCTTTCAAATACTAAGATTTTTTTCACCATTCCATTACATACAACTGTTATGCAAGGAGTTAATAAATGACATCTCTCACAAATGGGTAGAAGCTTTAGTTGTTAAAAGAAACACTTGGTGGTGTGCATGTTTTAGAGGCTGCTAATAATTATTGCTTATCCAGTTCCTTAGTAAGATAAAAGTTTAATTTATGACCTTCTATGGTTATATTTACATACATTTCCTTGGTAGATGTCAATAACCCAAAAACCTTAGCATCCTATAAAACCAATGACACACAATTTGTTTCTAGAGCCAATTTGCTAACATTTCCAAAGGTCCTCTTCTAAGCAGATCCATCCTTTGCTAAACATGGCATCCAGGTTAACATGAGCATGGAGAAAAGTCAGAAGACTGAAGAAAGAGGCTTAAGTGGATGAAGAATGGAATAACAAATGCAGAAGGGGAGGTCGCTGGGGGTAAAAGGGAATAGCAAGGTAGAGAGAGTCAACAAAAATGAAATGTCTATAAAATTACATGTGGAAAATTGGTGATTACTTAATTCAATAACTACATACCTTAAAGTTAATATAAATATGTGGGGATGTACATTGCCTTGATGCTTGTTGGAAAAACTGTCTACACAATTGAGCACTTTAGAAATAAGTAAATGAGAATTGCAGATCTGCACTCTATGACCAGAGCTACAGCTCAGCCTGACTCCCTACCTCCCTGCCTCCTTGGAGGCCTGGTACCACCTGGAACAACCAGTTCAGTGTGACTACCTACCTGGATGCCTGAAGCCACCTGGGACAACCAAGACAACTATGTCTGCTTGCTTCCCTTGAGGCCTGCTGCCACCCAAGGCTACCAGAGGCCTGCTGTCCTTAGGGACTACCACCAGCTTTACCTGCAGTCCCAGAGATCTGAACCCCCAAGAACTACCAAGCCAGCCAATACCAGAGACAACTAGATGGCCTAAGGCAAGCTCAGAAACACATTCAACAAAAGCCATGGCAGTAGGGCACCATCAGAACCCAGCACTCATACTACAGCAAGCCCTGAATATCCTAACACACCTGAAGAGTAAGTTAATGACCTTGAAACTCATCTTATGAAGATGATAGAGGCCTCTAAAGAGGAAAAAAATAAATCCCATATAATCAAACAGGTAGAGGTCTTCAAAGAGGAAACGAATAAATACGAAGAACTAGAAGGAGGAGGAGGAGGAGGAGGAGGAGGAGGAGGAGGAGGAGGAGGAGGAGGAGGAGGAGAAATTACAACCAAACAGGTGAAGGAATTGAATAAAACTGTTCAAGACCTGAAAATAGAAAGATAAGCAATAAAGAAAACACGGAGGCAACCCTGGAGATGGAAAACCTAGGAAAGAGAACAGGAACTACAGACACAAGCACCACAAACAGAATACAAGGGATGGAAGCAAGAATTTCAGGTATAGAATATACAATAGAAGAAATGGATACATTGGTCAAAGAAAGGCCAAATCTAAAAAGTTCCTAACACAAAACATCCCGGAAATTTGGGACACTATGAAAAGACCAAACCTAACAACAATAGGAATAGAAGGAGAAAAAGATTTCCAGATTAAAAGCCCAGAAAATATCTTCAAAAAAATCAAAGAAGAAAGTTTTCCTAACCTAAAGAAAGAGATGGCTATAAACTCACAAGAAGCTAATAGAACACCAAATAGATTGGACCAGAAAAGAAAACCCTCCTACCACATAATAATCAAAACAATAAATGTACAGAACAAGGAAAGAATATGAAAAGCTGCAAAGAGAAAAGACAAATAACATATAAAGGGATACCTATCAGAATTACACCTGACAGAGATTGGACTTCAACAACAGAAACAGTAGAAAAACTACAAACTCCGGGAAACTGAACAAGTCTCTATTCAATGACCATTGAGTCAAAGAAGAAAGAAAATAAGATATCAAAGACTTTCAAGAATTCAATGAATATAAAGATACAACATGCCCAAACTTCTGGGATATAATTAAAGCAGTGCTAAGAGGAAAGCTCAGAGCACTAAGTGCCTTCATAAAGAAATTGACGAGTTCTCGTAATAATGATGTAAAAGTACACCTGAAGACTCTAGAGAAAAAGAAGCAACACACCCAAGATAAGTAGACAGCAGGAAATAATAAAACTCAGGGCTGAAATCATCCCAGTAGAAACAAAGAGAACAATACAAAGAACTAATACAACCAAGAGCTGGTGATTTTTAAAAAATCAACAAGATATACAAACCCTTAGCAAAACTAACTAAAAGTCAGAGAGACAGAATCCAAATTAACAAAATCAGAAATGAAAAGAGAGAACAGACACTGAGGAAATTCAAATAGTCATTAAGTCTTACTTCAAAAGCCTATGCTCCACAGAATTGGAAATTTTAAATGAAATGGATGGTTTTCTAGACATATACCACTTCCCAAAATTAAATCAAGATCAGAAAAACTATTTAAAAGCCTACAACCACTAAAGAAATAGAAATTAAAAGTCTCCCAACCAAAAAAAAAAAAAAAAAGGCCAGAGCCAGATGGATTTAGTGAAGAATTCCACCAGACCTTCAAAGAAATATCATACCAATACTTCTCAAACTATTCCACAAAACAGAAACAGAAGGAACACTGCCAAACTCATTCTATGTGGCCACAGTCACCGTAGTACCTAACCACACAAAGACTCAACAAGGAAAAAGAATTTCAGATCAATCTCCCTATAAACATTGATGCAAAAATACTTAATAAAATACTTACAAACTGAATCCAAGAGCACATCAAAAGCATCCATTATCATCAAGAAATCTTCATCCCACGGATGCAGGGGTGTTTAAATATACAAAAATCAATAAATGACATCCATCATATAACTAATCTGAAAGAAAACAATCACATAATTAACTCATTAGATACTGAAATAGCCTTTGACAAAATCCAACACCCACTAATGGTACAAGTTTTACATCGATCAGGGATACAAGGCACCATGTGTACATAAACACAAAAAAGCCAATATACTGCCAGCCAATAGCCTACATCAAATTAAATGGAGAAAAACTTAAAGCAATTCCATTAAAATCAGGGATAAGACAAGGCTGCCCATTCTCTCCCTATGTATTAAATATAGTACTTGAAGTTCTAGCTAGAGTAATAAGACAACTAAAGGAGATCAAGGAGATACAAATTGTAAAGGAAGAAGTTAAAGCATTGCTATTAGTGGATGAATAGATAGTATACATAAGCAACCCCAAACTTCTACCAGAGAATTTTTACACGTTCAGCAAAGTGACTGAATACAAAACTAACTCCAAAAAATCAGTAGCCCTCCTTTATACAAATGATGAGCAGGCCAAAAAAAGAAATTAGAGAAATAAAACCTTTACTATAGCCACAAATACTATAAAATATCTTGGTGTAACTCTAACAAAACAAGTGAAAGACCTCTATGATAAGAACTTGGAGTCTCTGAGGAAATAAATTAAAGAAACTATCAGAAGATGTAAAGCTCATGGACCAGTAGGATTAACATAGTAAAACTGGCCATTTTACCAAAAGCAATCTACAGATTTATGGCATTTCCAATCAAAATTCCAACGCAATTGTTTACAGGTCTTGAAAGAAAAATTCTCAACTTCATATGGTAAAACAAACACCCAGGATACCTAAAACAATCCTATACAATAAAAAACTTCTTGATTTTAATCTGTACTACAGAGCAATACTAATAAAAACTGCATGGTATTAGGGTAGAAACAGACAGGCTGATAAGCAGACCCAGGAATAAACCCACACATTTACTGACACTTGATTTTTTACAAAGAAGCCAAAACCATACAATGGAAAAGGAAAAACATGCTCAAAAAATGGTGCTGGTCTAACTGAATGTCTGCATACAAAATAATACAAATGAATCTATACTTATCACCCTGCACAATGCTCAAGCCCAAGGAATCAAAGACATCAACAAAAACTAGATATATTAAATCTAGTAGAAGATAAAGTGGAAAATACAGGAAACAATTTTCTGAACAGAATACCAATGGCTCAAGTTCTAAGACCAATAATTGATACATGGGACCTCATGAAACTGAAAAGCTTCTGTAAGGAAAAGGACACTGTCGATAGGACAAAACTGCAGCCTACAGACAGGGAAAACATCTTCACTAACTGTACATCCAACATAGGGATAATATCTAAAAATCCATAAAGAACTCAAGACATTAGACACCAACAAACTAAACAACCCAATTGAAAGATGTAGTACAGAACTAAACAAAGAGTTCTCAACAGAGTTCTCAAATGGCCAAGAAGCACTTAAAGAAATCTTCAACATTCTTTCTCATCAGGGAAATGCAAATGAAAATGACCCTGAGATTCCATCTTATACCCATCAGAATGGCTAAGATCAAAAATTCAAGGACAGCACATAGCAGCAAGGATGTGGAGCAAGGGGATTACTCCTTAATTGCTGGTGGGAGGGCAAACTTGTACTACCACTCTGAAAATCAATCTGGTAGTTTCTCAGAAAATTGGAAATAGTTCTACCTGAAGACCCATCTATACTATTCCTGGGCAAATACCCAAAGGATGCTCCACCATATCACAAAAACTTGTGCTCCACTCATAATAGCCAGAAACTGGAAACAATCCAGTTGCCCCTTAACAAAAGAATGGATATAGAAAATGTGGTTCATTTATGCAATAGGATACTACTCAGCTGTTTCAAACAAGGACCTTTTGAATTTTTCAGGCAAATGGAAAGAACCAGAAGATATTATCCTGAGTTTGGTATCCCAGACACAAAAGACATGTCTGGTACAAACTCACTTGTAAGTGGACATTAGTCATAAAGTACAGGATACCCATGCTACATTCCACAGACCCAAAGAAGCTAAACAAGAATGAAGGCCTCAAGAGAGGATACTTGAATCTCACTTAGAAAATGGAATAAAATAGTCATAGGAGGCAGGTGGAGGGAAGAACAGGGTGGTAAAGGGATGGGGAGGGGAATGTGGGGTGCAGGATCAAGTGTAGGGAGAGACAGGAGAGAGGGCTAGAGGGTTAGAGAGCCAGGGAACCAGGAAAATAAAAAGAAATTAGCAGCTGGCAGAGGTAGGAGGCATCTCTAGGAAGTGCCAGAAATCTGCGCTGGTAGAGGATCCCAGGACTCTAATGGGGTGATCTTATCTGAAACTCCTAGCTGTGGGGATATTGAACCTTAAGTGGCTATTTACTATAGCCAGGCAGGACCCCCAATGGAGGGATAAGGACACCAATCCACCCACACAATTTTTGACCCAAAATTTGTCCTGTCTGTGAGAAATGTAGGGACAAAGATAGAGCAGAGAATGAGAGAATGACCAACTGCCCCAACTTGAGACCCACCAATCCTTAACACTATTAATGATACTCTGTTATACTTGCACACAGGAGCCTAGCATAACTGTCTTTTCAGAGACTCCACTCTGCACCTGACTGAAACAGATGTAGGCACCCACAGGCAAACATTCGATGGAGCTCAGGGAGTCTTATGGAAGGGTTAGGGGAAGGATTGAGGACCCTGATGTGGAAAGGAACTCCACAGGAAGACCAACAGATTCAACTAACCTTGACCCTCGTGGACTCTCAGAGATTGAACCACCAACCAAAGAGAATAAATTAGCTGGACACCCCCCCCCCCCGCCTCCAAACATATGTAGCAGAGGTGCAGCTCAGTCTTCATGTGGGTCCTGAACAACTGGAGTGGGGCCCATCCCTAAATCTGTTGCCTGTTTGTATTTTCCTGTTCCCCTAACTGGGATGCCTTGTTTGGCCTCAGTGGGAGAAGATGCACACATAGCCCTGAAGAGACATGATGTTACCGGGTCGAAGGATACCCAAGGAGGGCACCACCCTCTCAGCAGAGAAGAGAATAGGGAAATGGGGAAACAGACTGTTTGAAGTGGGTTCCAGGAGGGGCAGCGATTGGGATGTAAAGTGAATGAATAAGTAAGCAAATAAATAATTATATAAACAAACAAAAAATAAATAAAGTCATCTTCTAGAGATGATTTTAATTACAGATCACTGAGATACTCTGAATTTCTGAGAAAAGTTCATTTATAGCCAAAACATGAATGCATATAATCCATCTTACACATCAGTATCTGATGTTGGTTTAGAAAGTCATGTCAAAATACCATTTCAGCTGAAACTTGTACATGTCAATAGCTATAAATGATTCTGTGTAGAAAATCCAAGTTGCTAAGCTTCAGTAAATACAAAAAACAAAAAGCTTTTTATATATTAAACAATACAAGGATCATCCTTAAGTTCAATGTGCCTTAAAATGCCATTGCATCTTGGATTTTAGAAGCAGAAAAACATTCATCAATAATATAATCATGAGAGTGGTGACTTCCACCTTGTTAATTAAAAAAATAATAATTACTAAAAAAAATCTAATACCTAGAAATAGAAAGACATAAAAATATGATTCTCAGCAGAAGTAAACTGTTTCTGTCTGTATTTGTAGTTTAATTCAAGATCATTTATTATCAGATGAGCAGATAGTGCTCTGATCAAAGTGCATATTTCTTGAAATTATTATAGGAAAACAAATAATCTTGAGAGATGCCCTGGAGATTTAAGCCACATACAACTGAAGCAATTCTTTGTGAATGGAGGTTATTATTTAAAGGGGTTTGTAACTACATTTTTGGCAGTGTACCTCTCTTTGAAGAGTCACAAGAGATAAGCCACTGTAAGGAGGAAAATATGCTGAATTACATATGAAAGGAAGGACATGAAAAGACAAGGAAAAGCAGTAGATTACTAGAAAAGAAATGTCACCATTCACAGATTTGCTACATGTGGAATTGAATTCCTCAGACCTTGGGAGTCTTGAGTTGTATGCCAAATTTCAATCATGTGTTATAGAAATGATTGTCAATCAAAGTGACAGGTACAAGCCCTCAGGAAAGCTGAAATTGCAACCAGGATATCTATATAAAAACATAGATATGTCTTAATTGAGAGAGAGAGAGAGAGAGAGAGAGAGAGAGAGAGAGATCCCTAAAAGGAGGAGACTGCATATGCCATTAGTTATATATGTAATAATTTGAGCGTTCTGTGTCCAAAAGCACAAAATTCCCTGACCCATGCACTTGGGTTTGAAGAACCCTACACCGCACACTCTATGGTTCTATTCCAGGCTCACTGAGCAAGTATCTCGTCAAATGTTGCCCAGATCTGCCACAGGAAGAAAATATATAGCTCACCAAACATACTTTTTGGATGCTTTCAACAATTCAGGTCTCGATGTAAACTAATAAATTGGTTTTTGGAATTTTATTCATTAATCTATTTTAGTTGCTTCTGTGTAACTCCATTCCTGAGACAGATTTGTTCTCAGTCAGCTGACAAATAACAATTTTAAGCCTGTCAGGCCAGTACCAGACACCCAACTAGGTGAATTCTCTATGGTAACCTTGCCTAAGTACGTGATCTTCCATCCGGTAAATCAGTGACTCATCACTTTATGTCCAATATGTTCTTTTTCCTGTCTTTATGGCTTTGACTAAGGACATATCTGTACACATGCTTTTGACTACACAGCTCCCAGATCAGCATGATGAGGCAGAACTACAAAGCATAGGTTATAAATATTGAAGTTTCCAAGGTAAAAAGCTGTGACAGTCAACTGGAAAGTTCCAGCCAGTTACCACTAGCCACATCCTAACTCCTCAACCTCATTATTACTAGTATTATTTTCTGACATGAAAAACATAGGAGAATATGAAGATATCCCAGTGCTCAGCCACTTTACAGAAAGATACACATTGCTTTCATGAGTAACTGAGAACCTTACTGGAACCCTAGAGTCCTTTTTACCCAAACAATGTTATCGCTTGCCAAAATATAGCTCTAACACTCATCCTTGGAAGATAAACCATAGCATGATCTCACACATCTCCTTCTCTCTAATTTTTCCCCTCAGACCAACTAATTACTGTCTGATATTGTCCCTAACTAGAGGATAACATGTCCCATGCAAAAATTCAAGTCTGGATGTTTTCAAGGTTCATTTTTTTTCCCTTAAAGTATTAACCAGCCACTCCCGGGGAAATTGACATACACATTTCTATCCATCTTAGAATCTTGGCTACATCCACATGTAATGCATTTGAAAATATAACAATTTTATAATGAGTCATGCAAGGTGTATAAAAGTCCGAGATTCTTGCTACCTCTACCTTCAAGATAACAATGGGTTCGACTGACAGTGATTCAGACACTGGCAAAAGATAGGAAACCCATGGGTCAAAGACAAAAAACTGGCCTGTTCATGGCACTGCACGCAACATATAACCATTCACATCAATTCTTCTTGTCCTCAGAGTTCTGGAGACTGTGTGCAAAGAATGCGCATTACACAAAAGACTTGAGAGAAACTAAAGTGAGGAATCCTTCCCCCATCCTTTACAGTGACCTAGAAACAAACTTGTTCTTTGCCTTAGAATAAAGGAAGGTGCTATTCTTTTATGCTTTCTGCAGTCAAATATGCCCTTTGCTATAGAGAGAGACAACTATATCTGTATCTTTGCAAGCTGTTTAGTCCATTAATATCTTTAAAAAGAACTTGGGGGAATAATGAGCTACCAGGCCAGCCTTGGTGGCACACTCCTTTAATCCTTGAGATATAGAGACAGATGGATCATGAATTTCAGTCTTACCTGGTCTGAATCCCGGAACAGGTATGGTTATATAGACAAAACTCTGTCTCAAAAGTAAATAAATTAATAATAATAATAATAATAATAATAATAATAATAATAATAATAACAAGATACTTCTTGTTCTTGGGCTCTCAAATGCAACAAAAAGTCAAAGGATGTGTGCAGAACCGAATCCTAAGAAATAACAGTGACTGCAACATAGGCTCTGTGAAAAAAGAGAAAGGAAACATCAGATGGAAGCAATGTCTGCTCCTTTGCCACTTGATCCTTTGCCACCTTTATGACCAAGACAAAGATGCTGAACAGTATTAAGGAAATTTAATTCAAAAGCAAAACATTTTGTAGCCAAAATAGACAGAACGCTGAGTATCTTTGCAGTGAATTTTGGTTAAAGGATGGTCAAGTCTTCTGTGCAGCTACATGCTTTATGGGGTCAGCTCTTGACTTTTATGCTAAAAATACTTTTCCTCGGAGAGCAGCCAAGGCATCAGAATTTGAAAGTAGTTCTGCACAGAAGTCCTTTCAGGCAGAGCAGGCAATGAAATACACACTTAGAACAAATTCCCGCACTCAAAGAAACAATCCACTTCAGAACAGAGTTCCTGGTGAATTCTTTCTTTTATTTGATGTACTTTTTCAATGTTTCTCTTTTTCTTTTCTTCCTCTTCATCTTGCCGAGGGTTGTATGTACAACTCATAAGCTGCAGTACTATATAATTGATGTGTTTTGAAAGTACTTCATATATAGTAACTCATTTACTACACCTAGAATCTCATACACCATCTCTACCTTATAAAAAAGAATATTGATTCATTGGACATTGTATACTAACTTCTCCAAAGTCTCTGAGCTAGGAAACTTTGTAATCAAGATTTGTATGTAAGAAGCTGAATCCAGAAGCCCATGTTTCTCATCATTTCTTATGACCGATCTATGCTAACACCATGTTTTTTGGCTTCTGTATCTCCTCACATGACACCACAATGATATTAGAAACATAGAGATGCTCTTATGGGGCTTTGAAATTTTCTGATCAGTGTTTGTTTCTTAAAGTGGAGACTGCTATACATTGATCTTCATGTCTCCTTACTTGAAAATCTTTCCAAGTTGCCTAACAAAGAGTCAATCCATACTGAACATCAATATCCCATTGACAGCGTGATGGTGAGCTGCTGTCCAATCTTCTACTCACAGGCTTTCATTCCATTCTAGTTTGTTCCCACTACAAATATTTCAGTAAAAAATGTATTCTGTGTAAGGGAGATGCCGACATGATTGTCTGCTACAGGTTCAGTCCCAGGAGCAATTCTTCTAAATAACAGGTAAGGGTACCTATGTATTTCGTGCAGCTCCAGAAGGCACTGTGCACCATATTTCACCAGCAGGCTGTAAGAGCATACATCTCACCTGGGGATCCATCCCATATACTGTCACTGAACCCGGTCACTATTGTGGATGCCAGGAAGTGCTTCCTGACTGGAGCCTGATATGGCTGTCTCCTGAGAGGCTCTGCCAGAGCCTGACAAATACAGAGAGGCGAATGCTCACAGCCAACCATTGAACTGAGTGCTGGGTCCAAGATGAAGGATCTGGAGAAGAGATTAAAGGAGCTGAGGGGGTTTGCAGCCCCATGGAGGGAGCAACAATGTCAACTGGCCTGACCCCCCCCCCAGAGCTCCCAGAGACTAGACCGCCAACCAAAGAGGTACCCATGGCTCCGGTCCCATATGTGGCAGAGACACAGTTGGACATCAGTGGGAGGAGCAGTCCTTAGGCCTGAGGGTGTTCAGATGCCCCAGTGTAGGGGAATGCCAGAGCAGGAGGACAGGAGTCGGGAGAAGCACCCTCGTAGAGGCAGGGGAGGGGATGGGATAGGTTTCCAAAGGGGAGACCTGGGAAGGGGAAAACATTTGAAATGTAAATAAAGAAAATATACAATTTTTAAGAGGAAAAAAAAAGAGCATCCCTTTCCATCTCCATCGCCCCATTGGTAGTATCAAGGAAGAAAGGGTATTTCACCATTACTTAACTTATATTCCACACTTTAGATATTTTGTAGACGTTATTATTAGTCAATGTCAATTACCAAATTAATATTTTTGTGTGGGGCAGTGATCTGTGACAGGCAATCGTTGAACACAGGCGTAAAATCTGGGCGACCCAGCCGAACAATCCAAAAGGGATCAAAAACGTTATGCCAATGCTCCCGGGAGGATTTTGGCTCCAATCACGGTCACTTACCACCCCTCCTCAGGTAGAGGCGTGGCCACACAGCTCCAAGCCATCCCCATGTTAATGAGACACCTAGAGGCTTAGCCACACCCCTTCCCAGTTACTATATCTGCAGAGGCCACGAGGTACAATTCTATCTACACCACTCTCCACACAATGACAATAAACATCTTAGAATTAAGGACTGTCTCTTCATCTGAACCCACCATAGGAGCTGCTTCTAATCTCTCGACGAGGGGTTCCCAGTGCTCCCAGACAGTACCCATTCACCCAAACCTAAGCAACTAGCCTTGCACCCCAAGCCACCGAAACCCAGTCTCGGTGGGAACCCCAGCTGTGCTCAGGCTAGCCTGTCTGTGGTACCCTGCGGTGACTGCAGTGCCCTGGGCTAGAGAACCCACAGAGATGGCTGCTGCACGTTCCCTGGATATGGCCCCCTCCCCCACCCACAGGCAGGGCCTGCAAAACCCCCACCTGCCCATCGGACTGTGTGGGTAGACTTGGCTACTTCCTGCATGTCTTCTGTCCCACCCAGAGCCTCAGTGCCTGAGAAAGACATGTGGGGCTTCTTTCCACTGCACCAGGCTTGTTCCCACATTTTTGTACATTGTAATAGCACTTTTTTGGTTGATACTGAGGGTTCTCCTTACTATTTAAAGATCTCATTCTCATTATGGACATCAGCAATACTTTCTGTCATTTTTCATTACAGTTTTTTTTTTTTTTTATTTAAGCCTTCTATTAAAGTTGTTGACTTTTATATAAAGATATTTTAACTTGTAAATGTATGGATATATTTCTCCTTTGTTCTATAAACTCTGAATCTCTAGCAAAAACTTTTTCCATGGACTAATTTTTACCTGAAGTAATTTACATTTTTTATTACTTTATTTACATTTCAAATGTTTTCCCCTTTGGAAACTCCCTATCCCATACTCCCTACCTCTGCCCTATATGAGGATGCGCACCCACCCACACACTCCCATCTTCCTTCACTAGCATTCCCCTACAATGGGGCATCAAACACCCTCAGGTCCAAGGGCATCTCCTCCCACTGGTGGCCAACAAGGCCCTCCTTTGCCACATATGTGGCCAGCACCATGGTTCCCTCCATGTGTATTCTTTGGTTGGTGGTCCAGTCTCTGGGAGCTCTGGAAGGTCTAGCCAGTTGACACAGTTGCTCCCTCCATGGGGTTGCAAACCCCCTCAGCTCCTTCAGTCCCTTCTCCAACACCTCCATCCAGGACCCCATGCTTAATCCAATCACTGGCTATGAGCCTCCACCCCTGTATTTTTCAGACTCTGGCAGAACCTCTCAGGAAACAGCTTATCATGCTTTCATTAGCAAACACTTCCCAGAATTGACAATAAAGATCTTTATCAATCCTACATCCAATAGAGGGCTAATATCCAATATATACAAAGAACTCAAGAAGTTAGATTCCAGAAAACCAAATAACCCTATCAAAAAATGGGAAACAGAGCTAAACAAAGAATTCTCAACTGAGGAAATTCGCAGGGCTGAGAAGCACCTAAAGAAATGCTCAACATCCTTAGTCATCATGGAAATGCAAATCAAAACAAGTCTGAGATTCCACCTCACACCAGTCAGAATGGCTCAGATCAAAAACTCAGGTGACAGCAGATGCTGAAGAGGATGTGGAGAAAGAGGAACACTCCTCCACTGTTGGTGGGACTGCAAGCTGGTACAACTACTCTGGAAATCACTTTGACAGACCCTCAGAAAATTGGACATAGTACTACCTGAGGACCCAGGTATACCACTCCTGGGCATATGCCCAGAAGACGCTCCAACATGTAATAAAGACACATGCTCCACTATGTTCATAGCAGCCATATGTATAAGAATAAATAGAAAAAATATGGTATGTACTCACTGATAAGTGGATATTACCCCAAAAGCTTGGAATACCCAAGATTCAATTCACATATCATATGAAGCCTAAAAAGAAGGAAGACCAAAATGTGGATGCTTAGAAGGGTGAACAAGATATTCACATGAGGAAATATGGAGACAAAGTGTGGAGCAGAGACTGAAGTAAAGGCCATCCAGAGACTGCCCAACCTGGAGAGACATCCCATATACATTTTCTTTTAAAACTTTTTTTCCAGTGTGTGATCAAACCCAGAGCATCATGTGCTCTCAGAAACATTCTATATGAATGAAATACATGTCAGATGCTTCCAGGATTTTTGTTGGTGGTAGTATTTTTTTCTTTGATTGGGCTTTTCTTGAAATAGGCTGTCTCTATTTACTCTTTATGGGATGAAATAGGCCTCTCTTTTTTTTTCTAAGCAGTAGTCTTTTATTAAAGCACTTCACCTCTTCTTTCTTTTTATTTAATCTTTTTTTTTTTTACACTCAAGAGTTCATTCCCTGCCCAGTCCACCCTCCAACTGTTCCACATCCCATATGTCCTCTCCAACCCGTCTCCATGTGGTTGTTCCACCACCCCACCCCACCAGACCTCTAAACTCCCTGGGACCTCCAGTCTCTTGAGGGTTAGGTGCATCTTCTCTGACTGAACCCAGACCCGGTAGTCCCCTGCTGTATATATGTTGGGGGCCTCATATCAGCTGGTTTATGCTGCTTGGTTGGTGTTCTAGTGTCTGAGAGATCTCAGGGGGAAATCAGTATTAATAGTATATACAGCAGACTTTTCTTCTATGGTAGGTTTCTTCTCAGCTGCTAGTTTTCTTGTAGCAGTGGACTTCCTCAGTCCTGCCCTTCTGTCCAACAGACTTCTTCAGTTTCTTGACATCTACAGACTTCTTTCAAATTTTGCTCTCTGCTTGCCTCTTGCCAGCAGCCACCTTCTCTGCCTCCCCCTGCTCTGATTTGTTAGTTGCTGCTGCATCTACTTTCCTTATCTCTGTTGGTAATTTCGGGGGGGGGGGAGGGGGGAGAATGGTGTTACTGTGCATATTTAGTCTGTGTAACAGTTCAGCTTCTACACAATTCTCAGGTTCTTCAGTGAATTCTTTGGCACTCTGATGAATTGTCTTGCACAGTCCTCAGAGTGTTCTTTGTATGTCTTGGCTTTTCAAGACTCAGCTAAAATCAGTGTTCATCATTTTGTACATTGGAAGGCCATGGTTACTCTTGTGGGAAGCATTCTTACACCAAGAGCCACCAACTCATCCTAACTTCTGGAAAGCACTTTCAGCCCAAATGCAGAAATGTCCCACATGCTCACCAGGAGCAAGTTTCAAAATATTCAACCTGCTCATATCAAGCAAAGTAATAAGAGATGTGATGGTTTGAATGACAGCGCCCCCTACAGGCTCATATATTTGAATACTTATCAGCATGGAATGTCTTTGAAGGGATTTGACAATGTGACCTTGTTGAAGGAAGTTTGTCATTGAGGGTGGCACACTTCAAAAGCCTGTGTCAAATCTAGAGTATCTCTCTCAGCCAGGGGATCAGGATGTAGCTCTCAGCTACATCTCCAGAACCATGTCTGGCTGCATACCACCATGTTTTCTTCCATGACCATAATGTACTAAACCTCGCAAACTGTAAGAAAGTCCCAAATAAATATTTTTGTTAATAAGAATTTGCATAGTCATGGGTCTCTTCATAGCAATGGAGCATTGACTAAGACACCAGGAATGTTTCTGAAGACCTTGACAATACTATGGCTTCACTGTGGATGACACAGTCTCTCTTCTACTGTTTGTGGCATCAGTTTCTCATTTTGTCCAAGCTGGTTCTCATTTGCAGAGGCACATAAATCTTTTTGAAGTCATCCCAGGCCTTTCATTTCTTAAATGATAGAATAGAATCCTCAGTCTTCTTGCAACCTTCAACTGTAACTCTAATCCCAAAAGGCAATTCAGAGACTTCCTCAATATTATGACCTTTTAGGCATCACTGAAGCTGGCAAGGCTAAGAATGCCGGGACAGAGGAAAGGGCATATTGCTACTGGGTTGCGTTCACTCTGTGGTGTCAACAGATGGCAGGTTTTGGTTGGTGCAACCTTGAGGCATCTCTAACACATATTTCCAGGACACCTTAAACAGAAGAGTGAGTCCCACCACCTAAAGCTCTTGAAATTGGAGCCCCAGCTCTGCCAATACACCACAATTTATCATTGGTCTGTTGACTTGCTAATTCACTGATACCATAGGATTGCCTGTTGTTTCTGCGCAAGTTGTTGTGAACAAAGCTCATGATATCTGGCCTTGAACACAACAAAGTGACTTTCTTTTTGCTAGATGACTCCTTTCCAGAGGACACTGATAAGAGAGGAACACACATGCATAATTTTAATTTTTAAATTTGCACTTTAAACTACCTGAAGCTTATTTTCTTTATTGAATTTGTTTTTCTATGTTCAGCTTTTTCTGATCCACAATTCCTCCCAGGCTCCATCATTTCCCTACCCATCCAAACCCAGTCCCTTTCTTTCTCTTAAAAAAAAATAAAAAATAAAACAAGCAAGCAAACAAACAAACAAAACTATTCTGCAACTACCAAAGGAGAAAGGTGAACACCAGCCAAGCTAGCTACAAACCCTTCCATCTACAAGACAAACCTGCCTTCCAGATGTTTTACAACAATAGTGACACAAAAACACAGAAATAACAAACCAATATCTGACTGGATTTAAGGTCCATTCCATGAAATGAAACCCATAACCAGCACTGCTCGAGTGTCCAAGAACTTGAGATCAGATAGGCCAGGGACCTAAGGAATGTTGAGAAAAGTTTGAAAGAGAACGAAGGACACTGAGGAAAGAAAGCTGTCTAAACACAGAACTGATGCACATGTGGGCTTACCTAGACATAGCAAATGAATGCCCTGAGCCTGAATAGGTCTATGCCAAAAGGAGGCCCAGCCCTGAGAGAAGTAGCCAGAAACTCCCATTCCCTAATCCAGAAGCTATCTCCAATGGATAACCACTCACAGATGAAAAATTACTTCTTTCCAGCAGAGTCTCACTGGAGATACACACCACTCTTAATGGCAGGCCTCACGCCCAACAGTGGATGGCCAACACAAAACAAACTCAATGGCATCTTTGGAGATTCTTTGTTTCATAATGTTTGTTGAGACTTTTTTAAAAGTCTTTCATGTCCTTAGCATAAAAATTATACATTTTGGGGGATTCCAGTGTGTGCAAACAGGTGTGTTCTTCTCTCTGTATATGTTTCTGTAAACATGTATGTCCCTCCATCTAGTTGTATTTCCTATGGTATTCCAATTGACTTGGTTTTGTTTTATCTTATTTTATTTTAAATGCCTGTTTTCCCTAAGGAAAGGCAGAAAGTATGTGAATTCAGGTGGGAGGGAAAGTGGGGAGGATCTTGGAGGAGTTGGGTGAGGGTAAATCCTAAAAAGAATACATCATATGAAAAAGAATCTATTTTTCAAAAACAAAAGTAGAGAGGGAAGAACCAGAACATTTGATTCTTTCACATGGACTGCAATTGTGTTAGAATACTTTGTTTAGCAAGCTTCTATTTTCTTATTATATTATGCATTAAACTCATATAGTTATAATTTTAAGATAATATAATTTATAAGATTTATAATTATAAATTATAAAATTTATAATTTCATTGTTCTATTTTTATCTGCTTATACTAAATGCTGCAATGATTAACAATTGTCAAAGTTCTACATGAGAAGGGAAAACAAATGCATGGCCATTTGTATGAATGAATGAGAGAAAATTTAAAAGTCAATAAAATAGAAAAGAGTGGTGAAAATAATATACAAAACCAGATAGTCTATATCTGAAAATGAGAAATATACCTGATTTGTATAACTATTTCCTGTCTTTCAAATTTTTCTGCTGTTATGGGTTCATCAAATCACCTGCAGAGGAACACTATATTTTATAATATCAATAAAGACACCATTTTCAAAAGAACATGGTTTTCCTGATGTATTGGTTACTTTTATGTAAATTTGAAAAAATTATATCAAACTATATTTGATATATGTATCATGATTAATTTTATTAATATATTTTATTTATCAAGAAATATATTTTATTAATTTATATTTTTATTCACTTTTTATCCTGCTTCCCCTTCCTATCACTTCCCTCCCACAATCCTTCCTCTCATACCCCCTCCCTTTCTCTGAGCAGGTGGGGGCCCCTCTGGGTATCTCTGACCCTGGCACATCAAGTCTCTGCAGGGCTAGACACAATCTCCCTCACTGAGGCAAAACAAGGGTCGCCCAGGTAGAAAGGCATATCCAACAGACAGTCTACAGCTTTTTAGACAGCCTGTACTCCATTGTTCAGGACCCACATGAATACCAAGCTGTGCAATCTGCTACATATGTGCATGTGGGGAGAGGCCTAGGTCCAGCCTGTGTATTTTTTTGCTTGATGGTTCAGTCTCTGAGAGCCCCAAGAGTCCACATGACTTGACTCTGTTGGTCTTCCTGTGAAATTCTGATCTCCTTTGAGGCACAGTCCTTCCCCCTACTCTTCCATAAGAGTCCTCAAGCTCCATCCACTGTTTGGCTGTGGGTGTCTCCATCTGTCTGAGTCAGTTGGTGGATGGAGCCTCTCAGAGGACAACCATGCTAGACTCCTGTCTGCAAGCATAACAGTGTATCATTAATAGGATTGGTACTTGCCCATGAGATGGGTCTCAAGTTGGGCTGGTTATTGATTGGCCATGCCTCAGTCTCTGCCCCATCCCTCATGCCTACATTTCTTATAGACAGGATAAATTTTGGGTAGAAGGTTTTGTGGGTGGGTTGATGTCCCTATCACTCCACTGGGGTTACTGCCTGATTACAGGAGGTAGCCTTTTGAGATTCCATATCCCCCATGCTGTGTTTCACAGCTAAGGTCACTCCCATTGACTGTTAAGCACCTCCCTTATCCCAGGCCTCTGTCACATCATGGAGATGCCCCCCACCTCCTCACCCTCATCAGCTGCAGATTTCCATTCATTCTAATGGCCATCTGATATATATAATTTTTATATAAATTTTGTGGGGGAGATCAGTTAGAAATATATCAATTATCTCATATATAAATACACAGATGGTTGTGGAAAAAAAGTCAGTGCCTCAGTAAAGCACTCTTCCTAAAATTGGAGACGCTAAAACAATGTCATTGATTTTATCATATGTCCTAAAGTTTTTGCTGTTAACAACACTGAGTAAAACTTCTAAGTAGCTATCAATCAAGTGCTAATGTTAGCTAATCTGAGGAATACAGTAGGTACAGTAAGAGAGAAAATAAGTAGCAAATTCTCATGTTACAATTTGGCCTTCATAGCAGCTGTAAGAGAGGCAGAGGTAAGTTCCAATCACTCTAAGAAAGACATAGCTATTCAGTCATATACTCTCACTCTTGCTGTGTTTGATCACTACAGGATTGCCTACACTCTGCTCATTTTGGGGGATGAGCAAAATACTGTGGTGAATGAATATTTTTTTCCCTTGTAGAGTTGGGCTTGTCTTAGTATGACCATAATCACTATTTTAGCAGTGCTATGTTCAGTATAGCACATTACTTAAAGTGATGTTATGGAAAAGACATTGAAAATTATAACTACACAGTTCAGGTACATTTAATTCATGTGTGTTCACTACGCAGCATCTTGGCAATGCCTACTTTATTCCACTAACATGTTTCTCACAGTAAACTCTAGGTCTAAAACATGGACTGCATTTATTCATGAAAATGGTTATTTAGTAGTATGCAGAGATAACAAGTATCTGTATCATCCCTCAACATCTAATTCTGATTTTTTTTTTTATTGGAGACTAAATTGCCTTACGGCCTCTTTACAGTAATTGGAGAGGCTGTCTTTTATGAGGCTATCATGAAAAACATTGTAAGCTTTCAAGGGAACGTCATTTAAAAGACAGAAAATTAGATCCTGATATGTCTAATTAATTAAATTAAAATGAGTTTCAATTAGTGAGTTTTTTAATATCCACCTTTGCCTAAGACTATTCATAAAGTAATCAATAAACAGTATGTGGGGCATTGTGCTATTAATATATACAAGGGTAATGATCACCATTATGTTCTTCTTAGTCCATGTTTAGTTTCAAAATAACATAATCAAAAGCATATTCTTCATGCAGAGGAGACGTGGAACATCTATCACCCTAATGGTGTGAAAACATAATGATGCTTTCCTACAAAGGAAAAACTCTCTTCTTTGATGTTTGAGCCTGGCTTCCATTTGCTCCAGCCTCAGTAAGCTGAGAAGAAAACATACATTACGTACACTATCAAAGATGCCACGATTTGCTGCTAACAGGCATACACTTAATTGCGGAGTGTAAAATGATGTGTCTACTTTTGATTTCTGTGGTGGTGACTCTATTAAAACAGTATAGGCAGTGCTACCTAAAAACACCCTCAGATGCAATATTCTATTTTTTCGTCAAAGTATCCACCAAAACCAGGAAGCAGAATCCAGGCTGATGCTCAATCTACACTATGAATCATTACATGCGGTCATTTTTGTGATTTTACCTTATTCTGAGGTATCTCATTTATATTTCTATGTGGATGAAATTACAATTACTCTGAGAAGCAAAATGAAAATAATATCTAAGTGATTATAGACTAAGACATTCTAATTGATGTTATACATTTTCATTCCATTTAGAAGCCAATACTTCAAATTAAAAGCTAGTCTATGGTGATCCCTCTATCATATCACACATATGCACATACAAACACACACACACAAACACACACACACACACACACATCATTCAAACCTACAATGATCATAGCTTGGAAAAATGTTATTGTTCAAGATTATTGTGAATATTAAATTAGATTAACATGCCAAGTGTCCAGTTCTGTTTTAGGTTAATAATAAATTTGTTATTAATTTTGAAGATAAAAACAAATGTGAATCTTAGAGCTTATAATCCTTAGGAAAATGGGACATAGAAAGACCACGCAAAGGAAAGCACAATGTTGAATAAGAAGAGGAAGACTTAACTATGGTAAAGAGGACCAGAAGTCAGTAGGGCAAGAGTCACAACACAAGTCTTTGTAGCTCATGAAGTTCTCAATGGTTACTAACTGATACCTATGAGGCCTTTCTGCACCACCCCAAATAAAGATCCTAATTAATATATTCATACTTCTAATGCATTGTAGAACTCTAGGTGTTTTTAAAGGTTCTAGCTATCAAAGCCCATATTGTGCAGGTTCTGGTAGGGTTTAGTGACAAGAGCAGAAAAAATTCATCAGCTCTTTCAATGTGGTGCTATACTGGATTCCCAGGAGATAATCTTGGCCAGGTTGTAAGAGTTTTCTAGTCTTGCTGAGTATTCCAAAATTTTGTCTGTATAAATCATGCCAAAATTTCTGTCCTGCTTTTCTCTCATGCAGACACAAAGCTTGCTGAATCATCTAAATTCCCTAAGGCTTTTCAAAATAAAGCCAATCCATTAACCACAGTGTCTCTTATCCAAACTAAACAACCTAGCTCCAACATGATCCAAGTCAATTCTTCATGCTTTCTGAGATACCTTAATACTTTTTCTAACATATATAGGATAAAATTATGGTGTGAATAGACAGGTAGAATTTAAGTAGCCAAATTAGAAGACCTACCTATATTTTATATGGACATCATCACGAACCCCTAGAAATATGAAAAAAAAAACATACTGTGAAAACCTGTGGATTTCCAGCAAGTGCTTACTATTCCCAAGCAGTATTGGCAATGGTGTCTTAACTACCTAGTGTTTCCCAAGTAACAAATATAAAACAAAAGTTCAAAAACATGAGCTGTCTGTATTTGGATATACAGCATAGCAGTGAGGCAATTTCTGCATGTCTACACAGCCTGATGTATTTGAGAAACTACTTGAAACATTCACATATTTTGTCCAAAATTCATAGTATGAATAGTATATCACAAAACATAGCAGTGTGGGTTGATCTAAATGTCTAAAACAAGTGAACAACAAGAAAACTTAGTAAAGCAAGGAAAGAGTTGTTGAAGGGACTCTGAAGTCTCTATAATTCACTGGTTTTTAGTCAATAAAAATATGTCATGTATCAGAATGAGAGAATTTTTGAAATATAAAATCCAAGATGATTAAATACTTAAAAGATTGCCTTGGTCCAGCAGGAAAGAGCACCTCCTAAATGAGACCAACATGAATGCATTTAGTAGAATTCTGTGAAACCACAAAACTATCAAAGATTAGAATAAAATGGCAGGCATGACTACTTGTGCTACTGGGTAAGATATTTAGATTCTGTGGGTTTTCTGCCTACTGGCTATCTATATGAAATATATCATGCTTATAGAACTATGTTTATGTCAGACATTCCCTTCAGTGCAGTAAATGCACTAATCTAACTTCCAGCAGCAAATTATGCAACACGAAATGCTCATACTGGCACCTAAATTTGAGAGAATGTACCATAAAATCAATATTCATACATTAAAAATATTTCTGGAGTTAGATTCAATGCTTGGCTACCTTAACCAATGATGTCCCTCAAAGTCAAAAACATAGAAATCTGTAATCATTTAAACTAAAGATATAAAAAGCTTCATCTTGTCAATAACACTGAATTTGTTCTGCATCCAAAAAGAGCATCACAATATAAGAAATGAACATTCAAAGAAAAATAATGGCTACTGGATAATAGTGGTAGAAGTTTATAGATAGAATATCTTATAAAGAGGTACAGAATACAGACAGGAGAAATCAAATTAAAAAGCAAAATTAAAGGACAATTCTATATTGGTTGTGACAAGAGGAGTTTCAAGGTATCAACAAAGCTGAAGAGAATTTATGAAATTAATGATATTTTAAAACTTCCATCTGTGGAATCTTTTAGCATATATCTCAGCTTTCGAATGCTTGTATAACATCCACAGGGACCTGTGTTTGATCCTCAGCACACATGAACTGAATAGCATGGCATATGTCTGTAATCTCAGCACTTAGTAAAAGACAGACAGAGCTATATGACTCCTACGTGAGAGTTTTTCTTAAAACAAAGCAAAGCATGAGAAAATGAAGAAAATCTTCAGAAAGATGCAATCAACAAAATTTTTCAAGGCTATTTCCCAATTTCTCTTCTATTAGATTCAGTGCATCTGGTGTTATGTGGATGTCCTTAATCAAATTGGATTTGAGTCTTGTATAAAGAGATAACTATGGATCAATTTGCATTGTTCTACATGCAGACCACCAGTTAGATCAGCACCATGTGTTGAAGATGCTTTCTTTTTTCCACTGTATAGTTTTGACTTCTTTGTCAAAGATCAAGTGTTCAAAGGTATGTGGGTTTATTTCTGGGTCTTCAATTCTATTCTATTGATGGACCTGTCTGTCTCTGTACCAATACCATGAGGTTTTTACCACTATTGATCTGTAGTACAGCTTGAGGTCAGTGATGTTGATTCCTCCAGAAGTTCTTTTATTGTTGAGAATTGTTTTTGCTATCCTAGAATACCAATGGCTCAGTCACTAAGATCAACAACTGACAAATGAGACCTCGTGAAACTGAAATGCTTCTGTAAGGCAAAAGACACAGTCAATAGGACATATTGGCAACCTACAGATTGGGAAAAGATCTTCACTAATCCTATATCCGATAGATGGCTGGTATCCAAAATGCACAAAGAACTCAAGAAGTTAGACTCCAGAAAAACCAAATAACCCAATTAAAAACTGAGGTACAAAGCTAAGCAGAATTCTCAACAGAGGAATGTCACATGGCTAAGAAGCACTTGAATCTTTAACATCCTTCATCGTGAGGGAAATGCAAATCAAAATGACCCTGAGATTCTACCTTACACCAATCAGAATGTCTCAAAAACTCAAGCCAAAGAATATGCTGATAAGGATGTGGAGAAAGAAGAGCACTCCTCCATTGCTGGTGGGATTGAAAACTGTTACAACTACTCTGGAAATCAATCTGGAGGCTCCTCAGAAAATTGGAAATAGCTATACCTGAAGACCCAGCTATACCTGGGATGTGAGAAGCTATCAAGACACAATGGGGATGACATTAGCTAAAATGCCCAACAGTGGGGAGATGGAACTGGAACGGACCACCTCCAGTAGATAGATATGACCCCCAGTTGAGGCAGGGGACTACCCTCCCTTCTTCAAAACTTTTAACCCAAATTGTTTCTGTCTAAGGGAAATGCAGGGACAAAAATAAAGCAAAGACTGAAAGAAAGGCCACCCAATGACTGGCCCAACTTGGGATCCATCCCATGCACACACATCACATTCTGACTCTATTACTGAGGCCATATTGTACATGCAGATAGGAGTCTGACATGTCTGTCCTCGGAGAGGCTCTATAAGCAACTGACTGAGACAAATACAGATCTTTGCTGCCAACCATTTGAGGTCTGGGACCAATATGGAAGAGTTAGAGGAAAGACTGAATGAGCTGGAGGAAATTGAAACCCCATGAGAATAACAACAGACCCCTCAGAGCTCCCAGAGCCTAAGACAAAATCCAAGAAGCATACATGGGCTGGTTTATGGCCTTGGACACATGTGTAGCAGATTACTGCCTTGTCTGGCCTCAGTGGGAGAGGAAGTGCTTAATCCTGTGGAAACTTGATGCTCCTGGGAAGAAATTGGTTTAGATGACATGGGAGTGAGTGGACAGGTGGGGGAGCACCCGCTCAGAGGCTGGGGGAGGGAGGAACAGGAAGGGGGTCAACTTTTGGAATGTAAATAAATAAAATAATCTTTTAAAAAACATTCATTTTTCAACATATTGAAGAAAAATTCACACAACCCATGAAGAGCTTAAGAGTTTACTGACAAATGTAAAGAAAAACATGTAGGAAACCAAAACAAACATTAACTACAGAATAAATGAGAGAAACATCAAAGGGAAAAGTACCTGTAGACTACATGAGTCAGCCACAGAGAGGGAAGATGTGGTTACTTCAAGTGAGCCCCAAGGGTCGATCTGAACAAAGCCAACATATAACAACACTAGAAAGGCATGGGCTGAGGTCAGTGCTGTGCTCTAAAACAAAGATAAATCTTCATTTTTCAAAGTCATAGTTACCTATTAATGTGGCAGGAAACATCAAAATAGTTAAATGTTGAAGTTAATTGCCTATAGCATGTGTAGGAATGGAGAAGTGTGTGTTTGTATCAATTAGACAGAGATGCTTAACAATCATAAGGAGTGACAATTATTTCAATATTTAATTTTTATGAATATAAGAATGCAGGGAATAAGAGGGTGACTGAGTG
>CM052700.1:120821369-120864340 GCA_028551405.1 Uromys caudimaculatus | reverse complement strand
AATATCTGAACCTCCATATGTATTTTGTAACACTTAAGAGATGCCAAAATATTAAATCACTCAGCCAGTGGTAGCCTAAAGGTTGCTTCATCCTACCACAAGGACACATGCTCAACCCTGTTAAAAATGCCATCATGAGATTTGCAGGGAAATAGATGTAGAGTACATGTAGAATGAAACTCTTCTCATTTAAATCAAGTCACCATCATAGAGTAAGGAAGCAAACAAGAAGCTTATTAAGCATCTTCTTCTTATCATGCCTGGATGTCATGTCCTCTTGCTTATCTTCTCCCTCCTGAATTTTTCTAATCTTTCTCTCAGCTTATTCATAGAGTCCTTGATGGCTCCATCTAGTGGGGGTCTCTGGGGAGCAGGGCATCTGCAGATTTCACACGAGAAGCATACACCCAGGCCTCAATACCATCCGATGTCTCTTTACATAGATCCTGTCACCAGTCTGAAAGCGGTGGGGTGTCTCTGGCACCCCTGGAGCACTTAAGGCAGACAGTTTGGGTCAGATCTCATGCTGTGGGATACCTCTTGGGAGAGCTCAGTGTACACCAAGGGAGTTGGGGTACCACACAGGATCTCAAAAAGGGTCAGGTTAAAATGGTAGGGGGTGCTCCAGGCTTGGAACAGGGCCAAGGGGAGGGGCACCACTGAGTCCGAGCCAGCCTCCAAGGTCAATTCAGTTAAGGTCTCTACCTTCCCTGAGCTTTGGGGACGGTACTCACAATGAAGTCTCCAATTCTCAACTGAGGAAACTCGAATGGCTGAGAAGCACCTAAAGAAATGTTCAATATCCTTAGTCATCAGGGAAATGCAAATCAAAACAACCCTGAGATTCCACCTCACACCAGTCAGAATGGCTAAGATCAAAAACTCAGGTGACAGCAGATGCTGGCAAGGATGTGGAGAAAGAAGAACACTCCTCCATTGCTGGTGGGATTGCAAACTGGCATAACCACTTTGGAAATCAGCAACTGTTGGACTGAGTGTGGGGTCCCAGATCGAGGAGTTGGAGAAGGAACTGAAGGAGCTAAGGGAGTTTGCAGCCCCATGGAGGGAGCAACAGTGTCAACTGACCTGACCCCCCTGGTATTCCTGGAGTCCAGACCACCAACCAGAGAATACACATGGAGGGCCCCATGGTGCTTGCCCCACTTGAGGCAGAGGAGGGCCTTGTTGGCCATCAGTGGGAGGAGAGGCCCTTGGGCCTGAGGGTGTTAGATGCCCCAGTAGAGGGGAATGCCAGGGAGGGAAGACCAGAGTGGGTGGGTGGGTGGGTGGGGGATTACCCTCATAGAGGCAGGGGAGGGGGGATTGGATAAGGGCTTCCAAAGGGGAGATCTGGAAAGGAGAAAACATTTGAAATGTAAATAAAGTATCAAACAAATAAAAATAAATAAAATTTTAAAAATATCAGATATTAGACTATCCATCACCTTAAGAATTTATCATATTTTCTGTACTAAGAATACTCAAAATTGTTTCTTTTTGCTATTTTAAAATATGCATATCAATGTTCAACATAATTATTTCATAGGACACAAGACAGCAGTTTTAATACCATGCCTTACTTCATCAATAATGAAAAATCATTTGACCATAAATAATATAAAAGTAGTAACTCTTCCACAGAAAATATTTTATATGTTTACCACAATGCAAAGGCCACACTTACAGGCTTACTCCCACAATATTTTACTAGAGGCCTTAGTTCAGGTTTTATTGCTGTGAACAAATATCATGACCATGACAACTCTTAGAAAAGAAAACATTCAATTGGGGCTAGCTTAAAGTTCAGAGGTTTATGCTGTTATCAGCATCATGTAAGGCATGGCTTCATGCATGCCAACATGGTGCAGGAGAAGTAGCTAAGAGTTCTACATCTAGCTTGCCTTGCACCAGGAAAAGAGAGTGACAACACTCTACCTGCTTGTGTATGGGAAACCTCAAAGCCCACCCGCAGTGGTACACTTCCCCCAACAAGGCCACACCTCTAATAATGCCACTTTCTATGAGGCTATAGGGACCACTTTTATTGGTACCAGAGACTTTGGTATTGCTGTGATAACCCTGAGCATGCTTTTGTTGGAGGAATATGAAGCACTTTAGATTAGGAAAGCATTGGAATACTTTAAGCAAGGTTTATTGAGATGAAAATGGAAGAGAGAGGTGCTAAGGGTGATTTGAACTGTGGGGGCCTACCTCAATAGGTTTCAGAGGAGAATAATTCTAGTTTGTGGCCTAGAAATTGTTCTTGTGTTATTTTGAACAAAGAGGTCAAGTTCCAGCCCAAGAAAACAGCAGAATTTGGCAGCTTTGGTCGCATCATTCTGACTTTATAATACAAGAAATGGTTTATGGAATCTTACTCCTCAACTAAGGAAAGTCACTGAGATCAAGAATAGGGTAGGGCTGTCCCTAGAGAAGCCTTTGTGTGGAACTGTGAAGGTGAAGCCTGGATTGCCTTCAAGATACCAAATGATGGGGATGCCAGAGCTGTGGGATACCTAGTGAGGAAAGATGTAACAGGGAATGAAAACAGACCAAAATAAAGATGCTTCAGTCAACAAAATGAAAAGGGGTTGGAGACCTGAAGAGTACTTCGACATCAGGCATGGATATGTAGCGTTTGGAGCTTGCTCTGCTGGCTTGGGGTCCTGTTTCAGTCTAGGATTTTCTCACTATTCTCCCTTTCCTTCCTTTTGGAACAGTGTTGTACACTCCATGCTATTATATGCTGGAAGTATGTGATCTGCTTTTTTATTTTGATTTTACAGGGGATTGCAGTTAAAAAATTTTTCATGAGTAATAAAAGAGATTTTAAACTTTTAAATATTTGAAACTGTTATAGAATATTGACTAAATGCATTTTGCGTTATGATATGGCCTCAAATCTATGGAGGCCAGGCAGTAGAATGTGGTGGTTTTAATAAAAATGGCCCCCATAGACTCCCCATAGGAAGTAAGTAGTACTATTGGAGGTGTAGCCTTGTTGGAGTAAGTGTGGCCTTATTGGAGAAAATGTGTCACTGGGGATGGACTTTGAAGTTTCAAATGGTCAAGCTAGACCTGTATGTGGCTCTTTGTTCCTGAAGCCTGAGGCTCTGGATGTAAACCTCTAAGCTACTTCTCTAGTATCATGTCTGTCTGCATGCTGCCATCCTTCCCACCATGCATTCCATCATGATAATGGACTAAACCTTTAAACTATAAGCCAGTCCCAATGAAATAACTTCCTTTATAACTTATAGTGTTCATGGTTTACCTTCACAGCAATTAAAACCCCTAACCCAGACAAAGCTCTCACATGATTAGAATTTCTCTGGTTTCAATTGGTGCTAACCCTAATATGTGGTACCACTATTTGAGGGCTCTGTGAAGTCTACAGAAAATAAGAGGCAAATACAACAGTAAGTACTTGTTGAAAATGACAGGGTCCACGAGACAGCAGTGATAAAAAACATCGAGGGCTTTTGTTATTATTTTTATTTTTCTGTAGGGAATATTATTTCCCAGGTTTGAGGGGCCAGGAAAAGAGTGGGAACTTTCGTGAAAGACAAAATACTTCATGGTACTTGATTAAAATTCAATATTTCTTTCTCAATATTTAGTTTCATACAGATTTAGTGTTATTGGTTGTCTAGGAAATAAGATGGGGCCATGATCCTAGACTAATGGAACTATGGTACATGTAGATTTCCTATGGAAAAATTCCTTGCTGTTCTTACTACTTAAGTTCCATAACTCCTGAAAAAAGGTAAAATATGTAACAAAGTTATACTATTAATATTTATTTGTTAAGTATTCCAGCCAACATGAGATTACATGGAATTCTCAAAACATTCTTCCCTTCAGGTCTACCACTTCCAGACCATAAACAGAATTTTTTAAAGTGTTCCTGTAACCATTGCTAAAAATTCCATCACTTAAATTTGAGAAATTAAATTTTAAAAACCCACATGGTAAAGAAATGGGCTTACCTTTTGTTATCAGCTGCATTGTATTTTAACAACTTTCCTAGTTATAGTTTAATATGACTTTTACATGATATTTATTACCCAAAGGGGCAAAATTGCTTTGTTTCCATGCTTAAGAAAGACCAAAGAAACAATGAAACTCTCTGCAGCATCCTCATGAGCTGCAAAGCTCTCTACTATTGGCTGTCTTCATTTGTGTTAGATTCTCCTAACATTTCCAGGCCTGAGTCTCCCCAGGGCAAGAAGATTATCACAGTATTTACACAAATCAGTAGGACAAAATCCTGTCCAAACAAAGATTGAGAGGCAGCTAACGACCATCTCTTAAGACTCTGAATCGTTGGAAGCTCTAGTTCCAGGAAAGCAAGCTTCTAAAAACATTTACCGTGACATGTCGCTAACAAACACACATGACAGATTACTGATGAGGCTTTGACAAAGTATTTACTTCTCTCTCTCAAAATAAAGATAAAGCAGCATGAAAATGACATGAAATTTTATAACTTAAACTGTATGCATTGAACATTAAAGGTTTGTGGTCAAATTTGAAGGCAATGGGCATAAAAGAGAGATATTCTAGCCATCAAGAATCATTCTTTTCATCACCTGCCAGAAAACAATGTAGACTAACTGTCCACAGATCTCTTCTCTCTCTGTTCCCCCAGATGGAATCCCCCATTATCATTCCCAGCTCTTCAACAGAATACCTCTGGCAGCTTTCCCTGCTCGCTCCCAAACCCCAGTTCCCATCTCCTGTGGGTCTCACAGATCTTCCTCTTCTAACTTTCCTCCAGTTCACTGCTTTTTCCTAGCCCCCAATTTCAGCAATCACTTCCTCCCAACCTATAAGTCATACATGCCAAAAAACCAGGTAGGCTGCATTCAGACTTTGTCCTTTCTCTTTGTCCCCCAGTTCCAGTCCTCCAGTCTCATTCCCTGCTCTACAGTAGAACACATGAGCAGCATGTGCACACATGCACACACGTACACACACACACACACACACACACACACACACACACACACACACACACACACACACACACCAGGCTCCCATTTCCTGTTACTCCCTCACATCTTTCCCCTTCCAACCTTCCTCTCCCAGTTTGTTGCTTTGTCCTATACTCCAACCCCAGCAAGCACACCCTGCTAACCTAAGGACCACTCCTCCCAGAGCAACAAGTAGGTTGAATGTGAACACATACCTCTCCTACTGCTCCTGAGATGCAATCCCTTCATTTTGTCCTCAGCTTGTAGCAGTAAATCTGTTGTGATCTCCCATTCTTCTCTGACCCCATCCCCAATGAATCACCAAAAACTTCACCTCCAAACTTCCTTTCCCCAACTCATTCCAATATCCCAAGCCTCCAACATCACCAGGCATTCCCAGTGAATACTTAGCATTCAGGAAAACAGGCAACACCCAGCCATCCTACTCTCCTAAAATCTAGGGAGGAAACAGAAAGCAAAGAACCAACACCTACCCAACAAAAACTAATCCAAAAATCAGCATCCATACTGACAATCATCTTAAACCCAAATGTCTACATGCCAGCATAAAAACTGAATCAATAATAGTAAGGGCAATTTATCTCTACTAGATTCCAGTTATCCTACCACAGCAGACCCTGACTATTCCAACATAGCTGAAAGCACAGGAAAAAGACCTTAAACTATGAAGATGATACAGGTCCTTAAAAACGAAATTAATATATCCCTTAAAGGAATATAGAAAAACAAAAATAATGTGAAGAAATGAATGAAAAAATCTTTTCAAAAAAGAAAGGAAAATACTATAAAAAAAATTGGAGAAAATGAGTAAATCCCTCAAACAATCCTAAGAAAACACAAACAAACAGCTGAAGGAAACAAAACTGTTCAAGATTTGGAAATGGAAATAGATTGAGTAAAGAAAACACAAATGAGGAACTATAGAGGAAAGCTTCACCAACAAAATACAAGAGATAGAAGAAAAATGTCAGATGTTGAAGATACAGTAAAAGAAATTAATCAAAGAAAAGGTTAAAATTGATTATCAACATCAAATTAAATTTTGAGAAACTCAAAGCAAATACACTAAAATCAAGAGCAAACAAGTTTCCCTACTTTCTCCATATCAATCCAATATAGTACTTGAAATTCTAACTAGAGCAATAAGACAAGTGAAGGAAATCAAGGAGATGCATATTAGAAATAAAAAAAAAATTCAAAGTATCATTATTTGAAGATGAGATGATAGTATATATGAGGAATTCCTAAAGCTAATAAACACAGCAAATTAGCTGGAAATAAGATAAACTCAAAAGAAAATCAGTAGGCCTCCCATATACAAATGACAGAGACTAAGAAAGAATTCAGGAAAACAGCACTATTCACAGTAGTCTCAAACAGTATCAAATTTCTTGAAATTAACTCTCACAAAGTTAATGAACTACTTGTATGATAAAATAAAATTCACATGGTTGAAGAAAGAAATTGAAGAAGATACTAGAAGATAGTTAAAATCCCTCATGTTCATGGATGGATAGGTTTAGCATAGTAAAAATGGGCATATTACCAAAAACAATCTACACATTCCATTCAATTTCCATCAAAATCCCAACACAATTCATTATAGATCTTGAAAAGACTATTCTCAACTTCATACTAAAAGAAAAAAAAAAATCCAGAGTAGCTAAAACAACTATGTACAATAAAAGAACTGCTAGAGGTCTCACCATTACCAATTTCAACTTGAACTACAGAGTTTTAGTAATAAAACTGCATGGTATAATCATAACAGACATCTTGATCAATGGAATATAGTTGAAGATTCAGACATAAAGCCACACATATATGAATACCTGATTTTTTTTAAAAAGGTAGAAATATACACTGGAAAGAAGACAGCATCTTCAACAAATAGTTCTTGTCAAATTGGATATTTGCATGAAGAAGACTGTAAATAGATCCATATCTATTACCCTGCATAAAACTCAAGTCCAAATGGATCAAAGACCTCAACATAAAACAGGACAGATTAAATCTGATAGAGCAGAACGTAGGGAATAGCCTTGAACTCATTGGCACAGGAGACAACTTCCTGAATAGAACACCCACAGCTCGGGCACTAAGAACAATTAATAAATAAACCTCATGAAACTGAAATTTTTCAATAAGGAAAAGAGCACGTCAACCAGACAAAGCAGCAGTCTAAGAAATGGGGAAAGATTTTTTTTTTACCAACTCCACTTCTAAAAGAGAACTAATATCCGAAATATATAAAGAATTCAAGAAATAATTTATCATAAAACCAAATTATCCAATTTAAAAATGGGGAACAGAACTAAAAAGAGACTTGTCAATAGAGGAAGCTCAAGTGACTGAGAAACACTCAAAGAAATGCTTGACATCCATAGCCATCAGGGAAATGTAAATCATAATTACTTTGAGATTCTATCTTATACTTGTCAGAATGGCTAAGATCTGTAACACAAGTGACAGCTCATGCTGGAGACGATATGTAGTAAGAACACTCCTCCACTGATAGTGGAAGTGTAAACTTGCATAACCACCATGGAAATCAATATAAAAGTTCTTCTGAAGGTTGTAAATATATCTATCTCGAGATCCAACTATACCAGTCTTGGGCATATACCTAAAAGACACTCCATCCTACCACAAGGACACTTGGGCAGCCGTATTGATTGCAGCTTTCTGATTACAGCCAGAAACAACCTAGATATCCCTCAACAGAAGAACGGATAAATAAAATCTGGGACATTTGCACAATGAACTCTTTCTCAGCTGTTAAAAACAATGACATGAAATTTGCAGGCAAATGGATGGAACTTTAAATAACCCTTCTAAGTGAGATATCCCAACCCAGAAAGACAACTATGGTATGTATCACTTATAGGTGGCTATTAGCTGTTAAGTAAATTATAACCAGCTATAATCCATAGACCCAGAGAGGTTAGGTAAAGAGGAGGAGTTGGGGAAGGGAATTCATGAATCTTTCTGGGAGGGGAAATATAATAAATTTTACAATCAGACAAGGAGCAAGAGGATGGGTGGGAACATAGGGTTAGGTAGAAGGAAAGGGTACAGTAAGAAATGTCTGGAATTGGGAAGCTTTAGAGGTTTGAAACCCATGAAGACATCCTAGTGAGTACTTCTAGTAATGGGGGATATGCAGTCTCCACTGGCTATCTCTTGCTTCCAGGAGAGTCTTCCAGTGGCAGGACTTGGCTGCATTCAATTGAGTTGTTGACCAAGGGAATCCATGAAAACTCCCAAACAACCTGGGTGGTTGCTGATACAAATAGTTGCTCTCTGCAAGCTGACAGCAAGTTCCCATTGCTGAAGACAAATACCCACATAACTCACTGAACATGGGAAAGTCCAGCTAGTGCCTACATAGAGCTTTCATCTCTATGTACTAGTCTCTTTGGTTCAGGAAAATATTCTCTGCAGTCTAGCAAAAGAGAAACATAGACACTAGCCCAGACCCAAAATCTTTAACCTACACTCTACCCTGCCTGCAAGGGCAATGGTGGCACAGAACTTGTGGGAATAATCAATCAATGTCTGATTTGACCTATGCCTCATTCCACTAAAAGAAAACCATATCCAACACTGCTAGGGTAACTAGAACCAGAGACTAGATAACTCAGAGACATCAGTTAAAACCAAACACTACTGGTCTTCAAAAAAATAAAAATAAAAAAGCACTAAATGATTCCTAATGATATTCTGCTATACTTGTAGATCAGTGACTTATCCAGTCATCATCAGAGAGGCTTCATCTGGCAGCAGATGGGAACACATGCAGAGCCTTACAGTCAGACATTTTATAGAGAGAAAGTCTAAATTAGAGGTCTCCATCAAATCCTTCTCCTCAGCGTGCAGAGAACCTCTCAGAAGAAGACATAGAAAGATTCTGAAAACTGGAGATGATAGAGGACACCAGAAGAACAAAGCCCTCTGAATCAATTAAGCAAAGCACATACAAACAAACAGAGACTGAATAACAAGCACAGTACCAACAGGGGTCTGCACAAAGTTGTCTGTGTATATATTACAGCTAGTAGCTGAGGATTGTTATACTACTCCTAACTGTGAGGACTAGTAGGTCTCTGGTTCTTGTGTCTGCTCCTAAGACATTTTTCCTCCTGTTAGGTTTTGCTTCATCGTATAACATTTTACTTTATCATGTTTGCTTGTTATCTTTTTTTTTTCTAATGAGAGACAGAAGGAAAGTAGATCTAGAGGTGAAGGGATGGGATGGAACTGGGAGGAGTAGAGGGAGGGAAATCTATAATCAGGATATATTGTATTAGAAAAGAATCTATTTACATTCAGTAAAGGAAGAAAGAACTTTTAGGTTAATCGTTTTGTTTACATTTCAAATGTTATGCCCCTTCCCAGTCTCCCCTCCATGAACCCCGCCTCCTACCCCTCTCCTTTGTCTCTAAGAGGGTGCTCCCCCACCCACTCATCCACTTCTACCTCACACCTTTAGCATCCCCCATCTCTGGGGCATCAAGCCTCCACAGGACCAGGCTCTTGTTCTTGAAGAAGAAAGAACTTTAAAAAGAATAATTTCCTTCTTATTAGTAGAAAGTGAGAAAAACTAAGGCCACACTAAACTGCATCTAAATTACCTTGAAGAAAGTATCCATAGTTAAGATCATTTGGTATATTGATTCTCAAAGGATTTTTGCTGACAAAATAACATGTGTTAAATCAAATTAAAACCTGATCTTCTTTGAAGTTAACTCTTAATTTCTGATCCAGTGACTACTACTACATTTGTCTAGTCCTCCTGCTCTCTCTCTCTCTCCAGTCCAAACAGCAAAGACTTCCTCCCCTCCAACTTGCTTTATAATTCTCCCTGAGCATCTGTCTTCCTGAAACACCCCCAATTCACTCAAAACCATTACAAGTGCTTACAGGACATTTTTTCTTTCCTGTTGCATTATTTTATAGTTAACATGGAAAAGACTAGACAAACACAACTTTACCTGCTCTTAAACATAGTTCCATTCACCAAAATATAACTCAAGAAACCATTGTTTAATCTGTCTTACTACATATCCATTTGTGTGTGTGTGTGTGTGTGTGTGTGTGTGTGTGTGTGTGTGTGTGTGTGCGCGTGCGCGCACGCGCATGAGTGAAGGTCAGAGGAAAATTTGTGGGAGTCACTTCTCTCTTTCCATAATGTGGATCCTGGGGTTTAAAGGCAGGTCACCTAATGGGTTTAGCAGCAAGCACTCCTACCTATTGAGCCAAAACACTGGCCCAAGAGACCATTTTTCATTTTCCCAAAATACTACCTTTCCTAATGGAATAACAAGACTAAATGAAACCAATTTTTTTCTTAAAAATACAAGTATAAAGCAAAATCAAAAAGGAATTACAAATCTAAATATAAACTCTAACAATTGTTATTTTTAGAAAAGTGTCTAATTTCTGTTGTCTACTGGTAGAAATGCAAACCAGTACAGTTATGTTGAAAGCTTGGCAGTCTCGTATGAAACTGTGCATACTTACATGATCCAGCAATCATCCTCCTTAGTATTTACCCAAAGGACTTGAAAATTTAACATCCATACAAGAGTCCAGATGGTAGAATATCATTCAGTTCTATAAAGAAATGAGCTGTCAAGCTATGAAAAGACACAGGGGTAACTTAAGTGCATAAGTAAAAGAAACCAATTTGGGAAAGCTACATGCCATATTGCTCCCACTATAATACATTCTGACAAAAGAAAAACTGATTAGTCAGAAAAATATTAGTGGTTGCCATGTGTTTAAGAGAAAGGATGAATGGCAGAAAAGGCCGAGCACAGAGGATGTTTACGGTGGTGAAACTATTCTATAATCTTCTACAATGAGAAACATATGTCATTTTAATTTGTCCAAACCCATATGCATAAAACTGGTAGTGAAATCTAATAAAATGGATGATTTGTGTTAAGATTCATATTTTGTTTTTAGTTTAGATTATATCATTTTACATGCATGAGGTTTGGTTGGGTTTGGTTTTTGGTGCGGGGAGGTTGGACTGGGAAGTATTGCCTGTTTATATACATGTGTACTAATGTATGACACGCATCCATGAAGGTCAAAAGAGAGTATTAGATTATCTGGAACTGGAGTTATGAATGATTGAGAGTCACAATTTAAATGGCTAGAACTGAACCTAGATTCTGTGCAAGCAACAAGTGCATGTAGGCTTATATCATTCAAATCCTACTTTAATAAGTGCACTTAAGTGCTTTAACCTCCCTTCTGGCTCACCACCCACCAGAGATAGTGGAAATAAAAGGTTAATAGGGCAAAGGAGGATGTGGACCCATTTAGAAAGAGTTCTTTGGAGTAAATCAAATCTGTGTTGTCATGATATCAGCAGTTCAGTTCACATAAATCAGCAGGCAGTAGCTCGATCCATTTGTAAGCACCATTCAAAAATCAGCAATGGCAATTCTATCCAGAAGAAACCATAAGGCTCTGCTAATCAGTCCAAGTCCATGGAAGCAACAGGAAGTCACCAGAACCCCATCAGAAGTTCTTTGGTGTGTTTCTCTCCACAAAGTCATGACAAATGATGGTCAGCATAGAGGGAAAGGCAAACCAATGCCATAGCATCATCAGCTAAGACGAGAGTCAGCAAAGCCCAACAAAGACCAGCAAAGAGTGACAATGTGAACCACACAACATCATCTACTGTCTATTGGGTTACATTTATACCCTTTCCAAAAATCACATGTTCTCTCAAGTGTCCACTCTAGCAAAACATCAAATGCCCTTTTTCCAGACATCTTTCATAATAACACCACGTGTCTGTTCTTAACAAAACATCTTCCCTCATGTGTGCTTCAGCAAAAGCATCTTCTCATAAAACAGTTTCCAGAAAACATCACATGACACGACTGAGTTTCCAAAGAAACCAGAAATTTCCACTTCAGGTGTTCTTAACCTGAAGAACAGTGAAGCATCTCTCTAGCCCCCAAAATTCTTATTTTGGTTTTTAAATGTGTATGTTTGGGGGGGGGGTCCTATAGGTTATGTGTGCATGAGTCCATGTGTCCAGAAGAGAGCATCAGATCCTCTGAAGCTGGAGTTAGAATTCAGTATGAGCTGAGACTGATCTCAGATCCTCTGCGAGAGGAATACTGATCTTGGGAAGTAAAAAAACAAAAAAAGTATGGAGACATAAAAGTAAAGAAAGAAAGCAAGATTGGCAAGAACAAGTCTGGATCACATACTTATGTAATATTTGGGTGCCTATCGTATAGCCCAAGGAAACAAAGGCTGATGCTAAAGATACAGCCAGACTTAGCAGGGTGCAACACTCCATAAAATGAAAGCAGGTCATGATTGATTGTGAAGCATGAACTGACTCTTCCTGCGTGATTGAGAACATAAGGAGCAGGTTTGAAAGATTAAAATATATATATTTATATTATATATATAATATATATTATATATATATAATTTTTCCAGGGTTAACTTTATTAATGCACACAGAAACAAATCATGCTGTTAAAAGGTATACGCCACAAGGTAACTTTCACATTGTTTTATAGAAATCAATAGGTAAATAAATAGGATGTTAATATTTACAATTTGAGAAAATCATACCATTTTTTATATTTATTAGACAACTTGCAGAACATTCTTAGCACTGGCTTTCTCTCTGTTCTTCTTTCTTTCTTTCTTTCTTTCTTTCTCTCTCTCTCTCTCTCTCTCTCTCTCTTCTTTCTTTCTTTCTTTCTTTCTTTCTGATCTGCTTTCTCTACGCATCTTTAAACAGCTCTCTCTGTATGTTCTGCTTGAGACAGCACTCTGAGCAGTTATCTCTTGCTATTCTAAAAAAACAATTCTGGATAGTTCATCTCCTGCAGATCATAAGCCCAGTCTTTTATTTTACATATCAGTCTAGTCTTTTACTCCAGGTTCCCTTTTGTTTATCTCATGAATCAGCTATGACCCCAGCCTCTTAATTCTTAGGAGACAGCAAGCACACCTTTTCTTTTAACATTGCAAAGGATTTCAGAGATCTGCCTGCCTCTGTTAAGCATAGATGCTAGCTAGCTGAGTGGGTGGGACTCAGTCCTGAAATTACCATTTCTACCATACCTGGGCACAAATCTAAAGAAAAAAAGACAGCTACTATGAACCAGCTTCTCAGAGAGATACTAAGACAGGCAGATAAAAATGCAGGCAGATTCCTGAGCTCAAACTCAGCCTGGGAGAGAGCAAGGTTAGACCCAGTGTGGAAGATAATATAAAATACAACAACTTGCAGTCTCAGAAGACCATCAGTGCAGAGTGTCTTGTCTTTACATGTGAAAAAAAAAAAAAGACCTAAAAGAAAATCTATCTTCAAATTATATTTATCATACTGTTTCTTAAGCAGCAGGTGGAAGAATATTGCTTCCTCCACATTGGTCATCATCCAGTGTGAAAATGGGCACAATTCACAAGTGTGCTGGAATAATTCAGAATGAAATCTATCCAGTAAGTGCAAGCAGATTACAATGTTTGTGAACAGTTCTGAGTGCCACTAATTTTGTGTCTTAGTTTTATAACTGAGAAAACTCAAAGAAATTGCTTACCTACTAAAATATTTCAATGTACTGAGCTGTGATCAGAACATGGCTGTGTAGTCTGTCATCTTGTCTGCATCACAGACTCATTCCCTGAGACTCTAGGCTCCAGAAACAGACATCAAAATCCCTGAACTATTTAGGTCAATGAAATTATTTTTCCTATTTTCTCTCTTTATAAAATATCTTTTAGAAGAATTAAATATTTTAGAATCACAAATTATGGAAAGGGAAGTTAACATGTTCCATAAGACATTACTTTTCCTTCAAAGCAATGACACTCAGTAAAAATCTGGTTACTTACAAATGATGCTGAAATAAAGTGATATCTAGCTGGAAGGCCAAACCTTGAGAGCTTGTGTAAGTGTTTCAGATATTATAAAACTCCTGAAGATGAAAAAGAACTGTGTCAGGTGTTAAAATAGAAGGCCATATCTTTGTTCACTTCAATGATGGGTTTTCAGCATCTTCTTAGCTTATTATCTATATAGAGTTTTTCTAAATTAATCTTTTAAAAAGAGTTCGTGATCCTCTACATAACTCCAGCCATGCCTGAGATTGATTCTTGTGTATCATAAGTTTCTTTCACTAGCACAATGGCAGCAAGTACTTTTACCAGACAAGTTCAGTTGCTCTCCACACAGAGGAAAATGAAGCTGAGATAGAAGATGTTGGATAACGAAGAGTCACCTACACAAGAAGATGGAGAATTTGACTAAAAGTCCATCTTGTGGAATGTTGATTTGGTGCTTTATTTGGATGTTTAAAGGGTATTCATGGGCTCCAGATGCCTTCTGCTAGTAAGTATGCCTTCTGCTAGTAAGTATGGAGAGGCAGATGATATTTGGTCCTTCTTGTCTAGTCATGTGATGTAATTCAGTTCTGAAAAATATCAGAAGCAAAGATCATTATATCCTTGGGCTATTTTTGTTATTGGTTTGTTACATGTTAGTCGATGATGGGGCAGGAGTGGCTACCCTGCAGTTTTACACATTACCAAATTCCCAGAAAGAAATGGAAACATCTTTAATAACTGACTTCTATATTAGATACTTGACTGATACTTACTATTTGTTAGGTATAGTGTAGATCAGTTGGGTCATTTACGTGGGTTGAGGGCTTTCAAATTGTGCTCCAAAGAACTCCTCAGAAGTAGGAAGAGAAGAAAAGAGCCAAGAAACTAAGGATCTGGTACTCTGTCCACAAGGCAATACAAGTAACAAGAACAGAAATTATGGATTGCTAAATCTAGATGATCAATATTAAAGACACTAAATCACAGTGTAGAAAGCATCAGTTTCTTAGGAACCCAAACTGTTCTTAGAGAAACAGGGACAGTGTAAAAAATACCTTAAGCAAAGCAATTAGCGAATAGATAGAAATTTCATAGGAGTCCTTAGGAAAGTCTGCAATAGTCTTTGTCTTTAAATGTAAAGATTTGAATATTTCTGTAGGGTAGGAATCAATGAGTACTTGTTGACTAACAATACACTTTTCTCTAATATAGAAGCCTCTGATTATAATACTTAATTATACACACAATAAATATTTTTATATTAAATTCATAGACTTGCATAATGTAAGAAATTAAAATCTGGCTTTAACATAATTTGGTAACTAAATCTCAGCTTTTTAAAATTGAAATAAACAAATCATAGGTTACAATATGTGGAATTCTTAAGTTTATATCTAGTAATTGCAATTATCTGAAATTGCTATTCCTTTAGGTCCAACAGTTAGCAAATCGTTTCCTAGCCTATCCTTGATGATGAGTTTATACCTACTTCGTAGTTTCTTCTCCTAGGTGCTGTCACTGATTAAAAGAAGAAATATGTTTGCTGTGTTTGCCACAGAGCTAGCAGAGGTTTCAATAGAAAGTAAATACTCAATAAATACGGATTTGTTGAATGGGTGAAAAATTCAAAAAATTAATACCTGAAAATCATTTTTCACAACTGTTAACACCTCCCAACTTTAGGTTAGTCAGATTCAAATTGCCTCTCTGCAAACATTGTCTTAGAGTTCTCTGTTATACTTGAGACCCAGATGCCAAGATAGATAGAATAATATGTTGGGAAGTGACATAGATAGTATATAGATCAAAATATACAGCAATTCATATCAAACTTCATGTCACAGAGTTTTACAGGCAGTAAGCGTCAACCATTGTGGCACATTCTTCCTTTCTGTGTACAATACTTCTGAATTTGTCTTCTTCACTTGGGTCTGATTCTCACAAAATAGCTACACTTGACCTGCAATCCAGAGCACTGCCTCTGGAACAAAACTGTTCACCCTGACTGACAGCCAAGCCCCATGCACAAACCACTCCCCAAAGCAGTATGTCTCTTTTATTGCAACAGCAAAAGAATTTAGGGGCCTCTTTGATTACCAAAACCCCAAACTTCAAACCTCTCTCATTTGCTCAGAATTCCCTATGGGAAAACTAAGCAAGCTAACACCAGGCTTTAAAATCTTTGTATTTAATCGCAGAATGTGCTTCTAGGGGTAATAGGAAATTTTTATCTAATTAAAACTCACTATTCTCTCTGAAACAGACTTTTAAAGTTAGCAGACAAAATTTCTTCCTCGGATTTTATTACCTTTTGAAATCAAAGTAATTTGAAATCTTAGTAGCCATTACTATTTCACTGAACATTTCTTTAAAATCTTAACTCAATTTCAACATAAAGTATTAATTAGCAATTTATACATTCTCAATGTTGTAAATGACCTTTATTCAGAGGTTGTTGAGGTAACTTTGTGATGTAACAAAATTAAATTTCAACCTTAGATAATGGCAAATATTTTAAATCAGGTCCTTTAAAGGAGACTAAATTGGCACTTGTATTACTTACATTGTAACTGATTTCCCCTCAGAGATTTAGTACCTGTTTTCCCTTTGTGTGCCCACCATATTTAAAAGTTTCCTACAAAGCTGAGCCAAATATATGTTCTCTTGCTAGCTGAAGGTAGGACAGTTTAAGTACTTAATCTCACAGAATAGTATTTCATTCTGGGATAATAATAATAACTTCTGATATCCCAGAAAGACCTCTCACACCTCTGTCCTCTCTTCCTTGCTTTGTTTTTCTTTCTCCTTGGTTGTGTGTTCTGTAATATATATATATATATATATATATATATATATATATATATATATATATATATTAATATAGATACTTGATTTCTAATATACACTTGTCTCTCAGTTTCAATCATTTCATCAGCAAGATGATTCTAGAATGATTTTTCTCTAACATTCTTCTTCCAGTTTTCTTCTTGATTTCTTTGTCTCCTTCACAAGTAAATGCAGGGATGATTCTTGAAGAATGGAAACTGCCTTGCTAGCTTGCTAGAGTTTATAAAACTCCATGCCAGATGTTCCACAGAACAGTTTATAACTAGTCTATAACCAAAATGCTGTGGCACTTGGTAGTTCAATTATTTTTAAAAATACACCTAACGTATCAGTGAGACGTTCTATTTCATTCTATATAAACCAGTAAATAAGCATGAAAGATCTTCAGAGTTTCAATATCACTAGTAAGATATCATATTCTACTCTTAGTTACATATATTGCTGGTTATGTGCATATGGTATTTTGTTTTGTTTTTGTTTTGTAATTTTGGGGATCAAATCGGGGACATCAACAGTCCAGACAAGGGATCCACCACTGAGCTACATCCCAGCTTATACACATAATTAATTTTGTATGCTTTACTCTGGAGACAACGGAATAACAATGTGGAAAATCTTTACATTCTCTAAGGTAAATTAGGTGCTCGCTTCAAATGCTGCTGTACACAGTTTGATATAATTATATTTCATTCAACTGTACAAACATTGAGTGAGCACAAACTGCTCTGGACACTATACACAATTTGAGTGATACATTAGTGAACAAACAAACTAGCTCTCAGACCTCACCAAAGACTTTTCTTTTTATTTATTTGTGCAGTAGAAAATCATCAACAGAAATCCACAACTAGAAAAAGTGCAGAAAATAAGAGTCTGTGGAGTGTTCTAGAACAAAGGGGCTATCAAACCCTCTCACTCAATGCCAAGAGACCATAGTAAAAGAGGGCAGAAAATTGTAAGAGCCAAAGATCCGGGGAGGTCAGTAACAAACAGTATCTTCTGTACGTGATGAGACCACTGCATTCATGAATTCACAGGAGGTCCCATTTCATGGAAGGAGGAAGGCTCCCACTTGTACCTAAGGAGCTATTGATAACTGATGGCTTCTGAAAGGAGGAAAATAAGTTGTCATTAAAGATGTGACCTTTGGCAGGTTAAGCACACTGCAGTGAAAGTCCCCATAAATGCATAGGCAGTCAAATTGGAATCAGTGGGTTAAAAAAAAAAAAAAAAAAAAAAGAGGACAGAAAGTTGGGAAGGTATGGCGTTCAGAGAAGATCTGGAAGGAATTGGGTGGACTAACGAAAGTCAATATGATTAAAATGTATTACAACCATGTATAGAATTCTCAAAATCTGATTAAAATGTAATGTGTTTTTAAAAAGAATTATACTGGAGCCATTAAGAGGAAAGTTAACGCTGGAAAGATGATTTAGTTGGTAAAATACTTGTTGTTACCCTAAGTTTGATCCTCAGAACCCATGTTAAAAGCCTCTCATATTGACATGCAAATGTAATTTCTGTGCAGGAGAGATGTAAACAGGTGAATCTCTGAGACTCACTGGCAAGCTAGTCTATCTAAACTCTAGGCCAGTAAGAGATACTGTCTCAAAAATCAAGGATGCTAACGGTAGGTTCGCCCCTGGGAAATATGAACTCCCCAACAATGTGTTCTTGGCTACACTTACAGTATTGGGCTTGTGTTATCTCCTATGGAATAGACCTTAAGTCCAATCACAAAGCTGTTGGTTCCCCCCCATAGCATTAATGCCAATATTAGACCCATGGAGGATTCATGGGTGAATAAGACTGTTAAAAATGTTTTCTTTTTTTCACCACATCAGCCTAGGTAGTAGCTTCCAGTTCTGTGAGAGGTAACCATCAGGCCTTTAAAAAGACATGCACAAGATCAAGCCAGTCAGCATTCTACCATGGAAGGGGAAGGTGTTCATGAGCCCCCAATTATAACTGAGGAGCTATGGACAGTTGGCAGAAGGGTAGAGAGTAAGTTGTCCTTAGATTAGTGGCTTTTGGCAATTTACCATGCTCTAGTTGATGGGCAGCTCAAATTGGAAACCAGGAGATTATGAGAGAGAGAGAGAGAGAGAGAGAGAACAAAGCTGGGGTATAAGGAAGTATCGTGGTTCTGGAATTAGGGATGTGTATGTCATGAGTGTGGTCCAAATACATTGTATGCAGTTCTGAAATAATTAGTAAGATTATTTAATGAGTAATAATTAAAAATTAAATGAAGGGTGGTGACTCTTAAAAAATGACACCTGAAGTCATTCTCTAGTTTCCACGAGCATATATGCACATCTGCATAGTCACAAATGTCAACCATACACACAGAGAGGAACAGAAAAGGAAGGAGGGATGGGTAGAGAAGGAAAGAAAGAAAGGAGAGAGGGAGAGAAATAGTTAAAATCTTCTGCATTGTTAGTAGTTCACAATCTTTATTTTCTGATTTTTAAAGAAAACTTCTTCTCCCTCCCTATCCTGCCCAGAAGCACAGAAGTGTCCATAAGTCCTCAGTTATCCCACATCACATGATAAGATGTAGAATAAACTGGGAAATATGAAATAAGGCACCAGAAATTATTATAAGTTTTATTTTAAAAAGCATTTACATAATATAAGGCCAATACAGAAAACATTCATCATGATTAAGTGTGCCCTATTCAAGAAGACTCATGTCACCTTTTGTTGGACTGGAATCTTAGAGCATTAACACAAATGTCTAAGACAAGGACCAAAAACCTACTGTGTTAACAAGTTGTACCAATGATTTTAGTGAAGTTGAATATGCATGGTTATAAAGAATTCTAGCCAAGTTTTTGCAACCTAGGGCTAACAAGGGTAAATTCCAAGAAATATATTTCATCTATATTCAGTGCCGATTAAATGATTTGTTTATACATTGATAAAAAGTTTTGAACTTTAAGTATTGAATTTTAAATTGATATATCTGCAAAATTTCTTGTAGTGGTTTGATTTTACATTGTTATTTCACCTAGATATTTCCTTTCTGAGCCCTGTGGTTTCCACAAACAGAGTTTTAAAATTATAAATATAAACAGTTGCTTTTTCTGCCAATTTCCCACTGAAGTACCTTCAACAACTATGTAGATAAAATTCTTGCTAGATAAATATTTTTAGACTAGATATAATTACAAAGCCAGTTTCTGTCACTTGTATTGTCTCATACATGTTAAAAGTGCTGTGTAGATCCTGCAAAACCTGCAACTTTCTTTTTAGTTTCATTTTTACAAAATAGTTGATCTTCCAGCTATCAAAGTTGCGCAACAAACAGGTTGCCTTCTTCAATTTCCTCCTGAAACACTCTTGGTCATGTCTCTGATTGTCTGAGATTTCTTACTGTGTTTTATTTTCTTACACTTAGGAAAGCATCACCAAATAAAGGACAAGATAAGGGCAACAGAACAATTGTGTGGAGTCTTTTATTTCCCAGCCCTGCTCGTCTGCTGCACAAATAGCAGAGCCCATGGTTAATCACCGCCTAGCCCTGGATCCCAGAGCACTCGTGCAGCTTTCCATATGGTCTGTTCCAAACAAGGACTCAGACATATATCAAATACAAATTATGCAAGGAAATGTGATCATACAGTGGAACCAAGTCATAAGAGAAAAATACCTGTTCCAGGAAAACAGAAACCTACTTAATAAACACTCCACATTCCTGGTTCCCAAGGTAAAGTCATAATGTGCAGACTACATAAATCCCCATCCTGACATTAGCTAGAATAATCTCTCAGATATACTCAACTGGAAGCTTTCATTTTCACTCATCCGGGCAAAAGAAGAAAAGTTTAATTGATCATTTCCATTTTCTTCTTTAATGTTTTAGGCTCTGCAAGGCTTGCTGCCTACTGGGTGAGCATGTCTCTCTTCAGCCCAGTCTTTAACTGTTGGTTTCCCCTTAAATTTCATCTGTAAGTTGTGTTCATCCCTTTTCTTCTTGGATAATCATTAGCTTTCTGAAAGGTAACCAGTTAAAGTCGGATGCACTTGAAAATATAATAAGCACTAATCAGAAAAGAAACTGCAAAAAAATGAAAATAAGAAGTGCTAGACAAACAGAGATTGTTAAGGAGCCTTTGGGCTTGCCTTTTGATTAACAGAAAGCTGTTCACTAATTTTTGTGTTCACTTTGAAGCATCACATGCATAAGCAGAAACTAACTGAACTGAAGGTTTGATTCTATTTTTATTACAAACTACATTTCTTATTACAGTCAACTGAGAATCACAGTAAAAAAAAAAAATCAGAGTTCTCATGACACACATCCAATACAAGTAATGACACACATCAAATACAAGTAAACACAGAGCACTGAAAAGGGAAATAAGCCTTCTGGTATAACTATAACCTGGATATCCTGACTATAAAGAAAGGGAGAAGTTAAATAATTGATTGGTTCTCCTATACATTCCTCCAACATAAGTATTGGTGTTTTTGTATCAATACATGGGAAGTCCAGGCATTGATAGGGAATATGTTTGGGGAAAGTGATCTATAATATCTATTCAAAAGTTTGAAGTGCCAACCTTTTGACCCAGCAATCTTACATTGGCAATAACTTATACAGGACATTTGGTGTATGAGCAAGGAAATCTGTGTCAGCGTTGTAAGACAAAAGAGTCAACCAATTGGAGGTCATGTGGATAAAAGTACATGTAAAATAATGTGATAGAATATAGCTTCAATGTAATTTAAAGGAACAGCCATATATATGCATCATTTCCTTTAGTTTAGTTATTCAACAATGACATTTAGATTTTTCAATATATTCCAATATATTGTTCCTCATGTTATATTGGTATATGCTTAAAGGTATATATCAATTTCTTCAGAATAGAAGGACTGACAGAGAAATGGCAAGAATAGTAACTCTTTCTGTACCTTTATACTTGTACTACACTGTAACAATTATCCACTCAGCCTTTATAGTTCTGTTGTGTATTTTACAACTGCAGAACAAAACTATTCATTGCTCTGAAGTAAGGGATAGAATCAATCCTCCTAATTCTAGAACCTGGTCATCTTGTGCTAAGATTCACACCTAAATCCAAAGCTCCAGCTCTCCAGAAGAAGCTGTTGCCTTAAAATCAATTTATTGCTCAGTGATTCAGAGGATCGTTCAAGATAAAGCAGACCTAGAAGCAAATGGAAATAGATATAAAGTGAGTTAACCTTTTCCACTTCAGCAATAACAATATAAAAGCTGACATCCAACACCATATGCACTTAAAAATGTTTTGTTCACTCAACCATGCTGAAAATTTGAGGTTCTTTTATCATTGTGCCAACTCTGGCTCTATTTTCCTAATTTTGTAAGTTACCTAGAAGATATTCTACAACAGAGTTTAATAACTTAACAGTTTTGCAAATATATGGAATTTTCTTGGATTTGTGAAATCAATGTGAGCTCTGGAAGAGGGATACTTCCTAAAAGAATGAGGAAAGCCAACTATATTTTTAAGATATATATGTATATATCTTAAAATATCTTAGTATATAAATGCATACATGTATATACATTGGTCTAGTTTTAGCATTGGACATTATGACAGTCATATAATTAACATGATAGACAGGCTACACTCTGTGTATATGTACATGTTTATGTGTATATACTTGTACATGCAGGTAAATGAATAATAAGTCAGAGGTTGAGGTCAGGTTAAGTCCATCAGTTATTTTCTACCTGACCTTTTGAGATAGAGTCTCTCACAAAACTGGGATCTCAATAATTCAACTAGACTGTCTGTCCAGCCAACCTCAGCATCCTAGAGGCTCAACCCTTCTAACCTCCTGACACTGAATTATAGATGCCAGCTATTTTGTGCATGCTGAGGATCTCAACTCAAATTCTCTGATTTACGAGCATGTTGCCAACTAACCCATATCCACAGGTCCACCAAACTACCCACTTTCTATGGGTATGAAATTTATTTCATTAAGATACTTGAAGAAACATAGTACACTGAGATCTCAGCATAACACAGCACACGTGCTGATTGAGTCAAAGAACAGAGCTTGCATGTTGAGATAGGGAACGTTAGTAGGTGAGTGTGGGTCTGGAATGAGTTAGGGGAAGGAATGGAAGAAGATTACGATTAAAAACATTGTAGGAAATTCTCAAAGAATAAAAATATTTTTAAAAAAGAATGACAGGGTTTAAGGGGAAGAACCACCCAGACAGTAAGAGACTCACACCTCTTGACCTAAGAATAGGAGAAAAATATAGTCTGATCTCTCTATACATAGTAACTAGGAACCTGAGAGTCTTGAGCAAAGCTGTTACACCCTCAGCAGCTCCTGGTCTCCTTCATGGACTTGCTGCCTTGTACCTTACTGCTCTCAAGAAATCCAACAGTCCAAGCATCTTATCATGTCCCTTAACTCCAGCAAGCCCCACTAAATAACAATAATTTCTTAGCTCAATTTTTCATAGAAAAATAATCTGATTGTCTTGTTCCAAGTGGCTTAATAGAAGCATTCTTCAATACAGTGTGTTGTGGCCCCATCAGTTTGTGAAAAGTTGCCTTTGGCTGATATAGATCCAACGCTATATAAATTAAAATTCACAAGTGGAAGCCTAGGGTGCAGAAATACCTAACAGATAGATACAGTTGACGTAATATGTGGGCAAATGGACTTAATCAATAGGTATGCTTCAAAATTTTCTGATTTTGTTTCCTGGTGTAATTTTAAAACACCAGTAGCAAGTTATAAACAAAAGGGTTTTCTTGCTTTACCCTATCAGATCACAAACCATTGTTGAGGTAAATAAGGGCCTGAATTTAAGTCAGGAACCTGAAAGTAGGAAGTATGGAAACACACAGCTTGCAACTTACTCACTGGCTCACTCACCTGCTCATGTTTATCTATCTGTCTTGTACAGTTCAGGACCAACTTCCTAGGGATGGTACTCCCCAGACAGTAGTCCTAGGCCTTCCTGTCTCAGTTAGCTACTAAAACAATCAATCACAGTCCTGCCTACAACCCAATCCAATCTAGGCTATGTTAATTTGACCATTAGCTAACCAGGACACAAGGTTTATTTTTAAATAATTTGGTATTTGTAGAATTTTTATCCACAGGGAAAAGGCCACATTAAGGAGGACACGAGTATTACGTGTTGTGCTTAAATATAGTGATAGGAATAGTAAATTCATTTTCTAATCTCAGTTTATTCAATGTTCTTTGAAAAAAAAACAATTCCCATACAATGGAATATGCATTATGGTTATGCTCAAAATGATAATTAAAATCAAATATATGTTCAGTCATCTAAAATATTTTGGTTGATTGCCATCAACCAAATCATTTGGAAAAATAGATTTCCACCTGCCAAAATGGGCAACGAATAGCATGTTTTCCCCAATAGGAGTGATAGCTATATCTCTTTCTTGTGGAAATTTCTTTCCATAAGTGAAATGACAATACATGAGGCAGCACCCATGGCTGCCAGAAGGAGTCTAGGGAAATGTACAAACTTGAGAAGCAGGAATTGAAAAAACATTCACCTTCATTTCACTCATTCAGTGAAAAAACAAATGAAAGTTGATGAGAAGTATAGAATAGTAAGAACAATACATGAAGTTTATATACTGTTTTCCTTGAATTTTCTGTTTTCTTTTCTACTTCTTAATGTGTCTCATATGTTAAAACCTTGTCTGGTATGGATATGGGGACTACAGTGAAGAGCAAGGCAAATATAGTCTGCCACAGACCAGAAAATGGCTGATCTGTGAATCAGACAGAACAGGAGGGGGTGTAACAAAGGGAGAATTCTGCTGACCCTCCCTGGAGAACCCATTTGTAAATGCAAGGACATTCATAAGTCAGGCATATGGAAGTCAGAGACTGTGTGTAATTGGATCATATAATATGACATTCATCCCTGACTTTTCCCCCTCACCTAGTCTCCTGGTTTTATATCCTACTTTGATGTGAGATAATATGGTTGTACATGACTGACTTGACTTAAAAAATAGACACATAAAATTCTCTCAAGCTAGATACTCAGCAACCTGAATTGTGGGGCACAGTTTAGCCAGAGACAATTTCATAGAGAAGAGAAAAGTGGCACCACATTACACAAATGGAAAAAGCCTTTATTTCCTTATTAAATTTTCAAGGAGTTGCATGGAGATTTAACCACAAAGCACACATTATTTAGGAGATTTAATTATTGTTTGTTTCTTTCCTTCATTTTCTGTCTTCAAATAAAAGCATATTTCATTACATGGTGTGCATTAATGCTTTTAGGAAGGTTCTGGGGTGGGGATTAACTTTTGAAAACAAACAAAATAGAATTCCTTATTATCTGCACAAATTATGAAAAGTCACGCTGTTCTAGGATTGAAAAGAAAAGGAATGGGATTCCAGGTAACACATTTGAGACTTATTTTTAGTAATGAGGTTTGAGAGTGTCTAGCCTTATCTCACATCAGGGTATTATACCTCTGAGCACTGGCTCCTGAAAATAAAGTACTTCAGAGTAGCCCAGTGGAAGTCTCTCAAAGCAAGCATGCACTGGTCCCATGGAAACACTAGAAACCAGCCTCTAAACTTTATACTTTAGAAAATATTTGCCTAGGAAACCTTTTAAGCACAGGCTCTGGCATTAAACTGTGTAATATAGAATAGTACACACACACACACACACACACACACACACACACACACACACACACATATATACATAAATAGATGATACATAGAAGAAAAATAGATAACAGATGATAGATGGTAATGATAGAGATAGATTATAGACAGTAGATAATAGATAGATAATAGATAGATAATACATGGATAGATAATAGATGGATAGATAGATAATAGATAGATAGATAGATAGATAGATAGATAGATAGATAGATAGATAGATAGATAGACTGATAGATGATAGATATTCTTAGTGCAGTTCTTTCTCACTTTCCCCCTAATTAAGCATCTCTTCTCCAAAATGACAGTCTCTAAAAGTGGTTTGGATTTCAGATTCAAATTATAAATGCTCGTATTTTACCTACAGAAAAATCACTGATACATTTGTAAAAATTTTCATAGTGCTGGAAGGTGCTATGTAAAATCCCAAAGGAGGGAAACAATCAACAGTCCTACTCAACTGTGACATCTATGACCCACACCAACCATAATGCCACAACATTCCTAAGGGTATTCATAATTTGGCAGTAGCCAACACCCGTCTAATTGGACTTAAGTCTTACTCCATAGGAGAAAAATAATGCATGGTACTGGAAATCTAGCCAATTATACATGGGTACTGCCACTTTTCTAAGTCAGCATAATTCCTAACTTCATTCTAAATATGCAGATGCACAGATATCTCTTATGCATAGCACTCACCTGTCATCAAATAAGCTTCTCTTTGCAACAAATGGAGACCATTATAGAAAGCCACTACTAGTTAAAATACAGATAGCAATTGATCTTGGGGTCCCTAGCCCCAGTAGATACATCTACAGCCCAGCACCTCAGGCTTACGGAGAAACAGAAGAAAAGGCGTAAAGATTGTATGAGTCAGAGGATCAGGAAGTCTACAGAGTGATTGTGTCTCCTCAGTTCTGCATAACAACAGTTTGTTTGGATAAAAAATATCTTAACAAAGACAATACCAATAGACAGACACCCCAGTAGAATGTCAAGGTGGGAATATGGGAATGGGTAGGCAGGTGGGTGGGAGGTGGAATTTCCTCATAGAGGTGGGGAGGGGGAGGGGATAGGGGATTTCCAAAGAGGAGACCTAGAAAAGGGGAAACATTGGAAATGTAAATAAAGTATCAAAAAAAATAAAAAAATAATAGACATGATAAAATGGAATGAGAAAATGTCTTGAGGAAATGTCACTTCTAGACGAGGAGCTACAGGCAACTGAAGAACGCTGACAGTGGGAGATTTAGGCTTCTGTAGGGATAAGCTCCTAGTTGATTATCCAATAATTAGTGGTAAGTACCAAAATCATATACTGAATTCAGTTCTATAAGAGACTAGATTCAGAAAGTTGCCCTTTCTACCAAGAATTCCACATATATCTTATTCCTGTTAAAATCTGAGACTCCTTGCATAAGAGGCTTCAGCCTGAAATCCATTCTTATCTACCTTTCTGTTTTCTACTCCATTGTAGATTTATTACTAAAGCTCTTGCTTTCATGCTCGGGAATTAACAGGAGAAAAATTTCTTCAGTGTGTTTCACATGACCTTGAGGTTCTGCTAGACGTCCCAGGAAATCTGGGGTAGTTCTGCACTGATAGGCAAGCGTCTGGCCATTTTCTGTGTGGCAAGCCTTTCTTCATCCATGAAGAGATGAGATTTGTAGATAGTCATCACTGAGCTAGACCTTGGCACTGTCTGGCGTAAACAAGTTCTACTGACCACACTTAGACTCCTTTATACTCTGGTTGCTAACTAGTTTCTATGGGCAGAATAACAACAGAAATTGTATGTGTGTCTTTCAGGGCAGTGATTTTAAAATTTGCTTCTCTCTCTCCTTCTCTCCTTCTCTTTCTCTCTCTCTCCCTCTCTCCCTACCTCCCCCTCTTTCCCTCTTTTCCCAATCTTCAAAATTAATTTTAAAAACTTCAAGACCTTGAAAGATGGTAGATCCACAAGTAAAAAGGTAAGTCTCTGAATTAACAGGTCGAAGAACATGCTCATGGATGAGGAAAATCAAACTGGCTTCTCAGTAGACAACAATATATATCCTGTTAAGCTAAGATGATAAAAATTTAGGTTGATTATCCATAGCAAATAATGCCATCTGCTCATATATCTGGTTTCTTCTGTTTCTATAGAGTGAGCAAGCAAAATTAATTCAAAATGTGTATTTTCTCTTAAGCTCTTGGCCCTTCACATAATAGGTCTTTTGTCTTATAAAGGTTATTTTTACCTCTTAATTATTAAGTATTAAGAAATTTTCTAGGGTTTTGTTAGTTAAAATAGAAGGAGTAAGACCTTGTCTCCCATTTTAGAAAAGATGATAGCATGCAGTTATAGCCTATTAAATTCATGTAATCATGCTCTTCAAGTACAAACACTGGCACTGGAGGTTTTAAGTCAGACAATTGCAAACTGCACTGAGGAACGTAAGCTCCCAGGAACTAATCCAGACACACTGCTAAAGCTCAAATGCAGGGGCTTCCTGATTTAAAATGTGCATTCTCTCTACCTGGATTTACTTCAAAAAAACAAAACCAGATGTTTTGTTAAATATCTGGAAGAGATAAATATATCCATTGAAAATTTCCCCTCTCCTCCCACAAAAATGGGAATTATATCTTCAGTGTTATCCCCAAAACATGTTGAAATAGACAACATTGGTTTTTTGAACCACAAAACCAGCAAATACATTTTAAATCTCAATTTTGAAGTCAAAATTTTATTTCATGTATAAGAAGCACCCTCCCCCTCTTTGGCAAATCACAGTTTAGTCTGTAAAACATGCCGCCTGCTCATAATGTCATGCATCTCACTCACAATAATTCTTTCTTATTAACTGTACAATTTATTTTCCTCTCAGGCTAGGAGGTGCGTGCAAGAGTAGCACACTCTGGCTGAAGCTGATAAGCCAGCCCATGGCAGCCGCACTGCTGGCCTCATGAGATTTGTTAAAAGACAATGTTCCATTGGCTCAGGAAACTATGTTGTATATCAAACCTATCAAAAATAATATCTACAAACAATGCCTTGATGCCTTTGCCAACTCTCACAGAAAGCTCTCTGCTGTTTTAAAAATATAGCTTCATTTTTTTTTTCTTTTTCTCATCTAGTGAAGACATACAGGCTACATTTTTTCTAAGGAATCCTCTAGCTTTTGTTTACGTTTTTTCAGTAAGCATGGCAGTCAAAAGGAATATTTTAAAACTTTGCTTTTGAAACCAACATTGCTATAGTTCTAGGAGAGGATGGATCGGCCATCCTTGGAGTTAAGACAGTATATTCCTAAGCAATGTAAAGACAAAGTAAGAAATGACCAAGAGTTAAACAAACCTCATTCTGCAAAATGAAATTCGCATCAAAAGTATCCAGATATCTTTAAGTAAAATTCTTATCATTTAGGAACACAAATGACCAGGCCCCTAAAAGGTTTGCATTTTTTTCTTCTTCAAATGACTATTATTTTACCTATGTACATTTTTTTTTATTTCAAAAGCACATCTAGCTGTTTTTTACCTAGTCAATTTATGAGATCATTTTTCTACAAATAAGATGATAACAACACAAGTATTAAAGACAAACCACTTTGGAGAGCATAAATAGATGACACAACAGCCAGGATTCTTGTATGTATGCACTGTGTGGCCTAAAGAAAAGTGAACTGGATGAGGGTATTGCACAAAGTACTTCGCTGTATGCTGTGGTAGATTTCCTATTATTCGCTTCAGCTGTCAGTGGCCCTTGTCTGTCATTTACTGAGTGCTTAGTGAATACTTCATGCTCCACATATTACATTTCATCATCCTTGTAAGAGGCACAAGATTTCTTAGAGTGTCATTATGTTGGGTAGCATAGGTCTCTTTTGCCTACAAAACCTACCCCCAAAAATATCAAAAACAATGTGTATTTTCCGCAGAAGTGTAACATTTGTGTATGTGTGTGTGTGTGTGTGTGTGTGTGTGTGAGAGAGAGAGAGAGAGAGAGAGAGAGAGAGAAACAGAGAGAGAAACAGAGAGAGAGAGAAACAGAGACAGACAGACAGAGACAGAAACACAGAGAGAGAGAGACGCTTTATAGTGAAAATGGGTTGATATATTGTTTTTCCCCCTTAGAAAAAAGAATAAGGAATATGGACTTCATTACTTCATTTCTGTGATAAAACACTGACCAAAACAACTTTGGAGTGGAAGGGGTTTATTTCTTTGGCTTATTTATCCTAATCACAGTCCATAATCAAATGAATTCAGGGCAGAAGCTCAATGCAAGGACCTACAGACAAAACCAAAGTAGAGAACATGGAAGACGCTGTTCGCTAGTTTGCTCCTTCTGGTTCCCTTTCTTTTCTTTTCTTTTCTTTTCTTTTCTTTTCTTTTCTTTTCTTTTCTTTTCTTTTCTTTTCTTTTCTTTTCTTTTCTTTTCTTTTCTTTTCTTTTCTTTTCTTTTCTTTTCATTTTCTTCTCTTCTCTTCTCTTCCCTTCTATTCTCTTTTCTTTTTTTTCTTCTTTTTTATTGGACATTTTCTTTAGTTACATTTCAAATGTTTTCCCCTTTCCAGGTTTCCCCTTTAGAAATCACTTATTGCAACCCCCTCCCCCTGCCTCTATGAGGATATTCCCCCACCCACCCATCCACTCCCCTGGCATTCCTCCCACTGATGTCCAACAAGATCATCCTTTGCCACATATGTGGCCGGAGCCATGGGTTCCTCCATGTGTACTCTTTGGTTGATGGTCCTGTCCCTGGGAGCTCCAGGGAGTCTTGCCTGTTGACACTGTTGCTCTCTCCGTGGGGCTGCAAACACCATCAGCTCCTTCAGTACCTTCTCCAACTCCTCGATCAGGGATCCTGCACTCCAATAGTTGGCTGTGAGCATCCACCTCTGTATTTGTCAGGCTCTGGCAGAGCCTCTCAGGAGACAGCCAGATCAGGATTCCATCAGCAAGCACTTTCCAGCATCCACGATAGTGTCCAGGTTTGGTGTCTATATATGGGATGGATCCCCAGGTGGGGCAGTCTCTGGATGGCCTTTCCTTCAGTCTCTGCTCCACACTTTGTCTCCTTATTTCTTCCTGTGATTATCCTTTGTTCCCCCTTCTAAGAAACACTGAAGCACCCACATTTTGGTCTTCCTTCTTAGGCTTCATATGGTCTGTGAATTTATCTTGGGTATTCCGAACTTTTGGGCTAATATCCCCTTATCAGTGAGTACATACCATGTGTGTTCTTTTGTGACTGAGTTACCTCACTCAGGATGATATTTTCAAGTTCAATCCATTTGCCTGCGAATTTCATGAAGTCATTGTTTTTAATAGCTAAGTAGTAATCCATTGTGTAAATGTACCACATTTTCTGTATCCTTTCCTCTGTTAAGGGACATCTGGGTTGTTTCCAGCTTCTGGCTATTATAAATATGGCTGCTATGAACATAGTGGAACATGTGTCATTACATGTTGGAGCATCTTCTGGATATATGCCCAGGAGTGGTATAGCTGAGTCCTCAGGGAGTATTATGTCCATTTTTCTGAGGGTCTGTCAAGCTGATTTGCAAAGTGGTTGTACCAGCTTGCAATCCCACAAGCAATGGAAGAGTATTGCCTTTCTCCACATCCTCACCAGCATCTGCTGTCACCTGAGTTTTTTATCTTAGTCATTCTGACTGTTATGTGGTGGAATCTCAGGGTTGTTTTGATTTGCATTTCCCTAATGACTAAGGATGTTGAACATTTCTTTAGGTGCTTCTCTGCCATTAGAGTTTCCTCAGTTGAGAATTCTCTGTTTAACTCTGTTCTCCATTTTTTAATAGGGTTATTTGGTTCTCTGGAGTCTAACTTCTTGAGGTTTTTGTATATATTGGATATTAGCCCTCTATTAGATATAGGATTGGTAAAGGTCTTTTCCCAATCAGTTGGTTGTCATTTTGTCCTACTGACAGTGTCCTTTGCCTTACAGCTTCCTTTCTTATACAGCTCAGGCCCACCTGCACGGAATTCCATCAGCCACAATGACCTGGATCCTCTAACATTAATCAGCAATCAAGAAAATTCCCCACAGGTCATCTGAGAGAAGTAATTTCTCAACTAATGGTCCCTTTTCCCAAGTGTTTTAGATTGCCAGCCAAATTAACCATCAGACACTAAGTGACTTACCTAAAATCAGTGGCAAAGAGATTCTAATATGTCTCGATCATTAATTATGTTTGACCTTGCTTTTTCTTCCAGTTTGGTAAATGTGTTTGTTTGGCTTTGAGAGAAGATATTACAATGGAGCTCTGACTGGCCTAGAAGTCACTCAATAGGCCAGGCTGGGCTTGCATTCACATATCTGCTTGTCTTTATCTCTGAGTGCTGGCATTAAAGGTATGCCTGACTTACCTTCACAAATAATCTGTTCCTTTAGATCGAATCATAATTACAGTAAAAATGAAGGAAATTAAAGTTAGAAAATATACTTAAGTTGCTCAAAATCATATATCTCCAAATGAGGAAAACAGAATTTTAAAGCCAATTGTAATGATAGAGCTCAGGATTCTTCAACTAAGACTCAAAAATAAAGAATGAAAAACCAAAAAAAAAAAAAGACTCACTGGAACTCCTAGATTCAGTGATGTATTATAAGTGAGTATAAAATTTCTGATATTTAATAAGAGACATAATTCTTCACGATAGTACTAAAGATACTTTTTTAAAAAAATTATTGGTTATTTTATTTATTTATCTATCAAACATTAGTCCCCTTCCTGGTTTCTCCTCTGCAAACCCCTATCCCACCCACCCACCCTGCTTCTATGAGGGTGCTCCCTCACCCACCCACCCATTCCCACCTCACCATCCTGGCATTCTCCTACACTGAGGTATCAAGCCTTCACAGGACCAAGGAACTCCCCTCTCATTGATGCCAGGTAAGGCCATCCTCTGCTACATATGTGGCTAGAGCCATGGGTCCCTCCATGTGTATTCTTTGGTTAGTGGTTTAGTCCCTGGGAGCTCTGGAGGGGGGGTATGGTTGGTTGATATTACTGTTCTTCCTATGGGGTTGCAAACCCCTTTAGCTCCTTCAGTCCTTCCCATAATTCCTCCATTGGGGTCTCCATGCTCAGTCCAATGGTTTGCTACGAGCATCTGCATCTGTATCTGTAAGGCTCTTGCAGAGCCTCTCAGGAGACAGCTATATCAGGCTCCTATCAGCAACTGCTTTTTTATCCTTTTAGCTTTGAGACTGTGAACTTTCTATTAACTTCATTATTTTTTTGTTCAAATAATTGAAAAGCAGTTTCAGATCTAGGACACCTATGTGGTGAGTACTAAGTATATCATATATCTTTATATTTATAATGAAAATAGTTATATTGACAGTTGGACAAAACAACCAATTTATACCAAGAACAGGATTTTGAGATGTGTAGGTAAACTAGTATGAACAAGAGTTATTTGGTAACCCATCTAACCACAGGGTTTGGAAGCTCCTCTTTCCCCAGGGACTTTGCCACAGGCAAGAAGCTGCTGTTCTAGGATGAAAATGAGAGCTTTTCTATGCTTCCTGGTAAACAAGCCCTAACCAGAAAGGCCATGTGCCCCATTCCTCTGCTACCTTCTCTTCTGTTAGCATTGAACTTGGTCTCCAGTGGGCTTCCACTTCCAACATTAGAGTTAAAGCTTTATTAGATTGTTCATGTTTTCTGCATGGTGAGTTTAGTCTTCTTGACACACCCTATAGATGTGTATAACTTTTATATACTTGGGGATTATCTTCCCTTCATTGATCAATTTTAAGCCTAGATTTTGTGGACACACTGGGAAACCAAAATGCCTACCTTGTTGGAATGTGATTTACTATTGACAAATACATTTTAGACCTTTCTTTTTTTCATCTGTCTTAAGTCACCTCTTCTCAACAGTCTGGAGATTTGCACATAGATTCACACATTTAGTATAACTTACTATCTATTATCAGAAGAAACTACTGGAAAGAGGAGAGTGACAGAGAGAGAGACAGAGAGACAGAGAGACAGAGAGACAGAGAAACAGAGACAAAAAGACATAGAGAGAGAGAGAGAGCAAAAAGGCATACATATGGAAGATTCTAGAAACATTTTGCTCTTTATATTTTTTTAAAAATTGTTATAATTTATATAATTTAGAAATAAACAAATTAAGCATAGCTTTGCTCTAATTAGAACCACCTGCAAAGCCAGAGAAACAGTACTTAGCAAGGGAAGCCTGCCTCTCCATACCTCTACAAATCTGCCCCCGTACTCTCCCCTGAGCATAGAGCAAAGCTCTTCAAGAAGGCAGCTTCCAAAACACAGTTGATTAAATGACCTATTACCAGTCTCTTGGGGACATTGCCTTCCTTAATGCTCCAGTGGCTTCTTGAAAGGAAATGTTCCCATTGCATAAAAGAGCAGATTTTGATTCCCAAAAACACAACCAACAGATGTCTCCAAAATCCTAAGGCAACTAGAGTGATGGCAGTTTGTGGGATTTTCCCATCCCTTATGGTGCTTTGAAAATATCTGTGCAACCACCTGTGTTCTTCCTGTCTGTCCATGCAATCAAAGCTGGCTTTTAATGGAGCCAAACTGAGCAATAAAAGGTTCTGAGGAGTCAGAAGCTTGTCCTGTGAGTTCCATCCTTCATTAAGGTTAATAGAAAATTTTAAAAGCTAAAGAATATATGTAGAACATTTGATCTCTGAGAACTATGTGTCCTGTATCACAAACTAATTTGCCTTGTGCTGTTGAAAATTCTCTACTAATGTTTACATGAAAGAAAATTATCTGTAAGTTACCGTTCCATGTTATATTCAAAATATATTTATGCTATGTAATATCACAATGGCCACACTTCAGTCCATTACCTCATTTAGCCCTCACCACTCTGGAGTATAAAAGTGTGCATCTTTAGTTCACAGATAGCAAATCAAGCCCATTTTGCTGGTAGAAATTGGCAGCATGGTGTTCAAAGCCATCACTACCTAAAAGCCAGGTCCACCTTGCTTCAACCTCAGCATTCTATGTCTACTGGGCAACAACAACAACAACAATCAGAAAGATCCTAAAAAATCTGTTTCCTTTTATCTATAAAATTGTTCTTAAAAATTAGCACTTCAGGTTTGAACAGTTGGCTCACTGGTTAAGAGTACTAGCTGTTCTTCCAGAGGACCTGGGTTCAATTCCCAACACCCACATGGCAGGTCACAACAGTCTGTAACTCCAGTTCCAAGGGATCTGGCACTCTCATAGATGTACATGCAGGAAAAACACCAATGCATATAAAAATAAACAAATGTTAAAAAAAAATAGCAATCCAAGTATACAATATCAAAAATACCTGTGATGTGATCCAGCTTCACATTTCCTTATAATATGTACTAAACCATTTTGTCAGTAAAACAATGTCATACAAAAAGATTCCTTTATACTCCAGGTAAGATGACATTTGGGGAGAAATATGACCTTAAGATATACTTTTTTCCTCCAAAACAAAGCTTTCTGCTTTAATTTTCAAAATAGGCCTAAAAATAAGCATCGTTTTTGCCAACATAAGGATTTAAAATGGTTACTGATTAAGAACCAAAAAAGAGAGCATGCTACCTTCTTCCTTCATTCCTAAGTTAATTTTGGCCTTTTATATAAAAGGTGCTCCTGAGCAATTGTGCCAACTGTGGTAATGCTGTAATGTAACGTTTAGGTCATGTGAAACTCAGCCAAGGTTACTAAAATCATTTCATTCTCTGTAATTTAGATTTGGTTCCTTCATAAATACAGAAAGCCTTGGAAAAGAAAAATTATAGTCTTTTAAAGCAGAAAAATAATGACAAGCAAAGTCACCCAGGATCTAGTTTCCTGATGTCAAATATAGCAACCAGTGTGCCTTTGCCTAGTGCTTCAGTAAAACGTAATGCCTTAGATACGGGTACCTTCACTAAAGAACTGGAAACACACAGAATTGTGTCTTCGACACTCATCTTTCTTCTCATTTGATCACAAACATCTGAGATCTTGTACAGATCTGTTCCATTCTTACAGGACTTCAAGCCAACAAAGATTTCTAAAGGATGGTCAGCCTTTCCCCTTCCAATCTCTTTTCTCTTTTTGCAGTGCCATTTTATTTATTTGTTTGTTTGCTTGCTTGCTTATCAATTAAGGTAACCACGCCTTCGAATTGTTTTGATTTGTTTTTGAGCTTTGATTTGTTACAACCAATATTCTGCTAAACCATAGACTTCTGATGCAGTCTGTGTTCTGACTCTCCCACCGCCATCTTCTCCATCCTCCATGAGTTTGTCATCTACTCTCATCTAAACATGAAGTCATCCCTTGATTTTGCCAGTCTTTTCTACATCTAATAAAATATATTTTACAAAGTGCAATGATTCTCTTCAAAAATCTTCAGCTGTGTTAAAATTTTTGAGATGGGTGGGTGATCCCATCCCTCAACTGGGGGCTGTGCCTCTCCACTGGATATGGTCTCTACAGGTTCTATCTCCGCCATGTTGGGTATTTCAGCTAATGTCATCCCCAACCAGAGTTGTTCCTGTCTAAAGGAAATGCAGGGACAAAGAGTGGAGCAGAGACTGAACAAAAGACAGTTCCAGAGACTGCCCCACCTGGGGATCCATCCCTTCTGCAGACACCAAACCCAGACACTATTGCTGATGCCAAGAAACACTTGCTGACAGGAGCCTGGTATAGCTGTCCCCCAAGAGGCTCTGCCACAGCCTGACCAATACAGATATGGATGCTTGCCGCCAAACATTAGACTGAGCAGAGGAACTCCAAGGGAAGAGTTAGGGGAAGGACTGAAGGAGCTGAAGGGGATTGCAACCCCTTAGGAAGAATAGCAATATCAACTCATGGGAACCCCCAGAGCTCCCAGGGAATAAACCACCAACCAAAGATTACACATGGAGCGACCCATGGCTCCAACTGCATATGTAGCAGAGGATGGCCTTGTCTGGCATCAAGGGGAAAGGAGGCCCTTGGTCTTGTGGAAGCTCAATGCCCCAGCATAGGGAGATGCTAGGTCAGTGAGGTGGGAGTGAGTGGGTGGGAGCATCCTCAAAGAAGCAGGGGGGAGGGAATGGGATAGTGGGCTTGCAGAGGGGAAACCTGGAAGGAGGACAACATTTGAATTGCAAACAAAATAACCAATAAAAAATAAAAACATTTTAAAAATCTTCAGCTGCATTTCATCACAAACCAAACAAAAGAATTGACCCTGGTCTCTGATCCCAGCAAACACAGAAATATTATAATTGCTAAAAAGCAAAAATGCCAAAATCATTAACTTAATTTTTCAGCTTTCTAAAAATTTAATTTTGTGATAATAAGCAACATAGTAAGTAAGGCAAATCCCTCAGAAACTTGAGTGTGATGCATGGCTGCTGTCCTGTAGGCATATCAGAAGGCTATTCTCTTTCAGGTTTAGTTGTGCTAGAGAAAGCTTCCTATAGTTGAAGTAACACTCTCAAACTAATGTCATAAAAATAAAAATTCTATAGGTAAAAATCATCCAGAATGTGCTCTATATTCTCTAAGGATGCTCTTGATTTTCAGACGAAAAGGCCTGCTACCAAAGTCAACCCAAACTGCTTTCTAGGGGGAAAATCTTAGCATCTATTAATAGTAAAAAGATGTCTACCCTTGACTTGGAATGGAGAAAATCAACATGACATTCCCATACTTCATTCTAAAGCCTAAATGCTATAATCATTTATGGAACCTAATGGGATACTGCAAGCATTGATATGATTGCACTATGACATTTATTGAGTGTATGCCCACACTCTTCTAGGCACGAGAAATACATCAGAAAAGAAATAAACAAAGTCCTAATAGGGTCAATTTCCCACTTCAGATGAAACAGAATAAATTAACTGTAATATATGTGAGGTTGTAATAAGTGTTATGGGGGAAACAAATTAGGTCAAGGCAATCGTGAGTATAGATGGGTGGCTCTCAGTAATTAGCTGGGCTGGGCCTGTTTGAACAGTAATATGATAGGAATGCAGGCAGAGCCTGGCATTGTGTCTATTCCCACAACCACATCAATTTCTTCTCTTGCAGTCCTGAAACCCAGAAGCCTGAAATTGCCTGTATTCACTCTGTTGGCTACATTCAGTCTTCCAGTTTCAGAAAGCACTCAGTGATCTTTAGCTCCTAACAGTACCAGCACAATCTTTGCCTTCCTGCTCTCATGAACTTCCTCTCTGAATCTTTCTGTGTCATCTCTTCTTCATAAGAATACCAGCCAGTGGGTTTAGAACTCCCTCCAAACCCAGGATAAAATGATCCTTAACAAAATTATTAAAGATGACTGCAAAGACCTTACTTTGAAATAAGGTCACATTTTGAGGTTTTACTTCGATATGGGTGTTGGGTCAACACTGTTAAGCTAATAAAAAGTATGTGTGAAAATATAGGCAAAGAGTGTTCCAGGCAGGTCAAACAGCAATGTAATGACCGAAAAGTATCAAAGTTCTTGAATTACATAAGAAATGGCAAGTAGATAACCGGAAAACAGTAACTTTTGAGTCATAAAAGATGACATTAGATTGACAGCAGGAAGGATCCAGAACATATGCAGTGTCAGGAACTGCCAAAGACCTTTGAAAGACTTGAATAGAGAGCTTACATTTTTAAAAAGTTTGCTCTGGCATTTGGCTATATAAATGTCTCATGGGATATTACAGAGACTGCTTAGCTGTTGTCCAGTGCTTTTTCTATCTTCCTATAATAGTTAGCTTCTCACTTGACCACCTAGGACAGAAACTGCATTTTCTACCTTCCCAAGAAACTGTGCTTCTAAAAAAAAAACCAAGTCATCACTAGGGATAAAAACTTGAAATAGGAAGTAATTTTTTTTATATTTTTTCTTTTTTAAATTTAAATTATTTCTTAGAGAATTACCATCTGTTTCTAATTATTTCTTTTATTTTTTTAAGTTATAACATGACATCATTTATCCCTTGCTTTTTCCCCTTCCAAATACCCTGTCCCACAATTCCTCACAGATATATCTGCCTTTCCAAGGAACCCAACTTTATGTCATCTTTTAAAATTACTTTAGTAAATATCCTTTCTAGAGGAAGCACTTCTTCTCTGACCCTGAATAGGACATAGAATATATGACTAACACTTGAGCTACCTTTGAGGTGAAGCATCTTAACTGGGAGGCAGTAATGAGGAAGGAAACTGGTTCACTGGTATCAGATGGTTTCACATGTACAAAAGAAAGTTTTCTGTATTGATTACAGGTCTGCAGTTTAGAGGATCCTGTCAAATATACAAATGTATAATCTCATCAGATACAGAAAATGTGAAACATTGAGAAGACCTATTGCAAATTCTGATCAGTAGCTCTTATGTAAGAAACGACAGTGGTTCACAATAGATGGAAGTAGTAAAGGAAAGAAGAAATAATCAGATCCCACATTTATTTTCAGAGTAGAATCAACATGACTTCCAAATAGATTACAATTTTTATCTGTGCCAATGAAAAGTACTCATATCCTAGACAAACAAAAACAGAGAATTGTCCCTTGCTAAGTGGGGGGTAACTGGGAAACTGGTAAGGGTTCAGAAAGAAGTGTGTGAAGAGCTACCGTTCAGTCACACTAAGTTTGAGATGCCTAACACATATCAACTAAAAACATGAGCATAGAACCAGCCAAAGTCCTAAGTGGAAATAGACACTTGGCATTTAATGATTTGAAGTTTGGAGTTAAAGTTAAACACATCAATGAAATCCCTTAAGATTTAATATCGCTGAAGAAAAGCATATTTAAGTTAAGCCTTAATGATGGAACCAAGTTCTACGAAAATGAGATGGTGGCAAAAAGGGACAATTAATGGAGGAACAAAGAAAATATTGCCATGGAAGTAAAAGAACGTAAAAGAGAGGCTGATCAAGTCAAATCGCACTGAAGGGATGAGAAGGGAGAAAGCTAAAACTTAACATTAAAGATAATTAACTTATACCTGAAATAATTTTAGAAAATGACTGTGGTGATGAGGAGTAGAAGTAATCATTAGAGAAAGAAAAAAATCAAGACAGTAACAGAAAAAAAAATGTTAGAGGTGTTGGGTCCAACAGCAACTGCGGATGGAAAATACGCAAACTGCTATCATAATACACTTATTGAAATCTTCAAACAATTAGAAGAAAAAACTTAGAGTTCCTAGGTCACTCTGCAAGGTGAATGGATATGAGCGGGTATTATAGTCTGATGATATGAATTTTAAAGTCATACCTCTTTGGAGGGAAAAAAGGAGAAAAGTTAATGTCAAATAAAAATTTAATAATTATAAAAATATACTAAAAACTATTTTTAAATAGACTGAAAGAAGAGTCTTGTCCTATATTTACTTCTTTCCTACACCGGGGCTGAAAGACTGCCTGACTGAAAGCAGTCACCCATTTAACCAGTTAAAAACAAAGCAATCTTTGGTGTTTGATTTTAGTCATTACCAAAAAGAAATGGAAAAAAAAAGGTGAGAGGGTCGATAAGATATTAAATTTAAATCCAGGTTTTGGAGGTGTTTTTAGTGAAGCCACTCTAGACGGCAGGGAAAAAATGTATTTTTAATAACTTTTATTAAATTTGTTCCTTGAGAATTTCATGCTCATATATTATGCATCCTAATTATTCTTATCACACACTCTCCCTTATCTCCCTCCTGCCCTTGCCTCCTCCCAACAAATTTCCCTCTCACATCCATGCCTTCTTGTTTTATTTGGTGACCCACTGAGTTTAATCAGGGCGTTCTATGTAACCAAAGGTTTGGAACAATCCTATGGAGAATTGAGGATTTAGCTGTGATTCATAGTTGAAAACAATGACCTTGACCCAAATTCATCAGTAACCAATAGTACAGCAGGGAACAGGGACAGTTCTTTCTGATCAGTGATTGACTATTGACAGGTGCAGTCTTGTGTAGACTCAGAACAGGCAAATTCCACTGATGTTAGATCATGACTGCATTCTCTACATCATGTCCAGAGGATAGCATTTCTCAGCTTTTCTCCCTTTCTTCTGACTCTTATACCTCATCTCTTAATGTCAACATACTCTTTCAAAACATTCTATATGCTTTGCAAAGGATCGTAGAAATGTGCTGCTTAATTATGGTCACCCAAGCATTGCTTATTCTCAGCACCTTGAAAAGCTATGAGGCCCTGTTTTTGACACAATTTCCTTGTAAAGAAAAACAACTCTGACAAAAGTTGAGAGTAGTATTTGTCTATGTATATAAAAGTAAATATTTAGGAGATGGTTTGGTATCATGTCACCGTAGCTAAACAACACTAGTAAGGGCTCCATAAGGCCATAGTTCTCAGCCTTCCTAATGCTGCAACCCTTTAATACAGTTCCTCATATTGTGGTGACCTCCAAACCATAAAATTATTTTTGTTGCTACTTCATAACTATAATTTTCCTACTGTTATGAATCATAATATAAATATCTATATTTTCTGATGGTATTAGGTGACCTTTGTGAAAGGATCATTTGACTCCCAAAGAGGTCGAAATTCATAGGATGAGAACCACTGCACTAAGGCCCATGACCTTGTGAAGCCTGGGATTTTAACCAGATTTACAGAAGCAAGCACGGATTCCCTTCTATGGAGTAGGCATCAAAGACAATCAGAGGACAGTTAGTCCATAAAATTCACGCCACTATTGCACAAATAAGGACATTTTGCCTAGTAGCTTGGTACTTGGTTTCTATATAGCCTATATACAAATGGTATAGTGATTTCAGCAATAGGTACTATCAGCTAATGATGGTGGTCAACCAAGAGGAATGGCAGAAACTTGTATGATTTTAGGAACCTTCTGGGACTCTCTGACTAATAACTCACAAAGAACCATCACCTGGCACTTTTGGTTTAATTTTTCATAAAACTGAAAAGATGGATTTCTTAAAAGATTTATTTTATTTTTATTTGTATATGTGTGTCTTTGTCTCTATGTGTCCGTATGTATTGTGTATATGTAGTGTGAAGATGCCTTTAGAGGCATCTAGAAATGATGTCTCCAAAGAACTTCTGGAAATAGTCATAGGTTGTGAGTTGCCTAATGTGGTTATTGAAAACTAAACTCATATCCTTGAAAGAGCATCAAATGCTCTTAACCAGCGCCATCTTTCCAATCCCTAGGGGAAACGTGGATTCTAATGAATAAGATAAGTATTAAATAGAATCTAAGGTAGCAGATACAAGGAATCACAATGAAATGAAAATCTGTCCAATAGAGCTGTGAGTTTCTAGTGTCAAGTGCTTAAAACTTGGTCGTAGACATGGATGCAACTGCTACTGTGTCTACAGTATTTGGATTGTAAAACCTTTTACTAAATTCTTTGATGAGATCATAACACCAAAGTCTAAATAATTGTGGGGTTTTTGTTTCTTTTTACTGTATTTATTTTTCACTTTACATTCTGATTGCAGCCCCTCCCTCTTCTCCTCCCAGTCCCACACTTACAAATCCCTCCCCCATTAACCCCTCCCCTTCTCCTCAGAGAGACTGAAGCCCACCTTGGGTACCACCCCACATTCAATCTCAGAAGGACTAAGTACATACTCTCCAACTGAGGCACAACCAGGTAGTGCAGTTGAGGGAAGGAGATCCAATGACAGGCAACAGTCAGAGACAGGCCCCATTCCAATTGCTGGAGACTGACATGAAAACCAAGCCACACATCTGCTACAAATATGTAGGGGGCCTAAGTCCAGCCTCTACATGCTCTTTTTTTTTTTTTTTTTTTTTTTTTTTTGATACTTTATTTACATTTCCAATGTTTCCCCCTTCCTAGGTCTCCTCTTTGGAAGCCACCTATCCCCTCTCCCTCCCTTACCTCTAGGAGGGAATTCCACCTCCCACCCACCTGCCCACCCACTCCCATATTCCCACCTTGACATTCCCCTTTCCTGGGGCCTCTCCTTCCCGTGATGGCCAAAAGGCCCTCCTCTGCCACATATGTGGTCCGAACCATGGGTCCTTCCATGTGTATTCTTTGGTTGGTGGTCCAGCCTCCAGGAGGACTGGGGAGGGGGCGAGGGGGTCAGGCAAGTTGACACTGTTGCTCCCTCCATGGGGCTGCAGATTCCCTCAGCTCTTTCAGTCCCTTCTCCCACTCCTTCATCTGGGACCTCACTCTCAGTCCAGTGGTTACTGTAAAGTGAAACTTGGACATTCCGAACTTTTGGGCTAATATCCCCTCATCAGTGAGTACATGCCATGTTCGTTCTTTTGTGACTGAGTTACCTCGCTCAGGATGATATTTTCAAGTTCCATCCATTTGCCTGCAAATTTCATGAAGTCATTGCTTTTAATAGCTGAGTAGTACTCCATTGTGTAAATGTACCACATTTTCTATATCCATTCCTCTGATGAGGGACATTTGGGTTGTTTCCAGCTTCTGGCTATTATAAATATGGCTGCTATGAACATAGTGGAGCATGTGTCTTTATTACATGTTGGAGCATCTTTTGGGTATATGCCCAGGAGTGGTATAACTGGGTCCTCAGGTAGTA